>CM055073.1:36232095-36237095 GCA_029204045.2 Tillandsia leiboldiana | reverse complement strand
AAAGCTTTCTGTATTTAAGAAAAAAAACTAGCTTAACACATGAATTGGATTATTTTGCAACTTAAGATAGGGTATTTTTTTGAGGAATTGCACTTTTGCCTGGTTATATACAAAATTCATATTTTAGAGGGGTAAAGTATGTAACTATATGATTTTGCAGCTACGTATATTTCCAAGCCCCAACCTTTAGTTTTCTGTTGTTATGAAGCTTCTTGGATGAGAAACTGAGCATGAATTATTAAGTGCATGTTAGTAAGAAGCTTACTATTTTTTCAGCATTGTATCGTGAATTGGGAGAAAGGGGAAATGAAATAGAGAACTCAGAGTACGAACAGAAAAAGGAAGATGATTTACAGAGGAGACTCTCAGAGGCTCACTCGTGCAGTCATCATCTCGAGCTGGTACGTGAGAGAAAAGAACTTCTCATTTTGTAAATGTTTATTTTCGAGTTAAGCAATGGATCTTGCATCAAAATGTCATCTTCTCAGTCTTAATCTAATTCCTGCAGTTATTTGATTTTCGTCACTTGATCTTGTATCAAAATGCCACTCGTTTTTCGTCTATCCTTTTTTCGTTTACTTCAATTCCTTTCCCTTTTTTAGCTGAATCAAAACTTCATCAAGCCGCTTGAAATGAAACCGTTTGTTGATTCTTCTGACCTTACTAACATCATCTTGTTCATGTCAAACACAAACATATCTTTTCCCGGAAGAACACACTTCTGCTATGACACCCTGTATCAATCATCCTACTGCAGAGAGCAAAATGCTTTTGCCAATGATTTCATCTCTTGAATGTTGAAAATTTGAAATGCAGATAGAGAAGGCGCGGTTCAAAACTCACCCGCCGCATGAAGTTGCCATGAAGGGAGCAATCACGGGCCCCTCCACGAAGGTCGATCTCGACATCCCAGAGTCCATCGGCCTCCCCGCTCCTCAACCCGCCGCTTCAGCTTCAAGGTTACGCCACATCGATTCAGTAAGGCGCGGTAAAAGGAAAATATAGCGAAAACACTTTTGAGGATCCTGTTAGAAGGGTGAAAAGAAAAACAGTCGGCGATCCCATCAGCTATATAGTTTCGATCCGCGGTGATACTCCAGTTTGCATCTGAAGTTATTCGCCTCGTGAAGCATCGGCGCTTAGTTGTATCTTTTGTACAGTGTAGAAGAGTTTCGATTCATTAGCTGTTATGATGTGTTGTATATTTACTACTTAGCAGAGAAAATAGTTTTATTGGGTCACCAACGGTGCTGAATTTTTCTCTCTTTTTTTCTGGGTAAAAATCTACGGAGAGGCCTTAAAATATAGGGTTATTTTGACAAAATTTTCAATTTTAATTGATGAAAATAATTTAAATCAATAAAACCAAAATTTGAGAAGGTGTGAGTGAAAAAAAGAAAAAGAAAAAGGGAAAATGCTTTTTGTAGATTTGAAATTGTAATTTTATACTTCATTCATTCTGGAGTGGGGTGAATTTTACTGGTCATTTTGAAATGATAAGTAAAAAAGTTTTGGATTAATTGCATATGATTTTTTGTAAACATATCGAATAGCAAATATATTTCTGCAAAGTAATTTTTTATATTTATTTTTTTAAAAATTCTAAGTTATTCATATATATCCCTCCAGTTTATAACAATTAGTTTATTGTTTATTTTTTAACAGAATATATATAAAATGACAGTTTTGTCTTTTTAAAAATGTTCCTCCAAAAGTCTCAAGTGTTAAAATAATACAACAATATTTGAAAGGGTGAAAAGATAAATTTACGTCACTAACTAATTAAGATAAAGTATTTAATCTATGATTAACTAGATTTTTCTAACAGAGATAGACGGTAGGAATATACAGAGATAGGCGGTTAGATTTTTGAAGGAATAAATATAAAAAGTTGAGAAATATATCTGCTATTTGATATATTTACAGAAAGCCGTATGCAATTAACTCAAAAGTCTTCATTCCAGGTGGATGAAGTGTACATCGTACATTCGATCTCAGGATGGATGAAGTGCACATCGTGAATTCGATTTAGGAAAAAAAGAGAGCTAAATTAATTACTGTTTGGATCCTCAAAAGTATAAGAAGTGCAGCACCTTGTTTTGTTTCCTCAAACTTTTATTTATTGCAATTTGTTGTTTAAATTTTTTAGGTTTTTGCAATTAAGGAGCTATTTGCTGCATTTTAGTTATTTGTTTTAATGCATTTGAATTTAATTGCTCCAGTTGTATCTACATCTTAATTGATCACAATTTTAATTACACTTGGAAAGAATAATTTAAAATAAAAATAAGTTTACTTAATAATCTTTTAAATATTTTTTTTCCTCCTTTCCTACATAAATGTAATCTCACCGTTCTAACCGTATGCAACAAAATAAAATATTTATAGCTGTAATATTTTTTACTACATCCATTCAAATAAAATGTGTGTAATTATAATTATTATATTTAAAGTTTTGGAATTTGTAGGTTGCAACCCTCGGTATAAGGGTGGAGCAGCTGTTCCACTCGTTGGTTATTTATTTTTTTTTTTTAATTAAAATTTTTTAAATTATAAGATATTTAAATTTATAATTTTTATTATTATTATTTTATAAATTTTAATTCTTCCTATTCTTTTTATTCTTCTTTAATTTACCAAATAAATTTTTCTTATTTCCGGTACAACTCCTATACTCAACTAAAAACAAAATTACTTTAATTTCTGATTGTACCTGAACTTATACCTATTTCAGAAATAACCAATTTTTTTTTATATCCGAATGAAATGCAATCTTAAGGTGTACGATGTACACTATGCCCTTCTAAGGGTGAAAATTCATCCACTCGTCACTTCGAATTTTGAATTGTAAGAAGTATTTTTCTTAGAGAGCAATGCTAGGGTTAGATTAATCCTTTTCTTGAATTCTCATAGGACAGGGAGAAGAGGAGAGCAAAGAGGGTTTGGGAGGAGAGAGAGAGAGAGATGTCTATCTGTGACGCCCCCAATAGTCCCACATTCGATGGGGATGGAATTGTGATTGGATTTATATACGACATGAACATTAGTAATAATAACTGGATTTAAGTTTTTTGGGATGTGATTTATGCCCAATGAGTTATTATTGTTAGTGGGCCGGGTCGTTATATTATCATCCCACCAATTGAGTAGGGATTACTTAGTACTCTCATGTGAGCCGGACTAATTTAATTGGATCGGATTCGCTTATCTAATCTGATGTGCACTGGTCCAAATATTGGATTTGGTTTTGAGTATGAACTTATTATCAATCTAATCCTATTCAATCCTGTGCTCCAAACATACCTATATATAATAAGAGATTGTCTAGGGGCAGGATTGCAAACCTTGAATTGAACCATGTAATTTTGCAACTCTTTTTGAGTCGTAGACCTAATATTTCTTTTTAAATTATGGATTCAAATTTGCTGACACTTATCAGTTATTTTTTTTGAGATTCGTACTCTGCTTAGACAGATAGCAGCAAATAGTATAATACCCTAATAGTTTCATATTGAATAATTTTATTATTATTATTTTTATTAATCAGATATATGAAATTATACATGTCGGTTTAAATTCAACAAGTTATTATTACTAGCAGATCAGTCATCACATATAGCGAGCTGGGTGGCTCATTAATCTCTCATTTAAGAGCTTTCCCACTTAAGTTTTGTCTTTAAAATATCATGAGCTTTACAGTTTCATAACAAAAATATAATTTAGCCAAAAAGTAATAAAAAGTTCAGGGGTCCTTTGCGAAACGGATTATTGTTGAGGGGGTCCAGATATATTTTTACCTTTCCTTCCTTCTTTCTGGTAGCCGCAGCTACACCCGTGAACTTGTGATTTATCTTTTGAAATTTTCTCTGCGTAGCAGCAGGAATGGAAATTATTAATAGAAAATACTACCGGTACACTCTGAAATAGATTGTATGATGTACATTTCATTCATTTTGGGATGGAGTGAATTTAATCGGTCATTTCGAAGTGACCGAAAAATAAATCCCCATCCTAGAATGAATGGGTGTACATCGTGTTAAAATTTTTTTAAAATAATATTGTTGATTTGTCTTTTAGCTCTTTGGTGAATGAATATAACTCTTAGTGAATGAATATATTTTTTTAAAAAAAGATATATGCTTAGTAAAGAGATATGACTCTAATCAAAGAGTGTGACTTTTAGTAAATAAATGTGAATGAATGTGATCTTTAATGAAAGGATATGATCTTTAGTAAAATGTTAGGCATGAAAAGACACTTTATAGTATCTCTTTTCGTGAATATGTCCATTGAAATGAATTATTGCATTCAATGAATTTGATCAAATAAATTAAAAGAAAATTTGTAACTAATTGCTAGTTACAATCAAAATGAAAAGTCATAATTTGAAAATTTACTTAAGCACCCGTTTATAGTCTATATAAAATTAGCGTTGACTACTGAAAAGCAACAATTGAAAGAAGTTTAAGTCTCCATTCATAATAATTTCTTTGTTGTTTCTTATTCTATTTCTCTTTGACAACTTAATGAGTGAGTGCTTAAAGGCCCAATTTCGTGTGTGAAAACGTAATTGAGATTTATGCTTCATTATATTTTGGGAGGCTATTCGTTGACTTGTTGCTCACCAAATTGATCAAACGGCGAGGACGGATTAAGTCTTAAGGAGAGTGGCTTTGCTACACGCCTTGAAGCCCTCTTCATCTTTCTACTTTATATACACTTTTTACACTTTTATTCCAACACATGGTACACCCATTTCTGGGTGTACTTTCTAGAAAAAATATATAAAACTTATCTAAAATATATGAACCATTTTAATTTGGCATTGAATCATTCAAAATTTTAAATTTACTATCAAATCTTTCAATTTATTTGATTTGAGTCAATCAACGACACTTTATACCTTGAGCTCAAAAATTAAATTAATTATTTACTTCAATAAATTTATAGTTGCGAGAATTGTATGAAGTATACTAATAAAACCTCTAAAGATAAATGAA
>CM055073.1:36002095-36227095 GCA_029204045.2 Tillandsia leiboldiana | reverse complement strand
AGAAGATGGCTGAGTTTGCAAGGGAGAGGGACTGGGAGCAGTTCCATAGCCCTAGAAACCTCCTCCTTGCCCTGGTATTGCTTTCTCTCTCCCCCCCCTAAAACCCTAGAAACCCTAGAAACCCTAGAAACCCTTATCTCATCTCCTCCCTCTTTCCATACCATTTGCTGTAATCTATCTGGGTTTTATCGAAAATAACTAAAAATAAATAAATTCTGAGCTATGTATAATGCGTAGTCATTTGGAACTATTTAGAGCTTGGTTCGGCCTGGGTTTTATTTCTGACATGTCCAGTAACTGCATGCTAGAAAAAAAAACATTCTAATCGGGTTATTATATATATAATAATAATAATGTGTAATAAATATATTTTCACCTATCATCTTAAACTTTTGAGTTGGGATTCGAGTTCATTTTACTTATAATATTAGAGCTTGGTCGAATTCTAATTGAGTTGTAATATATAATGAGTAGATTTTATTTACTACAACAAAATTAGAAAATTAGATTATAGAGATATATTTTTGTGACATTTTTATACAAGTGTTCTATTTATATCCAAAATTAGATTATAGAGATATATTTTTGAAACACATTATAATAATATGTCGCTATACACTATAGCGACTGCATATATAACGACAGTGATAATAATTATGTGAAGATGGTGGAACCACGTGCTAGCGGAATCCAACATGCGGGGCCGCAAAATAGTATTAGTTTAATAGGTGGGCTATGTGTTTTATTTAGGTGTAGTGGTTGAATGGGTGTATACAGTGTGCAATGTGCTATATACATATATATCACCTTATCTGCAAAAGTTTTTGATGGAATTTAAGCAAATGGCCATTTACCAGTCTGGGTTTGTTGTTCCCTTTCTTTGAGCAAGTTGTCTCCTTTAATGCATTTCTTTGCACTTGTTTTTTTGGGTGGAGAAAAAGGCATGGGGTTTGTGTCTGGCCCTTTTTGACATACAGCTCTTGCTTTTACTATTATTGTACTGGTCCTGGTGGGGGGGACTAAATGCTACCTTTTTGTGTTCCACTTGAAACATACCTAAAAAGGCTAAGATGCTATGAGGGTTTCATTTCTCTTTTCTGGTTAATCTTTGCAGTGTGTCATTTTAATCCTTTTTTTTGTCTTTTCCTTCTTTGGCTAAAATACAAATTATCTATGGATTTGTGGAATCTTGCACAGGCTCAATTTTTTTCCTTTTTTTTTTTTTTAAAAAAAAAGGAGAGGAGCAGTTTTCTCTTGAATTTTGCAAAATGATCAATTGAGTGTAAAATGTAAATATTACTAGCATCAATCTTTTGGAGGAGTCCAGCTGAGGTAAACTGTGTTGTGGTGTGTACATAGGTGGGAGAGGTTGGGGAGCTCTCAGAGATCTTTCAGTGGAAAGGGGAGGTTCCAAAGGGGCTTCCTGGCTGGGAAGAGGAGGAGAAGGAGCACCTGGGGGAGGAGCTTTCTGATGTGCTGCTCTACCTTGTGAGACTGTCTGACATATGTGGGATTGATCTGGGAAGGGCTGCTCAAAGGAAGGTGGAGGTCAATGCTCTCAAGTACCCAGTTAACCAGTGCAAGGGCTCTTCTAGGAAACATACCCACTACTCCTCTACTATTCCCAACTCCACCAACATTATTTCTTCCACTCACTGTGAGTGTGGGGAACCCAAGAATGGTCCCCATGCATGAGGGCCTCTGAACCTATAATATTATTATTATTATTAATATATATTATATGCTCTTGAATCTGTTCCTAGTAGTCCTCCATTTGGTAAGTTTTTGTGGGGGTATAGGATAAAAAGAAAAGTTGCAAGTTTCTTGGAGGGTTTCCCCTTTTTGCTGCTGCATGGGCACCATCTTGGGTGGCTGGGGTTAATTGATGGTTGGTACTGTTGTTAGTGCAGGACAAATGCTTAATAGAATGTTTTTTTTTTTTTTTTATTCTCCTATTTTGTGAATGAGCTGCCTAAATTTCTGCGCATCTCGTGCGAGTTTGGTTCCAAGTAATTCTTCTGCGTACGATTTTATGTTAGTCGCTAGCCGGTCTGGTTCTCTGGCTGATCTGTTGTTTGTTTTGATGGAATTCTGAGCTGGTAAAAGTGAAGTAGATGGAGAGTAGTAGTTTATTATTCTTTGTTGAAGCTGCAGAGTAGAGGAAGATGACTTTACTATAGACGCGGAAAGTAGACTGCAGTATAAGTGAGGGTTATTTGAAAATGAAATTGTACTTCCTTTTCTTACTTTTGTGTTATGAAACTAATTATCCCCTTCGCTTGCACCAAACCAAACTTAATTGTTGGGAGTCTTGTAGGGTGTATACTCTCTACACCAATTGCACTGTTAATTGGAAGCCGCATCATTGCTAGGTATGTTAAATGAAGTTTCTGGTGGTCCCTTTGGTGCTTAATTTGAATCAGTCATGTTGGAATCTTATTGAATTTAATTTGGCAATTATTCTATAAGTTTTGTGGGGACCCATGCATACTTTTGGCTTCTTCTTGACATGAGATTTTCAGGTCCCCACAGAAAAGTTGAGCTTGTTGACATGACTCTTTCTATGGATGCAGGTACCATCTTACTTTGCGTATGCTATGGTTGTAAAGGTTCCACATATCCTTCACCTTGGTTTAGATTTTCACATTAGGTTCTTTCCTCATTGAAATCCAAATTCAATACACCCATTTAAACTTCTGATCCTACCTTAGTATCGTTTATTTTTATAGTGATCATTATCCATGTTTTTTTTTTTCCCAACAGCACTGTAGTACTCTTTTTATTAAGCATAATTCTTGTTGTTTGGTTGCATGATCATCTTGGAAAAACAGAATCTCAGTTTATGTTATGTTCTTGTCAAAAATCACTTAACTATCCATGTTTTTGCTGGATTGAACATTTGTTCATCCCTTATTATTATTTATTTGTTTGGAGCTTTGACCATTGCTGGCTTTTTCTGTATAGTAGTACTCCTTCCTTAAGCAAAACTCTTGTTGTTTGGTTGCATCGTCATCATGAAACGACAGAATCTCAGTTTATGTCTTGTTATCAATGCAGCGACATAGTTTTCTTAGCTTCTTACTTTCTGGGGATGTAAGGATAGCTGGTTTTGCAGTGTTTACAATGTTTGGTCTTGTATTTGTAATCTATTGGTTATTCAGATATATTTAGGCCATTTTATCGCTTCTCTTTATTGTCGGCATAGAGAATTTAATTATTCTATGATTAAATACTATAGGACAGATAGAATATTATCTCTTATTTTCGATCGGTAGAGTGTTGTTCAGTTAATCTTTTACAGGAAACACCTATAAATTGAGATTGAAACAATCCACTTCATTTTGTCATTCGACTTGATGCTTATATCTTTGTAATTTATATCTACATTGAATGGTGTATCATCTCAGGTGAATTCTATTACTAATACTATTCGTCGCACCGGAAGGCGAGGATATATATATTCGATGAATATTCCCAAGTAACATTAAAGATTTTATTCATTTCTTGTCTTTTATATTTCATAAATCAGATTAAATGAAATCCTTCTAACTAACTGTGCATATTAGGAAGGTAGAGTATGCTAATGACATGGCAATGTATGTGAAGCTGCAGTTGTTGAAGCACCAATTGTTGCACTATTTGGATTAGCTACTTCAGCATCTACATCCAAGTTTCACAGCTTCAGTAAGTATTATCCAATGTTTCAAATGAATACTACTGCATCTCAGTTTGCCCATTGTTCTAGGATCAGTAAAGCCTTTTTTTTATTTTTTATTTTCAAATCACCAAATACAAGGTTAGTAACTAACTTTCGACCGATTGGTCTCGCTGAATGGACTGTTATATGATCGTTATATTATCTACAGGAGTCAGATGATGTGATAGCTGAATCAACTATTACATTAATCGCGCCACGACGGTAGTAAACTGTTTTGATGGAGTAATTTGATTGAGATTGAAGTTTAGTAATCTAACAATCTTTAGGAGGGTATCTTCTTTTTCAGCACCCTGAAATGTACCACTTGAGGCACCTGACAGCAGCAGGATAATTGTGCATCTGTGTGAAATTCATGGCAGAATATGTAGTTGGAATTAGTTTGTTGGCTGGGTCAGCATTGAATGGTTACATTGAAAGGCAAATTTGTGTATTAATTGGTGGGTGAATCCAATTTTACAGTATTTTGCAGTACTTGGCACTACTGTCCAGATCTTTCTCAATTCATATTATGCTTAGTTTGGTATTGCGGTGGCTAAAAGTATCTACTTTAATATTTTAACAAATTTAAAAGTTAAAAACGATTCTGATCGTTCATTGTTATAAAATTATATCGAAAACTATTACTGGAGAAGTATGTAACTGCTATTTTATGGGAGATAACTCTCAACTTCTATTTTTTAAAAAATTTGAGATATAGTTTACTAAAAATGTTTGTTTAATTTCAGGATTCAATTAGCTGTTATTAATTAATTAATCTTGTTAGATCTTTCTACTACAAGTAGTTGAAATGATTATGTTTGATAAATTTATCAATAAATTTGGTAAGATTTTCTATTTTAGGCAAAAATCACTCAATTTCAATAAAAAGCATACCTTTGAGGGGGTCTCAATTGAAAAGATCAGATATAATTGAGTGGGTCTTTATATATATATATATATTTTCTTTCGTATTTTGCAGCATCAGAGAGGAGATATTTTTACGTGCATTTAGATCTTTTAGAGCTTTTAAAGTACCATAGTAGGATAGTTCATGCGTGTGCTTAGTTATTGGATTTCGACATAATCAATAAAATTTATCTCAAGATGAATGAAGTGTAAGATGTACATCCGATTTCGGATATACAGAAAGTATTTTCTTTAGTTATTTGAAGGTAAAAATGTGTAGAGACCCCTCAACTATTTGGCTTTCTATAATAGACACCTCAATTTTTTTTTTTTTTTTTTTAATTGTCAAAAATTAGATTAGGGGATTTATCAAATTCATTGGTCGTCTCACCAAAGTTAATGACTGTAATCACCTAGTAAAAAAAAATTAGGTCAATTAAAGGTTAATGTTTTTAACCTAACTAAGTATATAGAAACTCAAATAAAAAGAGTAAATTTCACTTTTGGTCCTCAAACTTTCCTCAAACCTTTAATACGTTGCTATGTCTAGCTTAAAGTTTCTAAATTATTGCAATTAATTAACTTCTAATGTCCAATTAATTGGATACTTAATATTCACTGATATTGTAATTATCACGTTTTCGAATATAGCACTATTACATTAGCGACATATATATCATTATAACCAATTAGGTTTCTTTTAATTAATTAAAATGATAATTACGTACAACTTCTCGTAAACATGTTAAATTATAGGGGCAATTTCCTATATACTTTTAAAATTTTTTCTATTTTCAGATATACTCCTTTAGAAGGCTAATATTAAAACTATCTTTCTTACGTTCCAATTTCTTTCCAAAATACCTCTGAAATTAAACTCTGTTAGTGTACCGTTTGGAGCTGTCGTTATCTGTATGAAATTACTATTTTGCTATTTCAAATATACCCTTCTATACTACCATAATCAACTTTTCTTATATACCATTAAAATTTTCAATAGTTTTGATAGATAGAAGCAAAATAGGTATATCTGATAGTTTTCAACTCCGATTATTATTTAACTCTAGTTTAACCCTATAAGTTAACTTAACAAAGGGAAACGGTAGAGATATTTTTAATAACGGTAGAACGTATGAGGGGTATATTGGAAAGAAAAAAAAAAGAGGAGTAAATTAGATATTTCTTCAGATTTCAGGAGTACACAGGCAACTACCCCTAAATTATAAATATATTTTTCCAAAATTTAAGTAATCAAAACTTATGCCCCTCCAAGATTTAAGATTGTTTCCTATATATCCTTGCCATTAAACTCTATAAGCAAAGTTTGGTTTACTTTGAGTAAAGTAGAACCAAACAATTTATAAACTCTATAATTGATATGTAAAATAATTTTTTTACACTCTCCTATTTCAAATATTTAAGAAAAATGCTATTTGTGCACTTTAAATAGAATGTATATTTTACATTCCATTCATTTTAGGATGGAATAAATTTTACCAGTCACCTCGAAGTGACTAGTAAAAAAATTTTCATTCTAGAATGGATGGAATCACTAGAACAAAATTATATTATAGCGGCACTTTTAAGTGTTTCTAAAATCTAAAAAAAGTGTCGCTGACAAAAATACCAACACTTATGGTTAGTTTTGCTATATGTGCTGTCGCTAGGGTGTATAGCGATACATTTTTATAATGTGTCACAAAAATGTGTTCCTATAACCTAATTTTGAATATAGATGGAACATAAATATGACACTTATACAAAAGTGTCACAAACATGTGTCCCTATAACTTAATTTTGTTGTAGTGAATGTGTATCATATACTCAATTTGAAGTGTATGAATAGTATTACTCAATATTTAAAGAGCAATGCTTTTCGTACATTCAAAATAGTGTGTACGATATACACTTCACTCATCCTAGTGTGGGGACTTTTTCCTAATCATTTTAAAATGATTAGTAAAATTTATCTTATCTATGATAGGTGGGGTGTAAGATGTACTTCCTATTTAGAGTGTACAAATAGTATTTTTCATATCTAAATAAGTTAATTGCATTTGAATCCTTGTAAAGACATCAAATCGTAGATACATTCCTCAAAAGTTTAAGTTATCAAATTTGTCCATTCAGAGTTAAAAATTATCAAATTTGTCTCTTCAAAGTTTAACATTCTTTTATATATATATATATATATATATATATATATATATATATATATATATATATATATATATATATATATATATATATATATATTCTTATTTCTAGTTTCTAATGTGTTCCATCAATATAAACCTTAATATTCAAATCTTGCAAGTTTTAAAACAGTCACACGTGAAGATTTTGCTGCTAAAAGAAGAATATAGTGTTTCGATGCTAAGTAACTGTTTGGACACATTACAGTTAACTGGCCAATGCATTTGGAGATGGTCGTGTTGTGTTAGAGCCAAATTTAGCATAAAATAGGCCCAAAATTAGACTCTGGACCAAGAAGTCTACTGATATGAGACTAAAGTTTTAGCGATTTCGGACGTCCTAATTAAACTTTCGGGCATCCAAATTGGTCGTTATAGTCGTATTAGTTAGGATCCCAAATCGGATGCCCGGAAGTTACTATGAATACACCGAATGTGAGTTGGTGGACCCCTCGTTATCGCACGATCTTGACACGTGAGAGATGGTTGGTGAAGACTCGGATCCTGGTTTGGATGCCCGAATTGGCACTGTGGAGTTGGCTTGGACTAGGAGGTAATTTGGATACTCGATCGGAAGAGTTTGTATATGCTACAGTGGCTCCGTGAAAAGGGTGGCTGGAATCTGAATTAGGGCGCCCGAATTGAGTTTTTCTACATGTGATTGTAGGTTAAATTTTGTTGCTTGGAGGATTATTTTAACCAAACTTTGGATCTATAAATATATACCCTCACTTTCACAAGACACTCTTTTATCACTCTTAAGCCAGGGTTAGCACATTGGGTTGTGGTTTGGGCCCAACGAGTTATTATTGTTAACGGGTGGGGTCGTTACAAATGGTATCAGAGACGAATACCAGCCGAAAGTGTGAGAGCTAATTGCTATGCGAAACAAAGTGCTACACCACCGGTTTGGTGGGAGCTATCTCTTGAATCCGTTGGAGCCATCTCTAGAATCTCACATCGCCTGATAATTCTGATATGTCTGTCTATGACATGGTTTGGACCCGACAAAAACGTCAGGGTCTAAACGGGGAGAATTTGTAACGCTCCAATAGTCCCACATCGAATGGGAAATGAATTTTGATTGGATATATGAGAAATCATACACGCTAGTAATAATAACTGGACTTAAACATTTTGAGATGTGGTTGGAGCCTAATAAATTATTATTGTTAGCCGATTGGGTCGTTAAAAATAGTATCAGAGAGATTCTGCCGATAGCGACTTCCGTCGCCTCTTCCCCCTCCACGGGCTTGGAGCGAATCAGCATTAAGTTGGTCATAGGCTGGAGGCGCTACATTCACATGCTTCCCTCGGCTGGAGTTGGAGGGACGACCAGAAGAGAAAGACGGAGCAGCCTCCAAATAGAATTTCGGGTCTGCGTAATGGGCCAAGAGAATAGGTTGAGGCTTCCTGCGATCCTTCTTTGATATATGAGACTATATATAAAAGCTAGTAATAGTAACTGGGTTAAAATACTATGGATTGTGGTTTGAGCTCAACGAGTTATTATTGCTAGCGAGTCGGATCGTTACATCACTTCAACTGGAGTCGAGGTAATTGAAGAGAAATTGGGTTTTTGAGCTGGATTGCTATTTTGGTATATATTTTTAAGAGAATTTTTTTGTTTTTTGGGTTTGATTTTTATGTTGAGGTTTCGGAGTAATTAACTTCTATTGGATCTTTCTTCCTCGCTGGGGTGTTTTTGAGCTTATTGCTCACAGAGAGAAAGGTTGGTTTGCTCTTGTTCTCCTGGATTAATTTTGAGCAGTACCCTGTGGACCTGGATTTATGAGTTTTTGAGTTCTTCTTCATTTGTTGACGCAGCAAAACTTTGAAGCTCTTCTTCTTCCTTTGGATGTGTTGGAGCTATTTTCACCTTGTGTTGAGGTTTGTTAAATTATATATGGATTTGCTGAGTTTTCAGCTGAGGATCTGTGAGGTTGTGGATTTACTGTGTTCTGGTTTTATTTGTATTAATTGGTGGAGTCAAGCGTAGTCTAGTGTGTTGGCTATTTATTTATAGGTTAAATAGGTCTAACTTCCTTCCTCGTGACAATAGGCCCAGGAGACTAATAAGTTGAGTTGGGTGAACCTAATAAGTTGAGTTGGGCTGCGGTGCACAATAGACCTAACGGTAAGAGGCCCAACAATAAACCCAACGTCCAGGTGGGTTGAGTCCGGTCGAGACCCGTGGACGCTGTATCTGTACACTTTAAGTGAATTGGTTGCGTATTTCTAACAGCTCGAGCTTTTGGGATTAATGGTTAGCGCCAACGATCCAACGTAGTGGATTGAGCTGGACCTTGTGTAGTATGTGATCATTAAGTATAAAAAAAATATTCTTAAATATTACTTTTTTTTTTGTAGTGTATCTTATGAAAATACAGTTAGAGCTTCCCAATTCAAGACTGAGATTGTCAAACATGATTAAGATAGTAAAAGATTAATTTGTCCATTACAAATTTAATAGAATTAGATTATTGATAGTATTAATTAAACATGAAAAAGTATGAATTTTAAGACCTTTTGGCTGCGTTTGGTTCGGGGATAGGCTAGAATTGGCTATTCTGGGGATAAGGATAAAGTACGGAACTAGAGCTTAAACTCGTTTGGGATGGTTCCAGGGATAAGGGAATTCCTGTTTGGTTTAATAATGTGGAATAGGAGGGATAAAGAGGATAAGATGGGTAAATTACCTTTTTGCCCCCAAGAGTTATTATGTGATAATAGTTGTTAAAAATTGATTAGTTCGTTTTAATTAATGGATTAATATTTTAAAATAATAAAAGTAAAATTATAATCGTAATTAAAATATCAAATTTAAAAATAATACATTTAATTTGATATTTAATTTTTCCAACTTAAAATTTTAATTTAAAATATAATATTTCAACATTTTAATTTGAAGATTTACAATTTTATAATATTAATTTTAAATAATTAATTTATATATTTAATTTTTTTAAAATCTCGCAAAATTTATATATTTGTTAAATATTTGTAAATTTTCACCCACGAGCTTTATTATGTCATAAAAATATTGTAAACTCCTTTTTCTCGTTTTAATTAATAGATTAATAATTTTAAACAATATAAGTAAAATTATAATCGTAATTTAAATATATAATTTAAAAATAATACATTTAATTTAATATTTAATTTTTTCTAACTTAAAATTTAAATTTAAAATCTCAAATTTCAACATTTTAATTTGAAGATTTACAATTTTATAATATTAATTATAAATAATTAATTTTTAAGCGATTTTTTTTAAAATTTCGTAAAATTTATATATTTCCTAAATATTTGTAAATTTTCACCCACGAGCTTTATTATGTCATAAAAATCTTGTAAACTCCTTTTTCTCGTTTTAATTAATGGATTAATAATTTTAAAAAATAAAAGTAAAATTATAATCGTAATTTAAATATATAATTTAAAAATAATACATTTAATTTAATATTTAATTTTTTCAACTTATAATTTAAATTTAAAATATAAAATTTCAACATTTTAATTTGAAGATTTACAATTTTATAATATTATTTATAAATAATTAATTTCTAAGCGATTTTTTTTAAAATTTCGTAAAATTTATATATTTGCTAAATATTTATAAATTTTCACCCACGAGCTTTATTATGTCATTAAAATATTATAAACTCCTTTTTCTCGTTTTAATTAATGTATTAATAATTTTAAAATATATAAGTAAAATTATAATCGTAATTTAATTATATAATTAAAAAATAATACATTTAATTTAATATTTAATTTTTTCAACTTTAAAATTAAATTTAAAATATAAAATTTCTACATTTTATTTTTAAGATTTATAATTTTATAATATTAATTTTACAAAATAAAGTTTTTTGCGAAATTTTTCAAACAATTCACAAAATTTATATATTTGCTAAATTTTTATAAATTTTCACCCACTAGCTTTATTTATATATTTACTTTTTTAACATTAAATTTTTTAACATTTCGCAAAATTCGTATATTTGTTAAAGATTTGTCAATTTTTATTTACAAATTGCATATTACTCCCTATTAATATATACACACATCTGTTTATTACAATAATTTATTTATCTACATAATTATCGCCGGACTAACTTCTATTGTTCCACAATTGATCTGTAATATCCGTTCGAATGGCGTTGCCCCGCCGCGAGTCTGATGCACCGGGCAATGAAGCATCAGGAATTTGAATACCTTCGTCATTCTCTTCCATATCGGTAGCATGTTGGTCAACTGAATCATTGAAGTATCGATCACTACCGTGATGTCTAATAATAAAATTATGTATGACGCAGCAAGCCATTGCAATCAGACACTGCACCCTAAACGGAAATGGCGTTGCAATATTTAAAATCTTAAATCGCTTTTTCAATACCCCGAATGTTTTCTCCACCACATTACGTAATTGGGCATGACGATGATTATAAAGATCCTTATCGCTCCGATGTACCCGACTACGTGCGTTACTATCAAATTGGCTGATATGATAGCGCTCTCCTCTATACGGCGCCAAAAATTTGTCGGTGTTTGCGTACCCAGAATCAACCAAGTAAAATTTTCCTGCAAACGACACAATATAATAAGAATTTATACTGTAATTATATATGTATTAAAATCAATAACTGTAATATAGTGAATTGTCACATTTTCTTACTACCTTCGGGTACTCTGAAACCGCCACTTTCACACGCCCATCTGAGGACGCGCATATCAGCGGCGGATCCTTCCCACCCAGTGCAAACAAAAAAAAATTCTTGATCAAAGTTGACCGCAGCCATCACATTTTGTGATGTAAACCCTTTCCGACACCGGAAACGTGTTTGGTCGCTCAACTTGACAATCGCCGGAATATGGGTCCCGTCAACCGCACCAATTGCATTCTGCAGATGTACATCGAACATTCAATATCTTTCTTTTTTAATCCGTCATTGGCAATACTCATATAATTAATCGTATAAATTACCAATGATTTAAAATTAATACATCACCTTGAAAGGATGAAAATTTGTACTATCTGAGATCCGCGGATGAACTTGAGTGCTGGTTGTGGGTTGCGTGATATATTCGTCTTTTAACATAACGATTCCCCGCAGTACCTTATTAAAATATCTACTAATTGTCTCCCCTGAATGTTGGAATGTTTCGGCGAGCACCCTATTTGAAACGGCGTGGCCAATACCAAAAAGAAATATTCCAAGCTGTTCATCAACGCTGATATTCCTTGAGCTATGTATAAGTCCCTTACCAACAAGCTCATCTCGTAAAGCCATGAATGTGGTAGTCATCATTCTGAAATGCTGGTACCCACGGTCTGGATGACCATTTAGTATATCACCAATAAATTCATGCCCAGTAAATGGTCTGGTTCGACATGGTTGTCTCGGGATTGGAATAACATCAGTGTGATGACCTTGATCATAATACATCGCACAGGCTTGTTCCCAATAATCGTCATCGTCATCTAATATCGTCAGTATATTCGCAAAGATCGCGGACGAAAATATGGTGCGATAAAACGAAGCTTCCATTTTTCCTGCAAAGAGCCGTTTGTATTCAAGCAATATGTCGCAGTATATAGACATTGTCTAAACATTAGAAACAAATACGTCAATTATATAATGCAACATAGAACATAACAAGCCTCGAAAAAAACCATAGTAGTTATGATCCTCAACTAAAACACATAACACTAGTACAATATTACATTATCACATACCTAATCTAAACATAAAGTAAAACATCATAATGTTCGTTGAATATTACATTACCAGAACATATTTTAAACATAAAACTAAGCATCACAATGTTCCTACAATATTACATTACCAGCTAGCTAATTTAAAGATGTAATTAAGCATCACAAATTTTCCTAAAATAATACATTCCCAGCTACATAATTTATAGATGAAATTACTGAAATATTATAGTCAAGGGAAGAACTGTCGAAATAAAAGACTGTCTTTCGCTAGTTGGCGATCCAGCCACTTGATAGCATGCGCGTCGTTCATTGTCATGAAAACTTGCCTATTCTTGTCATCTTTTAATGCCTCGGCGGCTGCCACTACCTGATCATCTGTAATTCCATGAAAAGAGTATACTCGGGCCATACAATCCGCAATTGTCGCGATATTGCCTCGTTGGCTAATTTCAACTTGGTACATTTGGCGGACTAGATCAAGCTTTTGCTTGCCAATTTCCACCATTTCAGCGAAGTGGTTACTTGAGCCTTGATCCTTTTGCTTCCCAACATTTCTACGCTGGGGAGTTGATCGGCGTGGAGATCGAGGCCTTTTCCCCCGCAGAGCTATGCCCTGAACCACTTCCACTAGCACCGAAGTTTGGTCCTAGATTCGCAGGACTTGGCGATCGTGATGTATAACCCGGCATTATGTTCTCAAAGCTGGGTGGTATAGCTGGATCATTCTCATGCGGAGAAGATGATGATGAACTATCAACAGTTTCGGGAATTGGCATATCAGAGGAGAACCCGAAAGTGCCTGTTGCCGTATTTTTTTGAGTAAGGAACTCAATATCCTTATAATGAGGGAATGGTTTATCCCTACATTTTGCATAGGCCGGATTCTCCTGGACAAAGACACGAGGATTATGATAGCTTCACCAATTTAAATATCTACTAACTTACAATCTTAACGCAAATAATATAAATTTTACCGCGATTACTGCTTGCCAGTCTTCATTATCACCAGCGGTAGGAATGTTGTACGTGTAATCCCATCCCCAGCCGCTCTTGTTAGCTAAGTAGTAGTATAATGCAAAACTTCTCTTCAGAACTTTAATACGATTCTTTACTTGGTCCTTCGATAGGTCCATATTATGTCTAGAATTGACTTCTTTAACGACTCGGTTCCACGCGTGATTTGTGAAAGTACCATTTATATTGTTTCCTAGTGCGTGCTCTTCAGTTAACAAAGATAATAGGGTGCTATCCATTGATTCGGTCCAGTTAGGTGTTCGCGTTCCCGTTTGTGGGCGCGAACTACTTCCGCCTTCTGTCCGCATATTGTCATATTGACAGTTGTTTTGGGTTTGTTCCATGTTATTCGTAGGCCTAGAAAATCTCTTCCAAGGACGCATCTGATTAAAATAAATTGATATTGGTAAAGATCATTGCAACACTTACCATTGCTTCCCAACATTGTAGTAGTGTAAATTAAGTATTAATATGGAATTAAAATTGGTGGCCCAAACCGGATGATATTCAACCTAGGTTGTTGTCAAGAAATACTGTTTTTTTTTTTAATAAATGTGCTCAATTAGTTTCCAACAAACATGGGGTTGCAATGGATTGTAAATCCTTGCCATCCAACTGATGAATATGGAAACAATCATCATTGCAAAAGGTTGGGTGATTTCATCCTTTTTGGGTCATTTTTCGCGGTAACAAGCAATTATACATTAATTTCCAATTATATATACGAACAATACTCATTTACACCAAGCATATGGAATCTCACAAATATATATAGCAATCATAGGGGAGTGAGATGATTGGAGCGGACTTACTTTGCCTGAGTAGAGCTTTCGCAACTCAAATAATGAAATCAACCCAACAGCTCGGCACCAACACTCAACAAGGCAGGCTCGGGGGCCCGGGCGCGGGGGGGGGGGGGGGGGGGGGGGGGGCGGCGGCTTCGGGGGGCTCGGGGGCCGGGGGGGGGGGGCTCGGGGCAAGAAGAAGGGAGCCTCGGGGGGCTCGGGGGCCGGCGGGGGGGCTCGGGGCCCGGAGGAAGAAGAAGGGAGCCTCGGGGGGCTCGGGTGCCGGCGGGGGGGCTCGGGGCCCGGAGGAAGAAGAAGGGAGCCTCGGGGGGCTCGGGTGCCGGCGGGGGGGCTCGGGGCCCGGAGGATGAAGAATGGAGCCTCGGGGGGATCGGGGGGCCGGCGGGGGAGCTCGGGGGGGTCGGGGGCCGGCGGGGGGGCCTCGGGGGGGAGGCTCGGGGGCCGGGGGGGGGGGGGGGGGGGGGCCTCGGGGGGCTCGGAGGAAGAAGAAGGGGGGCTCGGGGGGCTCGGGGAACGGCGGGGGGGCCTCGGGGGGCTCGGGGGCCGGCGGGGGGCCTCGGGGGAGGCTCGGGGGCCGGGGGGGGGGGCCTCGGGGGGCTCGGAGGAAGAAGAAGGGGGGCTCGGGGGGCTCGGGGAACGGCGGGGGGGCCTCGGGGGGCTCGGGGGCCGGCGGGGGGGCCTCGGGGGGGAGGCTCGGGGGCCGGGGGGGGGGGCCTCGGGGGGCTCGGAGGAAGAAGAAGGGGGGCTCGGGGGGCTCGGGGAACGGCGGGGGGGCCTCGGGGGGCTCGGGGGCCGGCGGGGGGGCCTCGGGGGGGAGGCTCGGGGGCCCGGAGCAAGAAGAAGGGGGGCTCGGGGGGCTGGGGGAACGGCGGGGGGGCCTCGGGGGGCTCGGGGGCCGGCGGGGGGGCCTCGGGGGGCTCGGGGGGCCGGGGGGGGGGGGGCTCGGGGGGCCGGGATCGGGGAGGGAGGGAGGAGGGAGAGAGCTAGAGGAGGAAGGAGAAGGGATCGGGGAGGGAGGGAGGAGGGAGAGAGCTAGAGGAGGAAGGAGATGAGCAGAGAAAAAAAAAATTGAAGTGGGAGAGAGAGAGAGGCAGGCATCATCAATGCCTGCAGACAGGCATTGATGATGCCTGCGGTGTCGGGGGAAAAGGGGGGGGGTGGGGTGGGGAGAGAGAGGAGAGAGAGTATAATTTAGATTAAAAAATAGGTAAAAGGAGAATATTTTAGATTAAAAAATAGGTAAAAGTAAGGAGAGGGGGGGGGGGGGGTGGGGGAGAGAGAGAGGAGAGAGAGAATATTTTAGGTAAAAAAATATGTAAAAGTAAGGAGAAAAGGGTAGAATGGTAAAAAATTTAATAATAAAAAAAATTAATGGGAATTGTTATACTAGCTATTCTCCTTGTTCTGGGATAAGCAATACCAGACAGTTCAGATGCGTTTGGGAGAATAAGGGGGATATCCCCGCTATTCCCGTTCCCGTTCTGAAAACAAACGGGCCCTTTAAGTACTAGATAAATATTTTTTAAAAAATTATCAATTTTGATTTCTAATTTAAATAACATTTATTGGTCCTAATTAATCATTGTTTCGGACTATCAATGATTCAAAATAACTTAATAGGACGAAAAAAAAAATACAACCTCGATTTTGGGCAATATCAATTTCCATGCACAGGTATATGTTGAGATTGAAAAGAAATGAGGGCGTAATATCCAAAAACGTTTAAAATGTGGCATTCACATATCTAATGTGGTGTGGTCCAACTAATTATAATGTTTTTTTGAGATTTTTCAATCCCACCAAGGTTTATAAAAAAATAACTTTACTTACATTTTTTTTGAAAAGAGATATTTGATTGGTTAGGTATAACTGATGTGGTGCGACTTTGCTATACTGAAGATCTTCTTTCAATATTAATAATTTTGATGTCATGCAATATACAATATATCAATTATTACTACGAGTTCGACTACTATGCTATCGATAGCACCACACAATACATCTTTGATTATTTTTACCTGCTAGATTTTACTATTTTTTCAACCACCTATTAAATTCAAATGGTCCACTATCATCTAAACCATACATCTTTTAATTCAACGATTAAAAATTTAATAATACAAATAATTTGGTGCTATTAATAGTATTACAGTCTAGCTCTTATTACTACATAGCTCATGAAATTGAAGATAACAAAGGAGGTCTCACACACAGTACAACCATAACAACACGTACCATGCAATCCCATGCACGCACGTAGGTACTCTCTAGCTAGCTAGGGTTCCATATATATGAAGATACTAAGTACTAAAGAGTAACATTAATTGTTACACGCATTGCTTGGGCACAGGGAGCTTGCACTTGGCGGGGAGCTGGACGGCGAGATCGCGCTTGATGCCGAGCTTGGGAAGTGACGTTGAGTTCTTGTAGGCACAGAGGCAGGGCAGGTCGGCTTTCTTGAGCGCCTTGCAGCACTCGGCAGGCGGAGGACTGCTCGCGGGGGCCTCCCCCGTGACCGACGGCAGGCAGGCCATCAGGCCCTTCTCCGACATCCTGCAGTGGCTGTCTGCCGCCCTCGCCAGGAGGGCCAGCAGCGCCACTGCGATGGCCAGGATGAGGTGCCTGCTTTCCATTGTGTGCTAGGTAGGGTTGTTTGAGGTTTTAGGGTTTGGTGGTGGGCATGAGTTTAAATAGAGAGAGAGATCTAGCTAGCTAGCTAGGAGGTAGATTAAGAGGGATTCTAGGTGTACACCCCTTTAGGGGTGTACATCCTACACCCTACCCTATTATTATTTCACTCGTCACATCGAGTGACGAGTGAAATTCACCCCATCTCAGAGTGGGGTGTAAAATAATAATCTCTAAAAAAGTGTATACTTATATATATCCGCTAGATTAATAAAGGCCTTGCTCGGTTGTTATTGGTATTTTTCATTTCATTTTTTTCTTTCTTTCATTTTTTTTTTTTTTTTTTTTTTTTATATGAGTTGATTGTTTTCGTTTTATTGTCGATTGGTTTGCGATACATCGATCCTACTCGATCAGCCACATGCAGATCGACTTCGTCCAAGAAAATGGAAGCATTAATTCATCATGCATTTATCTCATAATACTCCACCGCATGCGAGTACGTAGTGTGAAAAACAAATTAAGAAATGGCATAAATACAGATAAGAATAATATTTTCATATTAAAACGTACGTACGTACAAATTAAATATAATATATATAATGTGAAAAGGTTCCTCCACTGGTTGGTTCCAACACTTTAATATGCTATGAGAGTTTAGTTTATCCTTTAATCCAGTTATTAATAAACTAATAAGAGTTGTTTGGAGCCCGTGAATGAGCGTTGTTAGCATTAGGGGACTCACGGGCTAAAACGAAATTAATTTATATATCAGAATTAGATTCGTATTTTTATTAGAGCAACGCTACATGTACACCCCCAAAGGGGGTGTACATCTTACACCCACCCATCTAAGGGTGGGGGAGTCACTTCACAAATTGTGAAGTGACTTCTCACCACACCCCACCCATTGGATGGGTGGGGTGTGCGATGTACACCCCCAAATGGGGTGTACAAGTAGCATTTTTCTTTTTATTATTGTATTTGGTCTTGGGTAGTGTGCTTAGGCTTAATATAATATTTTTCAATGTTTCATATAGAGGTGAAGATAGTTACTTAATCCAAAAAAAAATGTTGGAGATACCGTGGGTTATGTTAATATGGATTTGAATAGAGAAAAAATTATCTAGATGGAGGATGAACATCAAATCTTTGCATAAAAAATAATCCAATGCGAAAAATAAAGAAAGTACGCAAGATTTACGTGAAAAACTCTATCACAAGAATAAAAAATCACGGGACCGATAACACGATGAAATTCACTAAGATTAAACACGTACAGGGTGATTTATCGTAACCCTACGACTCAACTTTTTCCATATGCTCATAGTTGATCTTCTCCGCTCGCTCCACACGCTTATCGAATCCACGATTTGCGTGCAACTTCGAATCCACGAAGTCCAACGTCGAATCCACAATGTCCAACCGAATCCACGGTCTTCACCAATGTAGCACGTCTTGATCACACGAGCGCGCCTCGCTCCGAATCCACGAGAGCGGTAGCATCTTGAATCCAAGGCCACGTGAATACTCGCGCCGATTCTTGGTAAAATCGTTGTTTTTGTTTGGTGGTGATCCTCCAAATACTTAGATCAAAGATAGACAAGAAATACCATCTAAGTATATTCTTCAATTTGATTCTACAGAAAATAGGAGTTTGGAAATCCTAGAATCAAATCGAACAATATAGACGAAGAAACATAAATTTAGTCATGTTTTCCTTTCTTCTCTATATTTGTAGATTTTTCTCTTTCTTAAAAGAAAATCTTTTTCGAGAAATCAAAAATCACTTTTTACGATGAATAAAAAGCCTCTTTATAGATTAGATACCCTTGGAAAGAGATAAGCATCAAAAACTTTTAAAACAGAATTTTTTCGGCACGGTGGTTCGGACTGGATTAAGTCTGATCCGGACTGTCGTCAATTTTCAGAAGATTTTCTGAAAAACGTCGTTCGGGATCCGGACTGAAACATGGGAGGTCCGAAATGTTCATGCAATTTTTGCATAAATTAAGGTTCGGGTCCGGACTGAAACAAGGGTGGTCCGGACTGAAAAATTGCATGAACCAAACCATGTTCGGGGTCCGGACTGGACACGGCTGGTCCGGATCCTGAACTTCTAAAAAGTTCATTTTTTTATTTTTATGCATCAAACCATATTCCAAGTGTTTCTTCTCTATATTTGTGGATTTTTTTTTTTAAAAAAAAAAAAATCTTTTTCGAGAAATCAAAAATCATTTTTTACGATGAATAAAAAGTATATTTATAGATTATATACCCTTGGAAAGAGATAAGCATCAAAAACTTCCAAAACAGAATTTTTCCCACACGGCGGTCCGGACTGGATTAAGTCTGATCCGGACTGTCGTCAATTTTCAGAAGATTTTCTGAAAAAAGCAGTTCGGGGTCCGGACTGAAACAACGGAGGTCCGGACTGTTTATATAATTTTTGCAGAATTTAAGGTTCGGGGTCCGGACTGAAGCAGGGGTGGTCCGGACTGGAAAATTGCATGAACCAAACCATGTTCGGGGTCCGGACTGGACGTGGCTGGTCCGGATCCTGAACTTCCAAAAAGTCCAGTTTTTTATTTTTATGCATCAAACCATATTCCGAGTGTTTCTAAACTACACAAATATACTCGGATCACTAAAATTATTTAGTTAAACGTACATGATTATTTCGAATCCATTTTTCTTAAGATTGATGTATATGATACACAATTCTTCATCTTCAATCTTCAAGACTCAAAACATTTCACGAAATACGCCAACACAAAATTCTTAACAGATACAAGGTAGAATTAATTTTCTATGCAACTAGTACACTCATAGATCACTTAGAAAAATAGGCAAAAGTAAAAAAAATTGAAATACAAGTGCCTCTTTTATAGGCATTATTGGCGAATCATGTTGCCACATTTTTAGCTCCCATAATCCATATTACTAACAACCTACTAACTCAACTTACTACAAAGTAATAACTAACACCTAAAAACACTCCACTAACTGACCACAACTCCTAAATTCTAGATCATTTTGAATTACACATTTATATGTGCAACACTCCCCCTTGATTCAAAATTGCATACACCAAGAAGTAATATGAAGTAGACATACTTGTTACGAGGAAGTGGCTAGATAAAAATATCTACAACTTGTTCATGTGTATTGTAATACTTCAGCTCCACTAGTTTTTCAGCAACCAAGTTGCGAATAAAATGATGTTGCATGTCAATGTGCTTTGTTCTTCCGTGAAAAGTTGGATTCTTTGTCGTTGCAATTGCCGTTCGATTGTCACACAAAATTTTGGCACCTCCTTCTTGAGGTTGACCAAAATATCCAAGTAACCTCCTCAGTCATAAAGCTTGGCAAGCCAAAAAAGTTGTGGTCATGCATGTATTCCGCTTCTGAAGATGATAAGGCAGTCGTTAGTTGTTTCTTCAAACTCCACAAAAAAAACCTTAATTTATAATATAAATGTATCAAAATCAGAGTTTAATTATGTAAAATTTGTCTTTAATTTTAAGAAAAATTGTTTATCAAATATTGAAAGTGGTGCATGAGATGTAAGTTTGTAAAATAACTCCTAATGCAATCATTCTCTTACTCAAATTAAACAGTAGCTCCACGTTACACTTACGTACACATTTTATCACGAGCTTCATCTCCTGTTACTATGCCATGAATCTATTGCTTTGGGTAACTGCAAAATCTTACACTATTGGATTATTTCCCAAATTAATTAACATGGTCTAAATTTAAACATAAATAATAAAAAAAAATTAATCTCCATAGCGGGGAGCCGCGTTTGCGGTAGTGGTGTTACTATAAGTGCTACGTACACTACAACAAAATTGGATTATAAGGATACATGTTTGTGACATTTTTTTGCAACTGTCCCATTTATAATCCATCTATATTCAAAATTAGATTATAGGGACACATTTTTGGGACATATTATAGTAATGTGTCGCTATACACCCTAGCGATGGCACATATAACGACACTAATGACAAGTGTCGATATTTTTTTTAGTTTTTAGCAATACTTAAAAGTATCGCTATAGTATAGTTTTGTTGTAGTGGTACTTAAGCCTCTATGCTAGCATTGCAGTATTGTATGGTTTGTAACATGCATGCTGACAGATCATTTGTTAAGCCACTGCAAGCTTGTAATGCTCCAACAGTTTCACTGAAAAAAAAAAAAAAAAATTTGATTGAAAATATAAGAGATTATATATTTTAGTAATTATAATAATCGGGGTAAAATATTTTGGGTTAGTGGTTTGGATCCGATGAGCTACTATTGCTAGTAGATGGTTTGCAATATGTTGGGAGATGATTTGTTAAGCCACTGCAAGCCTTTAATGCTCTAATAGTCCTACACTAGATAAAAAAAAAATTAATTGGATATATAAGAGATCACATACTTTAATAATAATAATTAGGATAAAGTATTTTGAGTCACTATAACAAAATTAGATTATAGAGACACATGTTTATGACACTTTTGTATAAGTGTTATATATATATTCTATCTATATCCAAAATTAGGTCATAGGGATATATTTTTGGAACACATTACAAAAATGTGTCGCTATACACTCTAGCGATGGCACATATAGCAACACTTACAATAAGTGTCGGTATTTTTGTCAGCGACACTTTTTTTAGATTTTAGAAATATTTAAAAGTGTCGTTATAGCCTAATTTTGTTATAGTGAGTTGATGGTTTGGATCTGAAAAGTTATTTTTTTTTTAGAGAGAAAGATAATATGCTACTCGCTTCGTTTATCATCATTACAGTGCTACGCGGTTCTCACACTAACCAATTTTGGTTGTAAGTATCTTACAAGAACTCGGGGTGGCTCTTCATATATAGTCTATGGAATTAACCCTAGAGCTGCAATGAAGCTCCCTTCACAAGTTCAATCTAACTCAAAAAGGAATGCATGTTGATAGGTTACTTGGGTTGGGTTGGATTTGATTGCTTTGGGTTGGGCCCAAAGTGGTTCAAAATTAGCTCGATCATATAGACTGCGTTTGGTTCGGGTATAAGCGAAAACTGGTTTATTCCTGAAATAGGTATAATAAGTTCAGGTACAAGCAGGAATTAAAATAATTTTGTGTTTGGTTGAATATAAGAGTTGTACCGGGGATAAGAAAAATTGTGTTTGGTAAGTTAAAGATGAATAAGAAGAATAGAGAGTACTAAAATTTTAATTTAAAATAAAAATTTTACTGATATGATTTTAAATACTTAATTTAAAATATTTATTAAAAAGTTTATTAAAATTTATATTTTACTTATATATATAAAAAAATTATTAAAAAAATTTATCATATAATTTATTAAAATTATATGATAAATTTATTAAAAATTAAAGTTAAAAATTTTAAAAGCTATAAAATTTAAAATTTAAAAATTTAAAAATGTTAAAAATTTATAAATATTAAAAATTTTAATTTTAATTATCTTAAAAAATTACAAAAGTAGAAACAAAAATTTTAATTTTAAAATTAGTATAAATTTTAAAAAATTTATAAAAATAATTGCATAAATTTAAAAATTTTAAAATTAATAAATTTTTAAAAAAATATAAAAAAATTGTATTTTTAGATTTATTAAAAAGTAAGTTAAAAATTTTAAAATTTATAAAATAAAAAAAAATAAATTTTAAATTTTATAAATTTAAATATCTTATAATTTAAAATTTTTTAATTAAAAAAAAAAAAAAAAAACAGCAGGTAAAACAACTCTAGTCCTGGGGGTGGGAACAAGCTGTTCCCACCCCTAGCTGGTTATCCTCCTAGCGGGTTATCCTAGGATAACCAGCTAGGGATGGGAACAAGCAGTTCCCACCTCTTTGTATCTTGTTTGGTATAACTAGGAGGGGATAAGGAGTTATCCCCTCTATGTTGGATTAGATTGGCCGTAAAGGAGTTTTAATTTTTATTTTTTTGTTTGAAGCAAAGCTTTCGAAAAATTATATCACTATAATAAAACTATATTATAGCAACACTTTTAAATATTTCTAAAATTTGAAAAAAAAATGCCCCTAGCAAAAATATCGACACTTACAATTAGTATCGCTATATGTGCAGTCGCTAGAATGTATACTGACACATTATTATAATGTGTCCCAAAAATATATCGTTATAACTTAAATTTTAATATGAATAAAATATAAATAAAATATTTATACAAAAATATCACAAAAATATATTTCTATAATATAATTTTATCGTAGTGTATATAAAAAATTAAATTTTAGCCTGCAACTTCAAATTCAGTAAATTATTTTCGACAACCCAAAATTTAAGCACGGAGGCTTAAACCTCCGACCTCCATATCCACTATGAGATGTCTTATCACTAGACTATTGATAGTACGTAGGATAACATATAATGTTATGACGAAGCTAATAAAAATATGGAATCATTATTAATTAGTATTGTTATCTAAACTATTTAAAATATTTAGAAATTGAAACATAAAAAGTACTGTATCAAGTTCTTTACATACTTACGTTCCCAAGTGATTTCAAAGCCGTTAATTTTAGGGGTTGTCTTGCATTTAAATCTTGATCGCAAGTGTGACTTTCGATAAGCGCAAAATCTTTATTTTATCTCTTGTAGTTGCATCTACATGCTGTTATTGAATCTACAAATAGAAGTCCAATTAAATTGAATGCAGTTTAAAAAGCAGTAGCTGGAAAAAGTAATTCCATGCAAGAGTAATATTTTACCAACCAAATTGAGTGGTATACAAATATAATGCGCTAAGCTTTTACAAATTACGGAGTTTGAGTGATCAGTAGGAAGGATTGGAGATCATTCCAATTATTCCAATGGAGATCATTCAGCGCAAAATTGCAGATTTTTGTATTGAGTACGGGTACCCAAGAGGAAGTGTCGGAATTTAGCAGTGTAGAGGAGAAGTAAATATTCGAGTTTTGCGAAATTGGGGCTTGGTATTAATATACTGATGTTTAGATCAGTGCGCGTATCGGCGCTGATGATTGGATTACAAAATTCTCTCTCAACGTGCTCTCCCTGTTTTTGTCTTAACTGGGGTGTCTACAATAAAGTCCGAATTTAAAAAGATTAATTACAGGAGTTTTATAACTCTATAATTCTAATTCTAGTAGAAAACGTTCACGATCATTCATCCGAGTCTTCAATTCACTTTTAGTCGTCTATTTTTTCTAAAGAATTTTTTAAAAAATATTTTTGGACCATCCCTAATTTCTAAGAATAAAATTAAATCAAATTGGGGTCAAATCTAATATATCTAGCCCATCACAGAATTGAATACCGATGCTCAGCTTTGAGTACGGGAATTGATTCTTTTTCAGAAAATCAGTTCCGATATTCAAAATGAGTACTGGTATGTACAGTATAAAAAAAAAATTTAAAATTTAAAATTTTGAGAAACTTCTGAGAAACTCTTGAGGTATTCTTTACTACCGATACTTAAATTTTAAATTTTTCTATCCAACATTCAGAAATCTAAAATTTTCGACGTTTTTACCGTGATATCGATTTGACATATGACTTTATATAATCCAACGAAATTATTACTCAAGATCTTCTTTTCTTGTACTATTTAAAAGAGTCACTATAATCAAATTATGTTATAGCGATACTTTTAAGTATTGCTAAAAACTAAAAAAAATGCTGCTGAAAAAGATAACGACACTTATCATTATGTCGCTATATGTGTTGTCGATCGCTAGGATGTATAGCGACACATTACTATAATATGTCCCAAAAATATGTCTCTATAATCTAATTTTCGATATAGATTAACTATAAATGGAACATTTGTAAAAAATGTCATAAACATGTGTCCCTACAACCTAATTTTGTTGTAGTGAGTATCAAACAATCATAATCCTAAAAGCCTTAAACTGCAAATAATAATAATAATATTTAACTATATTACAACAAAATTAGGTTATAGGGACACATGTTTGTGACACTTTTGTATAAGTGTCATATCTATATTCCATCTATATCCAAAATTAGATTATAGGGACATATTTTTGGGGCACATTATAAAAATGTGTCGCTATACACCATAGCGACGGCACATATAGCAACACTTATAATAAGTGTCGGTATTTTTGTCAGCGATATTTTTTTAAAATTTTAAAATTTTTAAAAATATTGCTATAGCCTAATTTTATTGTAGGTGTAACGGTGATCGATAGGTTGACATGTGTGGTTTTGGCTCGTTGTAGTTGGTGTCCTCATCAAATTGTAACAATACAACCACCAACATACAAAATCTTAAGAAACCGACAAAGTACCCGTGACTTGTCCACTATACAATGAAAGCCAAATCATAGTTCACGGGCTACCACTTTAATTAGCTGTCCCTCTTGCCACTATATTTCTTTGGAATTTTATGTAGCTCAAATCCACTTCATTGAGTTGTCTCTCTCTCTTTCTCTATATATATATATATATCTCTCTCTCTCCATATATATATATATATATATATATATGGAAAATGCTACTTGTACACCCGTAAGGGGTGTACATCTCACACCCCCACCCATCTAAGGGTGGGAGTGTGATGAGGGGTCACTTGATGTGATCCGTAAAAAATATCGCCACCGTTAAAGAGGTGGAGATGTAGGATGTACACCCCTTCGGGGTGTACATGTAGCAATCCTATATATATATATATATATATATAGAGTAGAGCTTATATATTTTTAAAAGTATACATTAATTTATATTTTTAAATTTTTTATTATTGAATTTGTATTGATATTTGTGCTATTATAAAGTCCCCACATCCCTTGGATGAAAGAATGTGCGGCTAGCATTATAGTAGTTCCTAAGATTTTTACTATTTCCCCCACAACCTAGTAAACCCTAGGGGACGACTATCATCCAAACCGCACAATATTCCTTCATCCAAGGGTGAAAAAGTTATTAGTACAAAGGGGTTTATAATCATAAGAGTATAGTAACACTACGCTATATATATATATATATATATATATATATATATATATATATATATATATATATATATATAATTAGGCTAGAATACTATCAATAGCACCAAGCCATTGGTGCTATCAAGTTTTTAGTCATTGGATGAAAAAATATACGGTTGGGATTATAGTGGACCCCTAGGGTTTACTAGGTGGTTGGTTGAATAGTAAAAATCTTAGGGGACCACTATAATCCCAACCGCATATCTTTTCATCCAACGGCTGAAAACTTGATAACACCAATTGTTTGGTGCTATCGATAGTATTCTAGCCGGACTATATATATATAGTTAGGCTGGTATGCCTATGGAACCACGGAGTTCTCCGTGCTTATAAGTTATTTTCGATATTGGAACTTTCAAATCAACTATCAACTCTACTAGACTAGATCTAGAGTATTTAAAATATTTAGAAAATAAATTTCACAATTTTTCGATATCATTTGCTTAATGATCAAAAGGCTCAAAATTACCAATTTTAAAGATCGTGATGATCAAGCTGTTTGTATGTTAAACAGTACAAAAATATCAAAATTACTTAAAATTTTGATAGAAATTTGTTTATACTATATAAAATAAGATCAATATTTTCGATCTAAAATTTTAGCGATATATCATCACATTTTATGAGATTTTTGTTTTCAGCCGTTGATTTTGAACTATTTCGATCACTAAGCAAACAATATCGAAAAATCGTAAAATTTATTTTTTAAATATTTTAAATACTTTAAATCAAGTCTAATGAAACCGATCGTTTATTCAAAAGTCCCAATATTGAAACAACTTATAAGCACGGATGCCTCCATACTTATGAAAGCATCCCAACCACACTTATATATATATATATATATATATATATATATATATATATATATATATATATATATATATATATATATATATATATATATATATAGAGAGAGAGAGAGAGAGAGAGAGAGAGAGAGAGAGAGAGAGAGAGAGAGTAACGACCTGACTCACTGGCAATAATAACTCATCGGGCCCAAACCACGACAAAAAATTCTTAAGTCCAGTCATTATTACTAGTGTTCATGTCTCTTATATACCCAATCACAACTTCAGTCTTATCCGATGTGGGACTGTTGAGGTGTCACAAACACGTTTAGGCCTGACGTCCTTATCAGCACAAACACACGCACAACCCAAGATCACCGGGATGTGAGACATGCCTCGCTAGCCCTCTCATCTATACTTAGGATCAGTCGAGACTCGTCACACACTTTCGGCTGGTGATTAGCTCTGATACCAAATATAACGATCTGACCCACTAGCATAATAACTCGTTAGGCTCAAACCACATACCAAAATACTTAAGCCCGGTTGTTATTACTACTGCTCATGTCTCTTATATACCCAATCACAACTTCATTCCCATCCGATATAGGATTATTGGGGTGTCATAGAAAGAGAGTACGATTACAATGCTATCGATAGCACCAAGTACTAGGTGCTACCATGTTTTTTGCCATTAGATCTACCCCTTTGATCATTTCCACCCTATAGATTATATTATTTTTTCAACACCCACAAAACCCTAGGGGCCCACTATCATTCTAACTGCACGTCTCTTCATCCAAGTGTCAAAAACTTAACAGTACAAATGACTTGGTGCTATTAATAATATAGTAGCATATATATATATATATAGTCCGACTACTATGCTTGTAAAAGCACATAGTAATTGATTTTTGTAAATTTTCTACCGTTAAATCTATCCTTTTGATTAATTTCACCCTTTAGATCATGCTATTCTATCAACCACCAACTAAATATAATGGACCCTTAAATATAATGGGCCCACTGTTATCCTAACCACATATCTTTTCTTCCAATGGTTAAAATCTAATAAGCTCCACACATTCTTCTTTCCAATTGCTAAAATCTAATAAGCTCCAATGACTTGTATTTTTAAAAATATAGAAGCTCAATTATATATATATATATATATATATATAGAGAGAGAGAGAGAGAGAGAAAGAGAGAGAGAGAGAGAGAGAATTTGATTATGATTATTTTAAAAGTAGTACTAAATGCTTGAAGCTTGATAAGTTTTTCACCTCATAGATTATGCTATTCTACTAACTACCTAGTAAACTCTAGGGTATCATTATTATACTAATCTTACAAATCTTAATCTAAAGATCAAAAATCTATAAGGATCACTGACTTGGTATTTTTAAAAGTATAGGAAACTCAAATTTATATATATATATATATATATATATATATATATATATATATATATATATATATATATATATATATAGAGAGAGAGAGAGAGAGAGAGAGAGAGAGAGAGAGAGAGAGAGAGAGAGAGAGAGAGAGAGAGAGAGAGAGAGTTAGGCTGGAATACTATTAATAGTATAAAGTTATTGGTACTATTAAGTTTCTAATTGAATTAAAAGATGTGTGGTTGAGATGATAGTGGACTCTTTGGGTTTAATGGTGGTTTGTAAAATAGTAAAATCTAACGGATGAAAATAATTAAATGGGTTGATCTAAGGATAGAAAATTTGATAGCACCAAATGTTTGGTACTATCGATAGTATAGCAACCGGACTATATATATATATATATATATATATATATATATATATATATATAATTCGGCTACTATGCTTGTAAAAGTACCAAATAATTGGTGCTTGTAAATTTTTTACCATTAGATCTATCTTTTTGACTAATTTCACATCTTAGATCATGTTATTCTACTAACCACCCATTAAACCTAAGATGCCTACTATCAGCTTATCCACACATTCTTTTATCCAATGGCTAAAACCTACAAACACTAATGATTTAGTATTTTTAAAAGCATAGGTTCTACACACTTTCTGAGCTTTTAATTGCATGTAGTTCTCTGTATTTATAAGTTATTTTCGATAATAGAACATCTGATTCTATGATCGATTTCATAAGACATGATTTAAATTATTAGAATTATTTGAAAACTATATTTTATAATATTTCGACGTTATTCAGAAAAAGATCAAAGAGTTTCAAAAATAACTATTTTAATGACCGATATGACACGTTTATAAGTTCAATAGTGTAGAAAAATTTAAATTAGGTGAAATTTTAATAGAAAATTCTACCATCAAAGATAAGATTAATATTTTTTATTTTAATTTTAAGTCTTTTATCACTATTTTTTATAATTTTTTTTTTCCCCGCGGTTCATTCGAGATTATTCGTTCACTAGACAAACGAAATCAAACACTTGTGAAATTTAATTTCTAGCTAATTAATTCCAACATGATAAGTCATGCCTAACAAAATTAATTGCTAAATCGGATGTCCTATTATCATGAATAACTTATAAGCACGGAAATCTTTCTACTCTCAAAACCATAATATTTTCGAAACTATTTAAGAAAAATTTTGGAGTGTTCTTGTTTTACGAAAACCGAAACAGCGTAAAATATTTTCTATTTATTTATTTTTATTGAACAAATAAATCTATCTTATTTTTCTTTCAACTAAATAAATATTGATGAAAAATTATATATATACTTTTTCCTACAGATCAAATACTACAAAACATAAAAAAAAAAAAAATAAAAAAAAAATAAAAAAAAAAAATAAAAAATTCACCAAAAAAATTATAAAATCAAGATGCTGAGGAGGTCCTGGGATTCCTTCTGCGTGCCTTGATGTTTCCTTTTTTTTTTTTTTTTTTTTTTTTCTTTTTTTCGTCTCGTTAGTGGGTTGAGACTCAGCTGTCTTAGTTTATAGTCAAATTCATTGCTCAAATGAATGAAACGGTAGCATACTACCTTGTTCTCAAAAAAATAAAAATAAAAAATTTACCAAAAAAATTATTTTTAGAGATTTTACGAAAAATGAACACCCCTTGGTTTAAAGTTTAAACTCCCCTACAGGTCTACAGCGACTTGAAAAATGCGTAAATTAATTTTATCAACATTGGTTGGATCAGAACAAGTATATCTATGGTTTTGACTTGCAATGTGCATGGAAGCATATATTATTAGTTGGTTTGGATCAGATTCTTATTCAAGTTTTCACTACGGAACGAATTAAATTCTTATGCCGATGAAGTTCAACTTTAATTTGAAAAGAGAAGAAGAAAAAACAAAAACTCCGTCCACAATGATCAAACCAATTAAGTTTAATTTATAAATTTAAATTATAATTGTAAATTCAATTTTATAATCAATTTATTTAAATTTTCTGTTAACCAAACACCCTTAAAAAATCATACAGAAATGAAGAACAATCTAGTCATCTTGACTTTCTATAATGTCATATTTTTCAGAACCATTCATTCTATAACTATTTTAACTCTAACACGCATTCTACTTTTAATTTTTTGAGCCTAATTATCATAAAAAATATTATCATCCGATTAAGAGGCTTAATCCTATTATATTATATATACAGAACTATTTTAATTTTTTGGAATGTCATATTCTTTCTCTTTTTAAGCTTTAAATTTATTTTCGTCAGGCTTAAACACACTTACAAGTACTATATAATATGAAACTTATTTCGCTAGTTTTGTCATTTAATCCTTTATTTAATTTGTTATTCAGATTTTGGTTTTGCCTGTCATTACCAAATCCTGACTTAGTTTGCCATTAAGACTCTGACTTAGTCAAAATTTATTTCACACTTTGATTGACTCCAATATTAATCGTGACCGTCCGCTTTTCATAAAAATCACTCATTCTAAAATCACTCAAATCCTAAGGCGCCGTTTGGATTCGGTATAGAACCGAAAATAGGAGGGATATCTCTCATATTCTTCTAAACGCATCAGGAATCAATCGGTATAGCTTGTTCTGCTATAACTAGAATAAGTGAGAATTACTGTTCTCACTCTTCCCAATCGCTCTCTTATTTTTTCCTTAAATACCCTCTCACGTCTACCGAGACACCATCTCTCACCTTATTATTACATAATAAAGTTTGAGGGCAAAAAGATAATTTACCTTAATTAAAATTTTTTATTCCTTTTATTCTTCATTCTCATACCAAACACAAAATCTTTTATCCCTGAAATCATCCCAAATATTTTTTTTTACACTAGTTCCGTACTTTATACTTATCCCTGAAATAGCTAGTTCTGTCTTATTCCGTTACCAAACGAGCTCTAATATACTTAACCCTCTTAATATTTCAAAATTAATCACCACCTAAAATACTATTTCAAATTCTAGGAACGTCACATTTCTTTTCCCGTTAAGTTTTGAGGTTTTCTTTTTGTGGCTCTATAAATAGATGAACACTCACCAATCATAAACTCAAGGGAGGGGAACATCATTTACATATCCAATTTGGAGCGCAATGGTAATGGTGGTGGTGCTCCGCGCGTCTATGGCGCTTGTGCTGGTACTAGTGCTGATACTGTGTTCCCCGGACATTAAAAACCGTGCGGCACGCGCCGACGACGACGAAGCTGTTATGTGCAACATGACTCGCGGGGGGCTGCAGGCCTGCAAGCCAGCCGTGAGCAGCGGGTCGACCTCGACGGCGGACCCGTCCAAGGAGTGCTGCGCAGCTCTGGCAGGTGCCGACCTCCCGTGCCTCTGCTCGTACCGACACTCCTTCCTGCTCCCATCCTTCGGCATCGACCCTGACCTCGCCATGCAGCTCCCCGCCAAGTGCAACCTCACCGCGCCTCCCGCCTGCTGATCGACTCTGTATCTCATCTTTCCCGTTAGATCGTCAAATTTACCGTCCATCACGTGCTGTGCTCGAATCTCAAAGCAGCGATGGAACTGGAGAGATTTAACGATCAATATTTCTTAGGGATGGTCCCGCACTCCTGCTAATAAGTTACTTATTGAAAAAAAGTTAAGTGTACACCTCATTAATAGTAGTAGTAGTGCGTTGCGCTGCAAAATAGTTCTGTTTGGAAAAATTTAGGTGTGTAGTAAATTTTACTCGTCGCTTTGAAGTGAGGAGTGGATGAATGTCTATTTTAGAATAGACTATGTGTAGAAGGTACACTTCAAATAAAATATATATATAGCATAGCTCGAAAAAAAACTAAGTGTACACCTCATTAGTAGTGTACACCTCATTACTTAGGAAAATGCTATGTGTACACCCCTTTCGGGGTGTACATCATACACTCCACCCATCTAAAAGTGGGGGTGTGATGATGGGTCACTTGATGTGACCCGTAAAAAATATCGCCACTATTAAAATAATAAAGGTGTATGATATACACCCCCTTGGGGTGTACATGTAGTATTGCTCCATTACTTATTAGTAGTAGTACGTTGCGCTGCAAAGTAGTTCTGTTTGAGTAGTACGTTCATATATAAGAGCATGTAATTAATGAGACAAATCTTTACCTTGTTCAATCATAAATAAGCAAAAGAAAAACTAAAAAAAAGTACCTAAATGGCTGTTTTTTCTTTTTTTTCTTTTTTTTTTTCATCATTACCACCCAAAATATCGCAATCCCGCAATCTTTGAATACCTTCCTAATTTGTTTGTATATTCCTGATTATGGATTTGTAATTTTTTTTTTTTTTGTATCCAAATCTACTTACAATAAAGTGTTAATTTCATGGGACTTTCTGTAAATTTATCTAATAACAAATATATTTCTACAAAATTTAATTTTTTATATTTATAGTTTCAAAAGTTTTAAGTTGTTCATATATATATATGGTTGCAGTTTATTAGTTCGCTGTTTATTTTTTAATAGAATATATGTAAAATATTTTTTTAAGTATGTTCATTCAAAAATCTAAACTGTTAAAATAATATAAAAATATCTACAAAGATAAAAAGATAAATTTATCTCACCGACTAATCAAAATTAAGTACTTAATCTATGGTTAACTAATTTTCTAGCAGAGATAGACGGTAGGAATATATATGAATAACGTCAAATTTTTTAAAAGATAAATATAAAAAGTTGAATTTTGTAAAAATATATTTATTATTCGATATATTTTTAAAAATATGTATGTAATTAATCCTAAAATAAAATAACTTACAAATTGTAGTAGACACATCATTAAGAATTTAAAATTTTATTTCAATTTCTATTTAAGTAGGTCAAACATCACACAGTTCAAACTATTTCAAATTCCCTTTTAGCACCAAATTAACAATTTAAAAAAAGAAATTCCCTTTTGACACCAAATCCCTTTTCTATAGAAGAAAATGATTTAGATTGCTTCCTATTGTGTTTGTTATGAAGAGCATACGTATAGAAACGAAAATGTTGATCGTAAAATAATAAAACCATATAAAGAAGTAGAAGAAGATATATAGAAGACAAAATTTTGCGTTATGGAAAAAAAAAAAAAAAAAAAAAAAAAAAAAAAAAAAAAAAAAGAGAACTTTACTTTACGAAAAAAATAAATAAATAATATAATATTGTGAAGAATACAATAACTGATAATATCTCTAGGGCAATTAAAACATAAAAAAAATTTGTATGTTCCTTATCGGTTTTCTTCAAAATCTAATCACCCCTACAAAGCTCGAGCGCTCCGTTTTCACTATTGACATTTTTATTTTTTTCACAAATTATTTTTTTAAAATTTATCACATCATAGAGCTTTCGACGAATAGAAGCCACAAAATGCAACTCAATAACCAAATTTGAAGCACATCTAATTGTCGAAAAAATCTGTCTATTTTTTTTTGGTACAAATATCATCTTTTAAAATATTTCAAATCGTACGTTTTAAACAACTCTTTAAATGCGTACGTAAGAATTAATAACAAAATACTATAGAGATATAAAATTTAGACGAGCCATGTGAGTCAAGACACGCTAGGCACTGTCCTAGAAGTGAAATTGACCCTCTATGTGCGAGACTCTGACGTGCATGTGTTTAGTCAATGGCACCACTCTAAGCATCTCCCCAGTAAACAACTTGTGATCATCTCCCAATTAAACAACTTGAAGATGATAGAGTAAAGTCATGTATGTTTGGATGCATAATAAAAAATATTAATAGAGTTTATAAATTGTGATTTTGGTTCAGGTGAAATAGTGATTCTTGTAACTCTAAAAAAAATTTCGGTTTTAATTTTTCAACTATTTGGATGCACATTGTATAATTCTACAAAAATTTTCTCAATTTAAAGTTTACAAAAATTTAAAATAAAAATATTAATTTTATATTTTAAAATTTAAAAATTACAAATTTCATAATTTGAAATCAAAATCTAAATTCAAAATTTGAAATTTTAAAATTTTAAATTGCAAATTTTAAAATTTTAAATTTCAAATTTTAAATTTCAAATTTTAAAATTAAAATTTTAAATTTTAAAACTCAAATTAATAATTTCAAATTAAAATTTATTATTTTAAAAATTAAAATTTTAAAGTTTAAAATTTGAAAATCAATATTATAAAATTTGAAATTTGAAATTTTAACATTAAATTTAAAATTTAAAATTTTAAAAGTTTAATTTGAAATTTGAAATTAAAATTTAAAATTTAAAATTTTAGGATTAAAGATTTAAATTTTAAATTTTAAAATTTTAAAATTTTGATATTCAAAATTTAGTATTTTCTTGAAGGTGAAGAAGCCAAAAGAGTGGTGAATTTTTTTTTTGGATTTTTATTTTATTTTAGTTTTTTGGAGTATAGTTTAATTATGCTCTAAAAAATATTAAATTTTTTTTTTTGTCTTCCAAATATCTCATAAAATAAATTTTCTATGAATCTAGTGTAGTTAAACTATGTTACGTTTTAAAAGGTATCCAAATATGCCCTAAATAAGACGCTACTAAATGTCTTGACTAACTGACTTGACTTTTCCTATTAATGCAATGTCATCACAGATTGATTTGAATTGTTTGAGATATTTTCGGGATAGAAAGATCATCTTTTTGAAGAAAACAAAGTGGAGATCGTTAGCGATCGATAATCATTCATTCTAAAAGCTACGTAACTAATTTACTTAAAACGTACAGACACAGCACTCATAGGTCTCGATTATGATCCCGCCTAATTAATTAGTCTCATGCCACTTCAAATACGACTCAGTCTAATCCAGTATCACGCAATTTCGAACGTCACTCAATTCAATCTGATCTCGCGCCACAGAGCAGAATGCTGCTTCTTTTAAACCAACAGAGTTCTTAAATAAAAAACTCGTTCTTGAGAATCTGGAGCAGATAATTCCACGAGCTCATGCCAAACTTGGTTAAAAGTTTCTAAGCCAATGACAAATCTGATTACCTCTCCAGATAGGAAGTTCCAATAATCCATCCATTTTTGCCAAGAAATATATTTTGGATTTTCAAAAGTTGATCGATTTCTCGTTATTTTCGTTGTTAAGAAATTGTTCAGGCATTGAAAGTGGACCGGCGATGAAACCGCGGGCGGGTCAAGTTTCAACCATCAACTAGTCCAAGAGATTGGGTTCTCCGCGAAGAAAAAGAATGTTTGGTAAGGACAGTCGACGAAGATTGGTGGCAGGAGCAGTCAAGAAAGAAAAGTTTCATCAGTAAACTGGCAATGATGAAGTGATTGAAAAACAGAAGAGAAGCCAGATTGACAGAAAAGAGGTGTAGGTAGAGATACAGGATCTATAGAACTCTGATACCGTATATAAAGTATATAAAGATTCCACAGAAAGAGAGAGTGGAAGCAAAATCATATTTATATATGTTAGATCTTACATGATTGATACATCAGTAAAGTCAAATCTAGGATCTGATTCTCAAAACCTAAAATTCTGAACACAGAATTTTAAAATTGTTTGGTGCTAAAATTAAATTTCAAACAGTTTGAGTTGCATGATGTGTGTCCTTCTATGCAAAAAATTAACTACCATAATATTATAAGCACATGCTTATTATATATATATATATATATATATATATATATATATATATATATATATAAGAGTAAAAAAGGCAAAATGAAATAGAGCAAATCAACACAACCACCACCACAAAGTAACTGATCACAAAGAGATTACAACCACACTCCACAACTCTCTCCCAGTACTCGCATATTCAACGCGCACACGTACGTACGTACTCTCATAATAATAACCAACCAACTTTTTTTTTTTTTTTTTTTTTTTTTTATAGATATATATATATATATATATATATAACTCCCCTCTATCTAAATAAATACTCATAGGGCTTAATTATTACTAGAATAAATACTTAATTACCAGTACTTAATTGCTCTAGCTAGAACCCTCATGAACCGATGCAAACAAAATCCACAAGCCACAACATATAACTCTCTCCCCATCTGCATGCGTCTGCGTCTGCGTCTGCGTCTGCGTCTGCATGGCTCTTTTGTCTACTCCGTTGCTGCCGTCTCTTCTTCTTCTTCTTCTTCCTCGGCTGGTTTGGCCTCCTCTTCTAAAGCCGGTGGTGCGGGAGCCGGCTCTTCAGGAGTGGCCTCTTCTGAGGCCGGCGCCTCTTCGACTGGGGCCTCGGGCTCTGCAGCAGTCTCCTCGACTGCAGTAGGCTCGGTGGCATCTGTCTCGACTGACTTAGCTTCTTCTGCAGGCTTGGCAGCCACCGAATCTGTCTCTTCCGTGGTCTTGTCCTCGACGTCGGCTTCAGCTGCCGCCGTTGGTGCCTCCGCCTCGGGCTCGGCAGCGGCGGCCGGGGCTTCCTCTTCTGGTTCTTCGACCGCCGGCGCGGGGGCCTCCGACTCGACAACTGCTATGGCAACGGCCGGGGTTTCGGCCAGAGCCTCCACAGGGGGAACTGATTGAACCTGTAATAAATAATAACTTCAAGTTTTAAATTAGAAATAATTACATGTGTAACCCTAAAATCTGAAGAAATATCTGATTTATCCCTCTTATTTTTTTCTTTTCAATATATCCTTTATATGTTCCACCGTTATTAAAAATATCCCTACCGTTTCCCTTTGTTAAGTTAACTAGGGTTAAACTAGAGTTAAATAATAATCGGAGTTGAAAACTATCAGATATACCTATTTTTTCCGGGTTTAGAGTTTAGGGTTTAAAATTTTTTAGGGTTTTAGGGTTTAGGGTTTAGGGTTTTTTAGGGTTCTAGGGTTCTAGAGTTTAGGGTTTTAGGGTTTTAGGGTTTAGGGTTTAGGGTATATTTGAAAGGGCAAAATAGTAATTATACACAGATAACGGCAGTTCCAAACGGATTTTAACTTCAGAGGTATTTTGGAAAGAGATAAATCTGAAAACAGAAAAAATTTTAAGGATATATAGAAAATTGCCCTTTTAAATTATATAACATTTACCTTTATCTTTACAATTAAATTTGTAGTCCATTTCAAACCATTCTCATAATTATAACCATATATTTTTATATGAAATATATATATAACCACATAAGAGAAATTTGCACTGCGTCTGATTGATAAATCAGAACACAATTATATATATCAACTTTGTGTTCACCAATTTTGTTGTGAACTTAGTGATATACAAATATTATCAAATCAAAGTAAAATTACTAATAGTGAGACACTAGTTCAATTAATGCATACTCACTCATTTACAAAATTAAATGATTACATAATAAGATATATGAAACGAATACATTTAATTAAACACATTTCTTTAACATGGTTTTGATCTAAGCGGGTTAACTTAATTGGAGGATAACCCCCTTATAATGGCATCTCCGGGTTAGGTTTTTTTTTTTTTTTTTTTTTTTTTTCATGTAAATTTAAAAATTTTAAATTTTAAAATATTTAAATTTATAAAATTTAAAATTTTTTATTTTAAAAATTTTTTAAAATTTCAAAATTTTAAAATTTTTTAATAATTTTTTTTATATACAAGTAAAATATAAATTTTCAATTTTTTTTAATAAATATTTTAAATTAAATATTTAATATTAATCATACAAATAAATTTTTTGTTTATTTTAATTAATAGTATAGTAGCATATATATATATATATATATATATGCTACTATACTATTATACTATTAATTAATAGTATTAAATTATTAGTGTTATTAGTATTAAATTATTAGTGTTATTAGATTTTTGACCATTAAATGATGCGATATGTAGTTAAGATGATAATGAGCCCTTAGAATTTAGTAGGTGGTTGAAAAAATAGTATAATCTAAGGGATGAAAATGATATAAAAAGTGGATCTAACGGTGGAAAATTTAATAGCACTAAATGCTTGGTGCAATCGATAGCATAATAGTCGGACTCTATATATATATATAGAGTTCGGCTACTATACTTGTGCAAGCACCAAGCAATTGGTGCTTGTTAATTTTTTACCATTAGATCTACTATTTTGACTAATTTCATCCCTTGAATCATTCCACTATAAGAAATTATAGCTATAACGACTAATTTTTAACGACGGGCGCAATAAGTGGTCGTTAAAAGTAATCAATTAACGACGGGCGCAATTAATGGTCGTTAAAATGGAACAATAACGACGAAAAATGGAACAATAACGACGACTTTTCCTTTCGTTACAGGGCAATTTTCTTGTAGTGTTCTATAATACCAAACACTCACTTAACCAAAGTGACCCACTACCATTCTAATCATATATTTTTTTATCCGAAGACTAAAAATCTACAAACACCAATAATTTGATACTTTTAAAAAACATATGAGCTCAATTTTATATATATATATATATATAGTAGAGCTATATACTTTCAAAAGTATAAGCTCATCTATGCATGCTTGTGAATATTTTACTATTGAATTTGCATTGAGATTTGTGTTATTGTAAAGTCAACTAAAGATGGAGAAAGAGAAAGTACAATAGTACAAATCTCAATGCAAATTTAATAGTAAAAAATTCATAAGTATATTTGAGCTTGTGCTTTTGAAAATATATAAACCCTACTATATATATAGATATATATATATATATATATATAAACTTTTTAATTGTATTCGTTATGTATCGGTATTGATCGAGCATTCAAAAAATGTCTACATTGGATACGTGTCCGACACGGATACGCGAGACTTATAGAAGTATCCGTAATCAATAACTATATATATATATATATATATATATATATATATATATATATATATATATATATATATATATATATATGTGTGTGTGTGTGTAGAGTCTGGCTACTATACAATCTATGGCACCAAGCAGTTGGTGCTACTAAGTTTTTCACCATTAGATATACCTTTTTGACCACTTCTCCATTTATTAGATTATACTATTTTATCAACGACCTACCTATTAAATTCTAGAGGACCACTTTCATCTTAACCGTATATTTTTTAATCCAAGAACTAAAAACCTAACAACACCAATGACTTGATGTTATTGATAGCATAATAGACTAGTTTATATATATATATATATATATATATAGTAGAGCGTATATATTTTCAAAAATACAAATTCATCCAAATTTGTGAATTTTTTACTATAAAATTTGTATTAGAATTTATGTAATTGTACTTTCTCTCTTTCTTAATTGTCTTTACAATAATACGGATCCTAATATATATTTTATGATAAAAAATTTATAAATATGAATGAACTTATACTTTTGAAAGTATATAAGCTCTGCTCGCGCACACGATCAGACTGGATGATATGGATTACATAATTATAATAATAAATATGTGCTTATTCAAATAAAGATTATTAATTTTTTGTGTAAATGAATAGTAATATTCATTAAAGAACTAAAATTATTATAAATTATTATAGAATCTTAATATTCACTAAAAGAATTTAAAATAATAAGCCAATCATATGGTAATTAAGGCACCTCAGTAAAGGAGCAACATAAATTCTTATTGCAACGACATTGTTCCCGAACCTACCTATTTTTTATTTTGTTTGCTAATTTTCCACTTCTTATATAATTAATCAAATTCCTATAACTTATTACTTTTCAAAAAACTCACTATATTTATGTCAAAGTTAATGAGCTTTTTGACACTATTTATTTGGCACTAAAGTGACAATTTTTTCTCCGAATTAATGACCATTTTGATAGAAAAAAATGGATTGAATTGAAACTATTAAATATTCAAAAAAAAAAAAAAAAAAAAAACCTAACTATGATGAGAAATTAAAAAAAAAAAAAATTTAACTAATAAAGTTGGATAAATGGTGCCAAGAGTTGTCTAATTTATCGAGAAAAAAAAATTTATTACTATAACAAAATTATAGTATAGCGATATTTTTAAATATTTTTAAAATTTGAAAAAAAATATCGTTAGCAAAAATACCGACACTTATTATTAGTGTCGCTATATATGCAGTCATTAGGGTGTATAACGGCACATTATTGTAATGTGTTTCAAAAATATTTCTTTATAATCTAATTTTGAATATAGATAAAATATAAATAAAATATTTATACAAAAATATTATAAAAATATATTTCTATAATTTAATTTTATTTTATTATAGTGTATAAATCACTAAATTAACCACACTAGTTGTTATTCCCATTTCTAAGCTCTAGGGTTCCATCCTTGCTTCTTAGATGCCAAAAATGTATCTTTCATAACTAGGGACTTGCACCCCAGGCTTTTTGGATATAAAAATATTATAGGCTCCTTCAGAGATCGAGGAAGAGGCTCATGTACAAACTCTAAACCATAAACTCTAAACTCACTCTCTCTCTCTCTCACACAGAAGAAGAAAAATAATAATAATAATAATAATAATAATAATAATAATAAAGGATTTGGCTAGTAGTATCTATTAAGAATCCAGCTGAATATATAACTGCCACTCCATCTCAAACCCTTTTAAAATACTCAAGATCACAATGGGGCAAAAGATAATTAATAACCCCCCCTTTTTTTTTTTCATGTAGTCCATTAAATTTAGTTCGATCTACTTTAGCCGTGTTATTAAAATATACCAAACAACATCAATTAAACATATAATAAACATCACGAATCAAACACATGATCTTCTGAAACAAAGGTTGCATATACAAATCATTACAATAAAATATATTTATAGCAATGGTTAAATCGGATGTTACTATAAATTTACGGCAACAATTTACATATTATCTAAAAAATCGATCTATTAGAAAATAAGCAACGGCTACTATTTACAGCCCCATGGTAACAAGAAAAAGAAATAAAACTTCAAAACATCTATATATATATATATATATATATATATATATGCATGCATGTGTGGGTTAGTTCTACTTCCCTGTGATCTATATCTATGTATCTCCCCACCACCATCTTATAAAATAACCTAGATGTAGAGATATTGTGATTTTCTAACGTTTCGTGACACATCAGTTATAGCTAAGTTATGAACATCGAATTCTGTGATCGGAACAATTTTAAATTACCGATCTAAAAAGATACTGATATGATTGTCCTTATTTACGTGACTTAAGTATATATTTTTTGATTATTCTACATTAACTTTAACAAGTTGCTAGTACTAGTGAGCTAGTCAGATCGATCCAACTACTACTGCTATTCACTGCACTGCACAGCATGCGAGATGAGTAAGCAATCGCCGAAGCTGCGGCCGCGGCTCACCTCGGCAGAAGCCATGGAGATCGCCGGAGAGTGGAGGACGGAGCGGCGCGCGGCGGCGATATGCAAGAGGAGATAAATTACTAAACAAGAGGGGGAGTGATCACAATTATATTGTGTGGGATGGGAAGAGCGTTTGGGGTGTGAGGGGTATTTATATTGGATCATAAGAGTGGGCATGGTATATATGTAGAATCTTTTCACATCAATAAATAGTATATGTAACATTTTAGTTTTTCTATCTATATTATAAATACATCTCTCTCTCTATATATATATATATATACAATTTTTTTTTTCTTTATAATTTATTATTATTATTATTATTTACTTTTTAAATATACAAATAATGCATGCATGCATGCACCTTTTTGGTTATTATTAATTTTTAAAAAAATTATGAATCTTATATAGCTTGATTAATTCTCGCCAACTTTTTATGCAAATCATATAATAATTAAATTAAATAATGTGTTATGTTGGAAAATCAAGCAAAAATAGTTTTAAATATTTTATTTTTATTATTAATCACAGAATATTTAAAATGTTCAATTGAAAATTTCATTTATGGCTAATTACTTAACTTTAGGATTATATATATAAGTACTTAAAATAAATTATTCTTTTTATTTTCTTTTTTTTTAAAAAAAATGATAAAAATTTATTCTTTCTTTATTAGCCAAACTTAATTATTAAGAAAATTTCATACACAAGTAAACTATATGATTCATCCAATATAAAACATACATTTTTTAATAAATTTGAATATATAAAATACTTTTAAAAATTATATAACTTTGCATGAAAAATTTAAATACATAAAAAATTAGAATAAGGATCATAATATCATTCATCCTATATAACTAAATTATACTTTTGATTAGTTATTATTTTATTTACTATTTATTTTATTTATTCTGCATATTTATATTTTAATTATTTATTAGTTAATTTTTATTTGTATTTTTAAAATATTTTTTCGACTTTGTCCGTATAATTTTTAATCCGTATTAACTAACTATACATAGTAAGTATTTGCTTAAAGGGCGTCATTTTGTAAAAATCGGGGGTGTTAATATCAAAAAAAATCATCCCCACCATCAAAGTTGGGCGCCGTGCGTCCATCACGCTAAAGCCTTTACGTCTCTCGAGGTACCTTTGCCGTCCACGTGGCGGGGAGCTATTGGTTAGCTTTACTGAAGGAGTGTACACCTGGGGCCCACTCTAGCCTGGAAAGAGCCAACACGCGTCTGGGCCCCACGCGGCGGTGGGCCCGGTCCAGGGTGGTGGCGGTGAGGTGGTGGACCCCACAAAAGTAAAGTATACGCGGGAGATGACGTGGCGTCGACCAAGCAATCCCATCATGTGGATACTTTAATCGACAAAATTTCCCCGGACCCGGTGTACCAAGTCATCTGTAGACCACACTAATTTTCATAAGCTAGCATTAGGTTAAATAATAATAACAATAATAAACTTTAATGGTAAAAAATTTATTTGAACAATAAATTATTTTAATTTAATTATTTAATATTTTAAAATGTTAATTTTATTATTTAATTTTTGATTTTATTTGATTTTATTCGGAGAATAGTATTTTAACTTTAAAATTTAGATGTGTTGTTATTTTTTAAAAATTTAATTAGTATATTTTATACTACTCTCCGAAGTATAAATTTATTAAAAATAAGTAATTAGCTTAATTTTTAAATTTAAATTATGGTTGATCCACTTAAATTAAATAAATTAAAATTTCGAGTAGTAAAATTAAAATTTAAAAAAAAATAAGATAAACGAGTCCAAAGTACTCCACCGCTCAAATAAATTTTGTACGGTTTTATCGACTTTAGTTTGACCCTATGGGCCCGTTTGGATGTGGGCTAGAACCGGAAATAACGGGTTTATCCTTCTTATTCTACCAAACGCATCTGGAACCATCTGGTATTGCTTATCCCAGAACAACTAGAATAAGCTGGAACAACAGTTCTTACCCATTATTTTATAATTTTTTTTTTACCAAACTACCCCTCCTCCCCTCCTTTCTCTCTTCCCAATACACTCTCATCATCATAAATCTCTCTCTCTCCTCTCTCTCTTTTCTTTATTCCCAATACACTCTCATCATCACAAATCCCTCTCTCTCCTTTCTCTCTTTATCACATATTAACTCTCGAGGGTAAAAAGGTAATTTATCCAACTTATCCTCTTTATTCCTCATATTTCTCATTATTAAACCAAACATAAAATCTCTTATCCCTGGAACCATCCCAAACGCTTTTTCGCTCTAGTTCCGTACTTTATACTTATCCCCGGTTTAGTTAATTCTACCTTAACCCGATTCCAAACGCAGCCTATATGGTTTAACGTATTTTGCTAGCATGTGATTCAAAAAATTATTTTGAACTATTCTCTAGAAAAAAAATGTGCCATTAAATAATATAACCAAACAAAAATTTTTAAATTATAAATTTTTTAAAAAAATAAATAAATAATAGAGTAGTTTGGTAAAAATTTTCGTGCAAAACAAATATCATTGTGGCTAACTCAATGTCATGAGTCAGATAGTTTTTTTCATAACTTTTTAATTGTCGAGAGACATAAGCTTCTCCTTTTGCATTAAAACACATCCTAGACCGCTTTCGGAGGCATCACTATAAATCACAAATCTTTTTCCTATCGTAAGTAAAACAAGAATTGGAGCAAATATCAGCATCTTCTTCAAAAGTTCGAAACTTTTATTGCACTTATCGCTCCAAACGAATTTGCTTTCTTTGCGTGTAATCCCATAAACGAAGTGGTGATTTTAAGGAACGCCTCCACAATCTGTCTATAATACTTTGTAAGCCCAACAAAGTTTCGAAACTCGGTAACATTTGTAGGCCGAGGCCAATCCTTAATTGCCTCCATTTTCTTAGGGTCCACCAAAACCCCTACTTCCAAAATTACATGTCCTAAGAATGTCACTTTTCGAAGCCAAAATTTATATTTCTTCAGTCTCGTTAATAGCCTCCGCTCCCGAAGCACTTGTAAGACTTGTCTCAGATGCTCCTCGTGCTCCTCGTCACTTCAGGAGTAGATCAAAATGTCGTCAATGAAGATCACGACAAATTGATCTATAAAAAGTAGAAATGCACGATTCATAAGATCCATGAAACCCACCGAAGCATTGGTTAGCTCAAATGGCATTACGATGAACTCATAGTGACCGTAACGCATCATAAAATCCTTCTTGTGCACATCTTTCAGCTTTATTTTCAGTTTGTGGTATCCTGATTGAAGATCAATCTTCGAAAATATCAGGGACCATTGCAATTGATCGAACAAATCGTCTATCTGTGGTAGTAAATACGAGTTCTTGATAGTAATCCTATTGAGCTCCCAGTAATCCACCAAAAACCACAAAGACCCGTTCTTTTTTCTCACGAGTAGCATCGGGTCTCCCCACGGAAAGACATTAGGCTTGATGAAGCCTTTCGTCAAGAGATCTTGCAATTGAGCCTTGAGCTCCTTCAACTCCACTAGTGTCACCCGGTACAGGGCTTTAGAAATCAGTTCCATCCCGGGAACCAAGTTTATCATGAACTTGAGATTTTTCGATCCTGCGACATTCCTGGTAGATCCTTTAGAAATATATTCGGATACTCCCACACCACGTGGATGTCATCGAGGGCATGAAACTTGGCACGCTCCTCCACTACGGTGGCCAAGTAGAGCACACACTCGCCATTGATCAACTTTTTGGCTCGAGAGGTGGAGACTATCATAGTGAAAAGCGAGTTCCTACAACTTCAGTAAGCGAACTCATTTTGCTCAGGTTCTTAAAAAGTGATGAGTCGACTCTCGCAATTGATAATAGCATAAAACTGCGAAAGCCAGTCCATCCCTATCATGATGTTGAAGCCCTTCATCCTTCTCAACACCAAGAAATCTGCCGACATAATCTACTTGTCTATCTGCACCAGACAGAAGGGGCAAAAGTCGGTGACATAGAATGCAAGGTCCGGAACCTAAACTAGCTCAGTGGCCCTAGACTCCAAAATGCTAATCTCATAGGTCGTGGCAAATATCTTACTGATAAATGAATACGATGCACCAATATCGAATAATACCCTACATTTAGCATTATTAAGTAAAATTATGTCTACCACGATATTGTCAGCTACTGACTCCTCTACCAGCTCGTGTTCGGCTCGATAAAAGCTCGAATATATATATATATATATATATATATATATATATATATATATATATATATATATATATATATATATATATATATATATATTACAATTATATATATAATATAGATTTTTATTATTTAATTTTTATCCCCACTTAAATATAAAATTCAACTCCGTTATAAAAAGACCAAATTATAAAAAAGCTCATTTATTTATGCTGAGCTAGAATGTTTTTAAAAATATTAAAAAAATTTAATCCTTGGAATTAATTTTTTGGTCATTGGATCAAAAGTGAACAATAATGATTATTTGTGAATCATTGTGTATGATCCAAAAAACTATTAGAATTAATTCAACGGTTAAAAATATTATAGTGCCAACACTTTAGTACTTTCAAAAATAAATTGGCCGAACTATATATATATATATATATATATATATATATATAGGAAAATGCTATGTGTACACCCCTTTCGGGGTGTACATCATACACCCCACCCATCTAAGGGTGGGGGTGTGATGATGGGTCACTCGATGTGACCCGTAAAAAATATCGCCACCATTAAAATGGTGGAGGTGTATGATGTACACCCCTTCGGGGTGTACATGTAGCATTGCTCATATATATATATATATATATATATATATATATATATATATATGTATATATATATATATATATATATATATATACATATATATATATATATATATATATATATATATATATATATATATATATATATATATATGAGAAATGTTTCTGTAAACTTTACTATTTAGATTTTAGGCCAACCTAATATTAAAAAATTACTTTTTTGTATAAATTTTAATTATTAGATTAAAATTTTAATTTTTTAATTTTCTTTCAACTTTGCACCTAATAGTGGAAATAAAAATTGAACTTGTTGTTCGTGAGCGAGCTCGTGTTCGGCTTGTTAATAAACGAGCCGAATTTTTCAGGTTGATATTTAAACGAGCCAGCTCGTATTCAGCTCGTTTATTAAACGAGCCAAACACAAGTCGGCCCCAACTCGCTCGTGTTCGGCTTGTTGACACCCCTACGCGCGGGTGCCCGCTCGGGCTATGCGGTCGCGCTGGCCCGTTCGGCTGGACGCAGGTGTGGCAGGGCGCGGGCGCCCGAGGCCACCCAACTGAGGAGAGGTGGCGCGTGGCTCGGGCGGTGCGCGGCAGGCGCGTGTTTGCATAGGTCGGGTGCCCATATTCCCGCCAAGGAGAGCCTGAAACCTCTCCATCCAAGAGAGGGATTCTTCTTTGGCTCGGATCTCGTCGGTGCGAGGGCGTACAGACGAGAAGAGGAAGGAAAGGGGAGGGGACCTAGTGGCTGAGAAGAATGGGAAGAAGGATTAGGGATTTAATAAGGATTAGGGCTAAACCTCAACTTCACTTACTCTCCTCATTTTAAAATATTTGGTTAATTTACCTCCACGTCCTCAACTAGATATTTTACTTTATTCGACCCCTCGTTTGATTTTTCAGTCTAATTTTCTCATAAAACGTATAGATCCATGAGATTCGGGTATCTGATTAGAGATCCGATTGTACCGCTACTTTTAGCTCGACATCGCCGTCGAAGTAATGATTTTACTTGTTGAAAATCATATCTAATTGACTTAATTGGTTGATTTACGAAAAATCTCCAATTCCGTAATTTTTTGTCAAACCTTTTTTTACACGCTTTTTCATGCAAGTAGTACATCGAATCTAAAAACGGACCTGACCATTCTCTTCGGCGCTGATTCACCAATAAACCAGTGATTTTATTTTGAGGAATCAATCCTTAATATGCTGAAATTAATACCCTCATTAAATTTTTAAAATAAATTTCAAACTTTATTTAAATCTCCGAATTCAAAGATTCAAATTTCAAAATTTAAAGTATTGTTATTACATGTGTGTCGATTTAAATATTAAGGTGGAACTTTCAAAGTATTTGGGAGGTCTACAAGTAGAGAGCTTCATCGACTCTATTGATAAGATCAAACGCATTTTTCAAAAAAAAGGATATGCGTAGGGATAAGAAGGTAAAGCTTCTTGCCCTTAAACTCAATGGGCAAACATCTATATGGTGCAAGCTGTTAAAAATGACTCTGTCCGAAAGAGATGATCAAAATTTGCTAATACATGGAGGAGAAGATCCGAAAATAATTTCTTCTATTCAATTACACTCTGGTTTTGTTCCAACAATTTTAAAATTTAAGTCAAGAAAGTCAATCGACCGTTTTATTAAATTAGTTCGTACGTGTCGCGGGACATGGATTGCGTTATCCGATCATGTTACTTTCTGAATTCTATCTTCTTTATGATGATGTTCGAGTTGGTCTTGAGGGCGAGATATTTTCTCCAGAACCTAACAGCGCAATAAAAAAAATTTTCTTTTTCTTTTTAACTTTTCAAAATTTTAAATTTTTTTGTAGAAGATTAATTCAAGGACGAGTTCCTTTTAGTACGGGAAGAATAATGCGGCTAATTTAGCGATAGAGTTTCCGGAAAAGCATGAGCTGAAAACTCCGTTGAGTTCTATTCGTAATCGATTCTCGGTTTATTAGCCTTGGTTCTTGACCCTCAGCTTTTGGTAGTCGTTCAACTCTTCAGTGACACTTGGCTATTTCGGCCTTCGATTGATATTTAGGATATTTTTGAAAATTTTATATTTTTTCTATTTTGGATTTGATTATTTGGTTATTTGAAATTTGACTACAGTAAAATATATATTTAAAAATTAGATATATTTGTATTAGAAAATTATTACATTTTAGAAATTTGATTTACAATAGGATTCGAGTTTCGTCTTTATATTTAGACGTGGTGTTTGTGTAATATAATCAAAATTTACCGGGTTTAAGAATTTGAATAATACATTTTAGTATTTGTTGAAGAAATAATTTTTCGTGTATTTTCTTTCATATTCTTATACTTCTTCATTTTATCACGTAGTTTTTATCGGCCTGCGTCAAAATTTTAAGTTGACAAATAGGATCCTAGACGAAAAAACAAATTCCATACACATTACAGTAAAAAATTAATCAATTAAAAAATCAGGTTTGAAAAATAGAATGATTTAAAAATAGACTTATTAAATTAACAATTGTTTAAATTCAAATAATGAATTCAAAATTAAACTTAAAAATTTAAGTTTGATACATAAATTTGCATCTAAATTCAAATTTTAATTTTAATTTTAATTTTAAAATTAATTCAAATTTTTAAATTTTGAATATATATTAAAAAAAGTTGTATGTTTTGAAACAAGGAAAATGCTATGTGTACACCCGTAAGGGGTGTACATCTCACACCCCCACCCATCTAAGGATGGGGGTGTGATGATGGGTCACTTGATGTGACCCGTAAAAAAGGGAAATGCTATGTGTACACCCGTAATGAGTGTACATCTCACACCTCCACCCATCTAAGGGTGGGGGTGTGATGATGGATCACTTGATGTGACCCGTAAAAAATATCGCCACCATTAAAATGATGGAGATGTATGATGTACACCCCTTCGGGGTGTACATGTAGCATTGCTCCGTAAAAAATATCGTCACCATTAAAATGGTGGAGATGTATGATGTAAACCCCTTCGGGGTGTACATGTAGCATTGCTCTTGAAACAAATACAAAAATAGTAAAGAATCTACACCCACCCTTAGATGGGTGAGGTGTAGGATCTACACCCAATTTTGGGTGTAGAGGTAGCATCCCTCTACAAAAATTATTAATGGTATAACTAAATTGAAAATATAACTAAAAATAAATTAAATTTAAAAAGTAAATAATTAAAAATAAACCCCGCCACCAATAATTATTTGAATTTAAAACACAGATTCAAAATATATTTTAAGTTAAAATTAAAGTTTAAGTTTAATTTAATTTGCAAATATAACCTACATCGCACGACGTTCACTGTAACTAGTAATTTAATTGGCAAGTATTAAAATTTTTTAATTATTGATGAAAGTTAATAAATAATTTCAGGGGAATTTTATGTCCAAAATTTACAAGCTTTTGATCCAGTAAATGGTCGAATTTGCGATGAATTTTTAAAAATCTAAATTCGATGATCAAATTCAAAATTCAAATTCGTATTTAAATTGGACGAATTTTAAAAATTTATATTCAAAACCGAATCCTACAATATACCCAAATTCCAATTGGAAACAATTATCTATCTTTATTATATTTTAAAATATATTATATTAAAATTTTAAATTTTTATTTATAAATTTAAATATAATATAAAATATATATATATATTAAATAATATAAAATTAATTAAGACTCAGATCGGATAGAAATAAAATATATACCTAAATTAATATTCATTGAGTTTTTATTTTTTATTATTATATCTAAAATAAGGGTTAAACTTGAATATTATTAATTTATTTTGGATGAAGGAGTTTTAAAAATTACGATCGAACGCGGTTAAATATGATTTAGACTATAAAATATTTAAAAATTAAATTTTATATTTTTTTAATATCTTTTTTATACCCATTAAGTAGATAAAAAAATATACGACTGAAAATAAATATTTTATTTAAAAAATAATTAGACTAATAATATTAAAAAAATTTAAAATTTAATTTTTAAATATTTTAATTATTCTAAATTATATTTACCGATATACATAGTTGACTTAAATTCACCATCATCCAAAATAAATAAATAATAATAAAATTTATTTGCATCCTATAACATTTCAGTCCAACTCTAAACATAATATCCGTATAATATCACGTAAACCCGCCCCGTTATGGCACAAAACAGCAAACAGCGAAGGGGCCCACTATACCATGTCGGATGCGCTTCCCGAGAGATGCATTGGAGATGCCCGTGATCTGACATGGGAGTAGGATGATGATGGGACGTGGGACCACCACCGCTGAATCTGATCGGACGGCGGAGAGCTCCCCGGTACACGCCCAGTGGGCTCATATTGGCCGTACGCTGACGGCTCTGTGTAAAGCCCTCGAATTTCGCAAGAAATTTCTTTCCTAGACCGGGTTCACCACGTCATCGGCGGGTCTGCGAGACAGAAGGGCTCTTTGGTAGCGTCGGCGGATCGTTATTGGAGGTTCTCGAACGACAAAGTATTCCCGGTGCAGGGAGATGTTAGTATGGGGGAGGACGTGGCAGCGTCACGTGACCGCCACGTTGGAATCGCGCCGCGACGAGTGGCACCGACCGAATCTCGTGGCCGTGGGGCCCACCGAGAGACAAATGCATGCACGTGGGGCCCAGCGGGGACTACTGTCGAGCCGACCTTGCTCAATTTGCGCCAAAGTGGAGTCTGTGACACGTCACTGTGCTGTGCTCTGAGCACCGAGAAAATCCCCCGTGTATCTACTATTTATTTTTTTTTATTTTTTATTTTATCTGTTTATATGATTTTATTTTTTTTTGATAAATACTAGTTATATATTTCAAAATATGTGTACATTTTATATCCATCTATTATAGGATGGAATAAATTTTACTCGTCATTTTAAAGTGACGAATGAATAATTTTTTTGGATAAAAATGTATAGAGTATACTCACACAGTATACCATTTTAAATCCAGTATCCATTCCTTCAAAATTTAAAATTTACTACATAATCTTTTAATTTATTTAATTCAGTCAGTTTATAATACTTTTATTTTAAATTTAGTCAGAATACTTTATATAATTTTTACAATTATAAATTTAAATACTGAAATTGCGAGTTCTATAAAATTTTTTTTTTTTTTACAAAACAATTTAATTTATTAAATATTTCGGTAATTATTTTATCAAACTAATATTCTGTTAGTTGTGTCGGCATTTTACCATGTCGTTTTTTTAAATTTTTTCGTTAAAATTTGCTGTTAAGTATGCGATAATAAATTAATATATTTTATAAATCACATGATAATTATTTAAAAATATAGATTAGTAAAACACTATAATTTGCCCCTTGTACCAAACTATAAAAAATATAGGTTAGTAAAAATACTTCAAACTATAGAGTACCAAACTGAAAATGTACTAAACTGACCGGGGCAAATACAAGTTTTTTCCTCTTTCCTTTAGCTAAAATATAGAAAATCTTTTTGCAAATGGTTTTTTTTAAAAAAAATTTAAAAAATATTTTTAGAAAACTATGACATTAATAAAAAAAAAAAAAGCAAAATGATCAAATTATTATTATTATTATTATTATTGTTTGTTATATATGAAAAGGAAGTGTGGAAGTGAGGGGGGTTTGGGGAGTGTCCAGAACTTTCTGGTGCTTGCCCAGGTGGTAAATAGATAAAGAAGGATCAAATAAAGTGTACTAAAAAAAAATGAAAAGAAAATTTAGGTGTTGGTTAATTTGGTCCACAACTAAAAGATATGTGTTATTGGTCCACAAGATGAAACATGAATGTTATGGGACCAATCCATTACTAAAAGGAAAAAGAGCCAGATAAATGCTACCTGTACATGCACAGAATATATATATATACTTTCTCATTTAAAGGTCCATCATTTTGAGTCCTTATTTTGTTAAAAAACAAAAAAAAAAAATTATGTTAAAAGTTTTTTTTTTTTCTTTTAATGTATAGGGAGTATTTTCATTTTAATTTTCAAAAGTCCAACCATACTGAGTCCTTATCTTGTCAGAAAAAATAAAAAGTATATTCAAATTTTAAATAATTTTCTAAATTCCAGAATGAACGGATGTAAGTTATAATTTTTTTCGAATGTACAAAAAATATTTTCAACAAAAATATCAGACAACTAAATTTTAAATTTGGAATTTCGAATACTAACTATTAAGATCTTAATTAATTAGTTGCCCTAGATATATACAATTGGTCATTTTCCATAATAATATTGAGTACAAGAGTTTGAGATGTTTTGTACTTATTTTTCATAATATATCGATGTGCAGTCGTTAGGGTATATAACGATATATTATTATAATATATTTTAAAATATATTTTTATAATTTAATTTTGCATATAGATAGAAAACTTATATAAAAATGTCAAAAAAAATATATCCCTATAATCTAATTTTATTGTAATAAAATGAAATAAGCTTATATTCTAGGAAGAATCTTAGAACCTTCGGAACTTTCTCCTGATTTACAATTTAAGCCATTTGAACTTTTATTTTTTTTAAAATATTCACCATATAACGTAGTTCACTGTAAAAATTCTATTTCCATTAATCTGATCGTATGTTCATTTCTTAATTACTAATTCATGTGTTCATCTAGCTAGGTAATTAATTTTTTTAATGGACACATAGCTAATTTAATAAAAATATGGGTCTAATTAAATTCTGATTGATTGCAATTGAATCATCGTTTTGGAGATATATAAAATATAATATGTTAATATTTTGATGATAAATTATAAATCAGACAAATTAAGTTTAAATGCATGTATATAGTATTGATGGTCCCCTCTATCTAATACTATTAATAGTGACTAGTTTCTACATTGTTAGATTGGATCGATTGTATAAATTATGTCGTAATCAAATCACAAAAATATATCTGATATAATATTATTATTTTTTTTAATAGAAACAAACGAAATATATTAAATTTTTGGCTAAATTACAGAAAACCTCCCTGTCATATCCCGCTTTTCCACTTTACCCCCTGTCATTTAAAAGTCGACAACCTGCCCCCTCGTAATTACCGAATTGTGCAATAACCCCCCGCCGTCAGTTGACCGTCAGTTTTTTTGAAAATATATTTTCATATACCCAAAATACCCTTGAAAAATATTCCCTAAAAAAAAAAAAAGACTTCGAAAAAAAAAAAGACTTCGAAAAAAAAAAGAAAAAAAAAGACTTCGAAAAAAAGAAAAAAAAAGAAGGGCATTTTCGTCAATTTATCATTTCTGTCAACGTCGTTGCTCCCTAAAGACAATTAGGTTGTCGACTTTTAAATGACAGGAGGTAAAGTGGAAAAACGAGATATGACAAAAAAATTTTCTGTAATTTAGCCTAAATTTTTTGTTGTATTTTCTCTGTACACAATACAATTTCTATGTAATTTCCAACATAGCCTAAATTATTGTGGAGCTTTTTCACTTTAGAGTCTATATTAAAACCTAGCTAGCAATCATATATATTTGGCTAGCTACAAGCTATTTGTAAAGTTAGTTTGTACATAGCTCTCATGAGCTCTATTGTTGAGTACACTATAATAAAATTATACTATAGCGATAGTTTTAAATATTTTTAAAATTTAAAAAAAATATTGCTGGCAAAAATACAGACATTTATTATTAGTGTCGCTATATATGCAGTTGCTAGGGTGTATAGCGATACTTTATTATAATGTGTTCTAAAAATGTGTCCCTATAATCTAATTTTGAATATAGATAGAATATAAATAAAACACTTATATAAAAGTGCCATAAAAATATGTCCCTATAATCTAATTTTGTTGTATTGGTACTTAAAAACTGTGTGCTTTGGGTTTATCCACAACTTCTCTCCTATATGATCAATTTAATGTTGACTAAGATGTTGCATGGGCTAATTATAAATTGATCTCATAAAAAAAATAATTCCAGAATAATCTTAATTAAAACTTTCGATCGGATCTGCAGTGCGATAATAACGGAATCCGTGCTAACAAGATACTAACAACACTAATAATCAATGCGTTTTATCTTAATCACCCACAACCAAAGAGTACAAAATTTAGAATAAATGAAATAGAAAAGGAAAATTCAAACACAGCCGTAATAAGGCAAGAAGATTTATGTTGTTCACCCAAAACCGGGCTACATTCACGGGCACGGAGAGATCAAATCCACTATCAAATTGAGAATATTACAAGATTTGGCTAGAGATTATCAATCTATTACAATAGGCATGCAACATTTTAATTGAAAATCCTTCTTACTACACCTTCTTTGAAGCACCTTCCGATTCCACGAATCCTGCTCGATACCAATTTTGTCCAATTACAATTTCTTCTAATCAACCTTGGAATCTTAAATCAAGCAAGAAGAACAAGAAAACTCCATTTTTTATTGACTCTCTCTACACCTTTCTTCAATATTACATGAAAAAGGAACCCTAGAGAGCAAAAGAGAAATATATATATATATATATATATATATATATATATATATATATATATATATATATATATATATATATATATATATATATATATATATATATATATATATATATATATTTATTTATTTATTTATTTATTTATTTATTTATTTATTTATTGAGACTAAAATTTTCTGCCACCTGAAGAACCGATTAGAAATTTGTATTGATTGGAGTGGGGTTACAAGAGTAACAAGTAGCCGATTACAAGTTAATCTACTTCTAGAAAATACGGTAAAGTTATCTAGGAAAGCAGTAAATACAGGTATGAAAGATATAAAAAGCAGGAGTGGTCACTGGCTTACGAGGTTGCAGGACCCCCTTTTCTTCGTTGGGTCGGGTATTTATACACTCCCGTACCAAACATTATACTCGCTAATTTGAATAATCGGCATGATTTGGGGAGAATCATCGTAAAATCCTCAACTGCTTACTTTTGAGTTGAACTTTCTCAAATAGGATAATAGTTATTTTTCAGTCCAAATTCATCCCCTTATCAAAGCGCCGAAGCGTGATCTTCGGCGCTTTCCAATACTGGGCGCCACTTGCCGTTCCGGAGCCAGTTACGAGATTTGCACCCCACTCTCGCATTATTTCCTTTCAATGCCTTTCTTTCTTCAACTCGAACAGCCGAGAATTAACTCTGACTTCACCTTCTTCGTTGCTCAACTGAGGCGATCAGATATCCACCTTCGGCCGAGACCAACCCTGGACGAGATGATACCTCATGTCGGCTGCCTCTCTTGTCGGCTAATGCTTTTAGCCGTCGGGCGTGGGTCACTGTCACACTTTTTGCATGACTGAGACCAGTCTTGGTCTAGACACGGGTCTACTGACTTATTCCCCTATCGGCTAATACCCTAAGCCGATAGTATACGTCACGTGTCACCTTCTCAGGTGACGAAAAATTTTGATCTCAACAAACATTTAGTTGCTTAAGTTCTAAATCATTTATAACAACAAGACTAAGAACAAGCCGAATAGAAACCAATTTAACAACGAGTGCAAACACTTCAAAGAAATCCATACCTTCCTTTTGTGCCAAACCTTTAGTAATCAATCTTGCCATATACCTTTGAATTGTCCTATCGGTTCCTCTTTTGATTTTATACACCCACTTGCAACCAATTACTTTTCAGTTCTTTGGTAACTCAACCAAATCCCAAGTTTCGTTCTTATGAAGTGCCACAATTTCTTCCTCCATAGCCTCTTTCCAATGCTTAGTATCAAAAGTATTTATAGCTTCTTGGAATGTGCATGGCTCTACTTCTTTCGCAATTAGTGCTTGAAATGTTTTTGGATTTACAAAATCCTTAAAATGCATAGGTGTGTGCCGCTCTCTTGTAGAACGTCGAGGCAAATCATGTGTTTCCCCACCTTCATGAGAACTTTCTCCATCATTGGAATCTTTATGAATTTAATCCCCTACCTCACCATATTCAATCGACGTATCCTCCGATTCAATGCCTTCAATTGGAGAGAAAGTTGAAGATGTAAGTTTAAAATTTTGAGTATCATTCCGGACTTCTTTCTTCTCGATACTTTCATATTCTATACCTCTTTTCAACACATTTGATTCATCAAAATAAACATCACAAGTTGTGATAATTTTGCGAGCCACCGGATCCCATAATCGGTATCCTTTCACACCTTTTGTATAACCAACAAATATGCATTTTCTTGATCTTGAATCTAACTTAGTTCTTTGACAACTAGGAACCAACGCACTAGCATGACAACCAAATATTTTTAAATTAGAATAATCACAAGGAGTTCCAAACCATACCTCCTCCGGTGTGTTTCCATCCATAGCCATGGAAGGTGAGCGGTTGACAAGATGACATACCTTGGACATGGCCTCGGCCCACAACTCATGCTCCAAACCAGCATTACTTAACATACTATGAGCTCGCTCCATTAATGTACGGTTCATCCTCTCGGCCCGCCCTATTTTGTTGTGGATCATATGGATTTGTATAGTATCTTGAAATGCCATTCTCTTTACAAAAGAGTTCAAAGTATTTCGATTTGTATTCCAAACCATTGTTCGATCGGAGGACTTTAATACGATGTCCGGTGAGATTCTCTACTTCGGCCTTGAAGTGCTTAAATGCTTGAAACATCTCACCCTTGGACTTAAGAAATTTCACCCAAACCTTCCGTGAGAGGTAATCAATAAATGATATATAATAATTGGCACCACCGTGTGAAGTTATAGAAGAGCTCCACACATCCATATGAATGTAGTCAAGAATAATTTTACTTGTGTGACTCCCGGCTTTGAAGCTCCGCTTATGATGCTTCCCATAAACACAATACTCACAAAATTTTGAGTCACTAAAAGTAATATTTGGTATAAACTTCTTCTACCCTTCTCACTCATATGACCCAACCTCCTATGCCATAATCGGAAAGGAAGGCCATTATTTTTCGCCGCCGCACAAGTTTCATCCGTCATTATACTCCCCAATAACTTGTACAAATTTCCAACCCGAATGCCTTTCATGACAACCAATGCACCTTTGGAGACTTTTATAACTCTACCTTGCCCGGTAAATTTATAACCTTTGTTGTCCAATTCAGAGAGAGAGATCAAACATTTCTTCAAATCTGGAACATGTCGCACATTTTCAAGCATCCGGACCATTCCATCATACATTCTTAAGCGCACCGAACCAACTCCTACCGTTCTACTAGTTGATTAGTTTTCCATCGAAATGATACCACCGGCGCATTTCTCATAGGTAATGAACCATGAACGATGTGGACACATATGATGTGTAGCACCACTATCAAGAATCTAATTTTGATGAAACAGTGAACTAGAACCCGCCATCAAGACCTTATCATCAATAACATCCGATGTTGTTTCTTCAACTTGTTGTGCTTCAATATTCGATTTCGAGTTTTGTTTACCATTACTTGATTCCCCATTGTCTCTTTCGGTATTAAAGCTCTTTCTTTTTAGACAATCTTTCTTCATGTACCCGGATTTGCCACAATACCAACAAAGTCTTTTGTCATTCCGATTTCGAGACTTTGATCTATTTTTTGACTTACTTTTTGAAAAATTTCTTGACATACTTTCACGTTCTCTGTTACGACCTCTTACTACAAGTGCTTCCGTTTCACCCTCTGAACTCCCCAAAGTTATATTCTTTCGAAGTTTATCGACTAACAATGCACTACAAACAGTATCCAAGTCAAGAGAATCTTCTTTAGTGCAACATAAACTTGTAATCAAAGTCTCATAGGAATCTGGCAATGTGCATAGCAAGGTGATCATTATTCATTCTCTCTCCGATACTTTCAAGCTCACAAATAATATTGCTGAATGTATTTAAGTGATCGAAAACCTTGGTTCATTCTTTCATTCTCAAACAGTACAACCGTCTCTTCAAGAAAATTCGGTCGATAATTGACTTATTTAGATACAAGTTCTCTAACTTAGCACATAATCCGATAGCCGTCGATCTTCTCTCCAATTATATTGAAAAGAACTTCATCCACCAAGCACATGCGAATAATGGCCAAAGCTTTCATGTCCATCTCCTCCCATTCATTATCGATCATCCACTTCGGTTTCTTATCTTTTTCAAGTAGAGCCTTGTATTGCCCTTGTTGTACTAATAAATCATGAATTTTTAACTTCCAAAGTTCAAAAATTCTCTTTCCATCAAACTTGTCCACTTCCAATCGATTTGTCGCCATTGAGGCAATTTGTCGAACACCTTACATGCAACCTTGAAGTTTTGATACCAATTGCAACGCGATAATAACATAACCCGCACTAACAAGATACTAACAACACTAATAAATCAATGTGTTGTATCTTAATCATCCACAATCAAGGAGTACAAAATTTGAAATAGATGAAATAGAAAAAGAAAATCCAAGCACAACCACAATAAGCTAAGAAGATTTACATAGTTCACCCAAAATCGGACTACATCCACAGGCATGGAGAGATCAAATCCACTATCAAATTGAGGAGATTATAAGATTTGGTTAGAGATTATCAATCTATTACAATGGGTATGCAACCTTTCAATTGAAAAACTCTTCTTGCTACACCTTCGTTGAAGCACCTTCCGATTCCGCAATCCCACTTCGGAATGCCTCTTAGAATTCTTTCAATCAACCTTAGAATCTTAAATTAAGCAAGAAGAACAAGAAAACTCCCTTTTTTATCGACTCTCTCTACACTGTTCTTCAATATTACATGAAAAATAAACCCTAGAGAACAAAAGAGAATTCTATATATATTATATTCAATGAAATCCGTCTTAAAATCCCACTTGACCTAATATGCTAATGGGTCAATTAAAATCCAAAACCCATTACCAATTATCTTACTATATGAGTTATTAAAACCAAACCCAAAATGAACCAAGTAGGATAATAGGTGAATTTGATATGACTAAACCCAACAGGATCAAAAGAGTAATAGCTGAAGAAAATAAATTAATGAGGAAATTGAACTTAAAAAAGAAGAGGCTCATGACATGCTCTTATGTCATATAATTCTTAATAGTTTCTAAGTGACTCTGGTGACATGTCAACATTCTATCCACTTGTATACATTGAAGCAATTAACAAGATATAGCTCAACCATAATAATTTGAAATGTAACATATTAAAGTAATATTTGGACAACAATTAATGATTTTCATCTTAATCTGGTTGATATGTTAGTGAAATTTCTTTGCTATAGCTACAATTAATGGGTGCTTAATTTTGTTAAAAATCCTTCCTTATTTAGGCAAGAAAACATGCCAACTTGTGCTACCCTTCTAGAAGTAAATCTTTTTTGCGAATTAATTTTTTTCCTTCCAATTCCATTGCAATTTCTCTCCATTAGTTTTAGCATATCTCACTTTCTCACTTTCCAAAAGCAACAATAATAAGGGCATCTTTACTAGGCGCGAATAGGATGCATTAAACTCAATCAAACTCAGTCAGTGAGTAGATCGAATATAATGTATCTACATGTCGATATCACAATTAAATAGCTTTATTAATAGCACGACAACTCAATTTCTAGGTAATGGACCAACTCTCCATAATCAGTCGACACTTGCCGAAAGTTTCGGGCCCTCGAAAAAGACATACAGAAACCATCCATTGGTGAGCTCAATGACCCCCTAACATCAAATTATTAAAGGTTGTATGAAGAAGGTACTATCTTATTCGAGTTTCTCTCCTAGAGGTGAAGTGTAGCAAACTTATGAGAGAAACACTACCTCTAAAAGTTGGTACCAACTTTGTTGTGAAATAAGAAGAAGATGATGAGTGGATCCCATCATATTGTTGGAGCTTTCACAAAGTGGGAGGCATCATCTATGCCAACCTTCTCCTTCTTAGAAAGAGGGGAGGGGAAACAATACTTTTGGTCTTAGCCATCTTTTTCTTCTTTTTTATTCCTTTAGTCTCTTATAATGATTGTGGCAAGTGATGTAAGGTTTTAGGACTAGGTATACATCAATCCTAATCACACATTTAAAGATAAAACAATATTGAGACTATATATGCATCTTATGTTCCGAATCGCATGAAATTGCAGATCGAGAGCACGCATTTACAATACTGTTTGAATGCCTTATGTTTGGAAATAAACGTAGAGAGTATGAGTTTACGATAGTGTCTAGATGCTGTAATAAATTATCTAGTAATAACTTTTTCGGTACGAGATTTTTCTCTTCTAATTGAAATGTAGGAGTTTGATTTTCGGTTCTTGATAGCTTGATATGTCTTGACATGCATTATTTGATAGAATAACATATTTTAATCTTTAAAAATCATGTAATTAAAGTACGAATATGATACGCCATATTGCAGATTTTATGATCACAATCCTAATCTACCAAGTAATACAAGCTTTTTGAATAAATCGACGAAAATATGTTGATCAACAAAATATTCCTACATCCAAACAGACGTGCACTAGAAAAAGAAATGCATTAAAAAGTATATATTTTGCTTATTTCATAAGAAATAGCATATTTCGTAAACAGCATAAAGTCAGTTAAAATATAATTTTTATAGTCTTACTGCAAAACGAAAATAATATATATATATTCTGTCCAACTCATGTGGGACTAATTAAGAAGAGCAATGCTACCTGTACACCCCGAAGGGGTGTACATCATACACCTCCACCATTTTAATGGTGACGATATTTTTTACGGGTCACATCAAGTGACCCATCATCACACCCCCACCCTTAGATGGGTGGGGTGTATGATGTACACCCCGAAAGGGGTGTACACATAGCATTTTCCAATTAAGAAACTCAGGTACGTACGTAGCCGCCCTTAAAACAATATATAAGGTCCCAGTGAGGTGGTACGTACGTTTAGTCTCTTTCATTCAGAAAAGAACTCTTTTATTAGATGTCATTAAGATCGCAACACGTAGAAGGACGAATCGCATTTCGCAACTCATATTCAAACTGCTGGAATCCTAATCTTTGTTGTTTTTTGAATGAATAAATTAATGCAGGGGTTTACTTTTCATGCTAAATTAGAATTATTATCGTTAGCAAGAGCGTACAAATCAAACAAAATTAATAGGCGATCATAACATAAAAATAAATTCAAAAATACACGACAAAAAAATAACACAACGATTTACGTAAAAAAAAATTTGTATGAAAAAAAATCACAGACGAAAAATGAAAATTTTACCATGTCAGAACAGAAAAAAGGAAATACAAAATTTTTAAATGATCGTACGAAAGAAAGAAAAAGAATACTAATTAATCTTAACTGGTTTGACTTATAGGATATGATCCTTATTTTTTATTATTATTTTAAAAATGTCGAAAATTAAAAATACTAATGATCCTTATTTTTTATTATTATTTTAAAAATGTCGAAAATTAAAAATACTAATTTTTCACAAAATCTGAAAAAGAAAAGTTTCAAAAAAAATACTTCTTTTTTTAGGAATCAAACTAACGAAAAATAATTTTTCAGATAGAATATTATTTTTTAGCTATTTTTTAAAAAATTCTATACCATTTGTGCAATTCAAGAGCCCTTTTTGGTTCGTTTGGTTTAAGTATAAGGTATAACTGGTTATTTCAGAATAGATATAAGTTCAGAAATAAATAGAAATAAGACTAATTTTACGTTTGGATAAAAATTATGTTGTTTCTAAGAATAAAAAAAATAGTATTTGGATAATTAGATTAGAATAATGAGAATAAAAGTAATTATAATTTTAAAATAATAATATTTTATCTAAATAAATAATATAAAATATTAATTAAATAATAATTTAACTTATTTAATTACCTATTGTCAGATAATTCTGAATATTAATTAATAAAATAATTAACAATAATGAGTATTATTAATAATTAATAATTTAATTAACTATAAATAATTTAATAATTTAATTAGTTGATTATCTAAATACTTAAATAATTAGTTAATAAAATAATTAAATTAGTTAAAATATTAGATTAATTAAAAAGTTAATACAATAATTAAAATTATATTTATTTTAATTAAGCTTATTCTTAATTAATTGATAAAATAATTAACAATAATGAGTATTATTAATAATTAATAATTTAATTATCTATAAATAATTTAATAATTTAATTAGTTGATTATCTAAATACTTAAATAATTAGTTAATAAAATAATTAAATTAGTTAAAATATTAGATTAATTAAAGAGTTAATGCAATAATTAAAATTATATTTATTTTAATTAAACTTATTCTCAAATAGGAACAAGTCTGGTTCCAGAAAAAGGTTGGAACAGTAGTTCCAGTTTTATATCACTTTATTTCAAAAAGACGAGAACTGTTGTTTTCATGCATAACCAAATGTGTTTGTAGAACAAAATTAGAACAAAATTTTATTTCAAACCTTGTTCTCGAAACAAACGGAGCCCACGAGTAACACAAACAAAAATAAATAATGTGGGTCCCATACTAATTTAGCCAACAAGTAATGTTATACTTACAAACAAATTCTATAAAATTTTACAAACTAGTATAAATAGTGAAAAAAAGTATAAATGAAGAGGAAATAAGCTGTAGAGCTTGTAGAGCTTGTAAAATATTATTATGAGATTTATTTGTAAACAAAATATTTTACTCTCTTTCGTAGCAACATACCACATAAAAGTAGTTGTAAAAAATTAACAAACTAGCAATCAAATCATAACAAATAATTAATAAAAGGCTGAGTTTTTGTAACATTGAATTTTTTTTCTTCAAAGTCATTAATTTTTTTTAAAAAAAATTTGTAAGTTTCTTTTCTTAGCTGATTTAGAACTTGAAGATTTTTTGGATGAAGTTTTCTGTTTCGTGGATATAAATCTATAGATTTTGTTCTTTTAAAAATTTCGACAGAATTTTTTCGTCAGATGCGTTTTCACCATCTAAATCCGAGTCGGTGTATTCCTCCTTAGTAAATTTGAGTGCAGCATTCGGGAAGAAAATTGATTAGTAGAAAAAGTCATTTTATACGTTTATAAAATACCTACTAATTTTTCTATTTTCATCTTATACGGATGTTTAACAATTTCAATATAACAGCAACCTTTATCCTAAAGTGTTCCGAAAAAGTTCAAAAAATCTTTCGTATAATTTTTTATTATGGGATTTTCTCTCAAAAGTTAGCATATATATTAATTATATTTTGAAATCTATTATAATAATCAGCAAAAGATTCATACTCTTCCATTCAAATGGAATCAAATTAGTTTGTAAGCATATAAAGCTTTGAATTTTTACTAAACTAGTTCCCTCATGTGTAACTTGTAATGTAACCTAAACTTTTTTCGCTATTTCACACCCGAAAACATATATGAACTTGGTCAGAGAGAGTGCATTGAATAAAACATTAATATCTTTTCCATTGTAAGAGGATGCTTTAATAGGAAGGCTCTTATCCCGACTTTCCAATAGGTATAATTAGTCCTATAAAAAAGAAGAGATCTATTAATATTATCGCATTCACCCATAATAATGAAATATTTTAAATTTCGTTCTGATACCAATTGTTAGTTATGTAATTCTAGAATCTAAATAAAATCTATCAAATATCTAGAGGATGGTGAATAGATATAATAGTCAAAAAAAATAAATCTCAATACGTTAAAAAATAATTGCCAAGAATAAAATCAACACATCGAAATTTAATGTGAGAAAACTCCAACCAAGAGTAAAAACCAACGGGACCAACACGCGATAGCAATTCACTAAAAAATAAAACATTACAAAGTGATTACCGACTTCACGAATTTAAACCATTCTTTTAACTTTTTTTGGATCTCGCGCTCTCCAATGGCTAGTCCACGCCCATACTCGAATCTACGAATATCACGTTTGAATCTACGAAACAGTCACATTTTCAATCCACGAAACCTTCAACGTATTGAATCCACTACGCCTACTCGAATTCACGAGCGCAATCCGTCGAGAGCAAAGAGAATAAGGTTGGCGGCGATTCCTTGATTCGTTGCTTAGTGAATCATTAAAAAACTGTGGAAGAAGTCTCTGAGCCGCAGTTAGATCAATTCTCCAAATAAAAGAGAAATTAGAATTTTAATAATTGATTTGTTAGAAACTTGTTGAAAGAGATGAGAGAGAAAGAAATAAACAAGTTTCTAAAATTTCTAAAAGATAAAATATTATACTCCACGTTTTAGAAGAGCCCTCATATCTTATTTATAAGTTTAGAGAAATTAGATCGGATTAGAATTGAAAATTGCATATTTGGAAACTTGTGTCAGGTTCACATACCAAGTCCTTCTAGACAAGGTTCGTGTTGGAATTCCGGTATTAGATTTTCTGAATCCGCAACCCGTTTCGATACTGCAATCCGCTCTGGTACCGCTTAGAGTTGGGATTCCGCAGCGAAAACGTCAAATCGGATTTTTACCATAAACCCGTTCTCTCAACAAAATTGGAACCAATACAACCACAAAGAAAAGAAAAACTAATACAAAGAAATATGCGGGTGAAATAAGATTTATTAACTAAGAGAAGAATTACACCGATTAAAATTTATTAACTAAGAGAAGAATTACACCGATTACACAGACTTTTCTATTGTCTTCTGCAATAGAGTAGCTTCAAGCCTTGCCCTCCTCCTGAATCTCTCTCACCCTTCTCTCGTCTTCTATAAACCTAGAAGACTTATCTCTTTTCTCTCCTTTTTGTATCGTACAATCCTCCTTAAGATCATACGTACTTATGTATATATGCTCTCTACATTACAGATATATATAAACTCCACTCAAGATAAACCCAAATCTACTTAAATTAAGATTATATTTCAATTAATATTTAAATCTAAATTAATTTATTTCTAACAGATTTAAATATTAATCGTAATACAATTAAGATTTAATTACAAAACTAACCAAATTCTAACCGTCCTTGCGGTTTGTCGGAAACATCAAAAGACGGGTCTGGGACCAGTCCTTTCTTGCATAACAGTCAAGAAGATCATTGGAGGACCGGTCTTTGTCTTAAGGACCAGTCTATCCCTCCCTGCTAAACATTTATTAGAAAAACGGTTAGAGTATCAGTCTCTCCCTTAAAAGTTTTTGGTTAAAACCTTCGGGTACCGATCCTTTCCACATATTCCTGATACTAGAAAAGTTTAATTTTTTAATTTATCAAGTTTTATAAATGTTCTATCGTCTTCCAAATTTATAAATATATATTTAAATCACGATCAATATAATTTAAACTTATCAAGTATCATAAATTCATATTTTGAGTTTTCGAATCTTCAACTTAAACTTTTCTTCTTTAATTTTTCAAGACTCCGAATTACTTTACGAGATATGTGGATATAAAATACGTAACAAAATTAAAAAATCTTGGCTTAGAAAAAAAAGAATATATATATATATATATATATATATATATATATATATATATATATAACTATTAATCCTTAATATCTAAATGCCACGTGTCACTCTTTCCTTCATCTCAATTTTCAATTAATTAAATCCCCCTCTTTCCTTCGTCCCAATTTTCAAATAATTAAATCGTCAACGATTGCGTTAATTAGCTCTAATTAATTAATTATTATCCCATTCCAATTAATTATTATCCTATTACATTCTCAACAATTACGTTAATTAGCTCAAATTAATTATTGCCCCATGTATACCAGCACTCTTTCCAATCATAGTTAGGTAATTCGCGTATTATTCGAGAATTATTCGTGAATTATTGAGAATCCAAATTAAACGTACTGTTTCCGAATTTTTTCAAAAATTCGGATTAATTCAGAAAAAAAAATTTCAAAAATTATTATTCGCGAATAATTCGCGAACTGCGAATTTTTTCTCCAAAAATTCGTTGCTGTTTTTTTTTTTTGAATTTCAAAAATTAAACCCAAACACTACCCAATTCTCTTTAACCAATAGTCCAAGACCCATTGATATTGATGGTTGCACACTATCCAATCCTCTTTAACCAAGAGTCTTATTGATGGTGCACACTACCCAATCCTCTTTAATCAAGAGTCCAAGACTCATTGATGGTGCACACTGCATTAACCGGTCCAAGTCCAACAATGCTTTACAGCATACAACACTTGACTTTTCAAGAAAAAAAAATAAAAAAAAATTTCTTCACTGTTCACACTCCACAGCACATGCCTATTTATAATAAAAAATTTAATATTTTTTCAACCTTCAAACTTTAAACCCGAAATCTTTTTAGCCTATCTATTTTATTTTATATCTATTTATTTTTATATTTTTAAAAATTATAATGCTCATAGTATAAATCTAGAAAAAAAAATTAATTTAATAGCCAAATTTTTTATCCCTAATTTTTAATTAGGAAATGTATAATTTCCGTATAAATCACGTATCCAAATAATTGTCGAGTCTGTTTTTTTACCGAATTTTTCAACGAATTTAAAAATCGTGATACCGTATTATATCCGAACCGAATTTTTACCGAATCCGAATTAACTGACTATGTTTCCAATCAGCACTCTTTCCTTTATTTTTACGTTAATTACCTCAGCACTCTTTTAATTTCTTTATCTCTCTTTCCAATTAAATTCTTAATTAATTAGTGCACGAAATCCTCAATTAATTAGTACATGAAAAAACTAATTATTAATTATTTGCACCTCAATATTTGAATGTCACGTGACATTCTTTCCTTCACCCCAATTTTCAATTAATTAAATTCTCAATAATTACGTTAATTATCTCCAATTAATTATTACCCTATTAAATCCTCAACAATTATGTTAATTATCTCCAATTAATTTTTACCCCATGTCCATTACAACTTCGCACCATTAATAATTAGCTCCAATTAATTATTACCCTATTAAATCCTCAACAATTACGTTAATTAACTCCAATTAATTATTACCCCATGTCCATTGCAACTTCGCACCGTTAATTACACCATGTATACCATAGCTCCAATTAATTACTCCATGTCCATTCAACTTCGCACCATTCGTTCTTCCGCTCTATTGTTGTAACATTTCATCTTCCTTTACCATCCATTGTTGCAACATTTCATCTTCCTTCATCATTATGTTTTCTCCTTTCGGCTTCCTCTCTCATCCGTTGTATATTCACTTCCATCTTTATTTCTATATATATCTGACTCCAATAAGAAATAAAGAGATAAAAGATACAGAGTAAGTACAATAGTATTTTAACATCTAGTTATATGAATTTTCTTTGTACAATATGTGGAACATTGTAACTAAAATAGTAAAAATATTGTAGGGATAATACTTTTCGAATGACTTTATAAGACAAATTTGTTCTGGATTTTAACGAAAATCTAATTTATGAAAAAGAAGGTATTGTACCAGTTGTAATTATCTTTGCAAGTATGAATGTGCGAATGTACAAAGATAATTTGTGCAATATTTACATATATTATAATTGTTTACTGTTATATGCATCACTATTTACGGTTCTTATGCTTATGTTTATATCTAGAAAATCTCAACCTGTCGACATGTTCAGCATCAAAATTTTATATTAATTTAGAAATACCAGAAGTTACAACATTTCAAAATGCATTGAAAAGGTAATTGGCATTATCTGCATAGTTTATTCTTAAATCTGTTGCTGAATTACTTCCATTAAATCCAACAGAAGTTGAGGTAAGTATGTTATTCCACAAATTGCTACGTATATTATCCCACATATAATTGAATAGATGTACAAATTCACTGTTATATTTTTATGTAGAATACAAAGTATACCTGTGAGGCTAAATTGGTAGAAATTGATACAACATATGGGTGGTGGTATAAGACCTGCTATGATTGTAAATGAGGGGAAAAAGATTATGATGATACTTTTTGGTATAGTCAATGCGGTAAAAATGACCAGACCCCTTTGCCATGGTACATTTCTAAACCCAAAAACAAAAATTTAAATCACCAAATATTTACTTTTTTTACACGAAAATTAATCCCATGTGGTAAATTAATGTATAAATAATTTTTGAAAAAGGTACAAGTTAAATGTCATTGTTGCGGATGATACCGGTTCGGCGAACTTCTTCATTTTTGAAAAAACAGCGCAAGATTTGATACGAGTCCCCGCTCAACAACTTGCAACTGCAATAAATTCAAATAGATTTATGCTACCTACTATTGTTAAAAATATTCTTGGTCAAAATTATATTTTTCAAGTTTCACTTGAGACTAACAAATTTAATACAACTATGCAATCATTCAGAGTCACAAAATTTTTTCAATCTGCTTTATCTGCAAAAGTCAAAATAGAAGAAAATGAAGAAGATGTCTTAAGACGTTCCTGAAGATAGTGGAAGGACAAGTCCTAAAGAATCACAAGCCGATACAATGGAGAAAATATCTACAAGTGGAACAATCAAAACAGCGTAAGAAAAGTTATCTAATATACTTTTTTTTTTTTTTTACATAGTACTTTATATATTTTAGCACTCAAAAAATTAATTATTTATAAGCTTTTGTATGTAATATGAAAAGTTTAAGTCCAACTTGGATGAAGTCACGAAGCAATAAAAAGGCAAAAAAAAAGTGATTAGATAATTATTATATTATATTTTTAAATTTTTTTTGTTCATGCATTTATAAATTAAATAAAATAACTTAGCATTTGTATCTATGATTTTTCCTTTAAACAATACTTTATATCTTTTACTTAAAAAACTTATTATTTATAATCTTTTTGTATGTAACATGAGAAGTTCTAAGACCAACTTGGATGAAGTCGCGAAGCAATCAAGAGGCAAAAAAAGAGTGCTTAGATAATTATTGTATTAAAATTTTAAAATTCTTTTGTTCCTACATTTTAAAATGAAATAAAAATAACTTGCATTTACTCTTTTTTATTTGTAGTTACGTTGAGAGTTCTGAAATCGATGAAGAAGAGAAATGAAGATCGTCAAAACAAAAAGAATAAGAGAAATGAAGAATCAACCGTCTTGGATGAAGAATCAACCGTCCCTAGTGCAAGTGGCAAAGGGCTTGGTGGTTGATACCCGTGGCCCGAGTTCGAAGCCTAGTTGCTTCATATTTCAGCTAAGTTTATTTCAAAAATAAACGAAGCGGGTAGCATGCTACCTTTCTCTCAAAAAAAAGAGAAATGAAGATTGTTAAAGCAAAGATATCACAACAACTATTTACTATAGCTTTTGAATAATATCTGTGATATACTTACCATATTTTAATTTTGCATGTTGTTTTCATATTTTACTCCTACAAAGTACGTAATATATGTAACTACAGTATTGGTAGTGACTTACAAAGTACGTACTTTTTCGTGTTATTGTAGTGTCAAAAATTATTCATATTTTTACTTTAATAATATCTGTCCGCTGCATCACGCGGGTACTACACTAGTATATATATAGTCCAGCTGGAATGCTATCGATAGCACCAAACAATTGGTGCTACTAATTTTTTTACCGTTAGATCTATCTTTTTGATTATTTCCACCCTTTGGATTATACTATTGAACCAACCACCCACTAAATTCTAGGAGGCCACTATCATTCTAACCGCACATCTATTAATCCAAGTGCTAAAAACTTGATAATACTAATGACTTGATGCTATAAATAACATAATAACCTAGTTCTTTATATATATATATATATATATATATATATATATATATATATATATATATATATATATATATATATATATATATATATATATATATATATATATATATAAAGTTAAAGAGAGAGAGAGAGTTGAGATTAGAGAGGAGGGATAAGAAAAAGTTTGAGAGAGAGAGGGAAAGAACTTATCTTGTAGATAGAGGTGGTGGGGGGAGTGATGTAGGTTGAATAAGTGTAAGCCACAAATATTATAGCATAGGAAAACAAAAAAAAAAACAAAACAAAAAACAAAAAAAAGGAGTTAAGAAAAAAAAAAGAAAAGAAGGATAAATAACAAGGACTAAATACAATCCACATAGACACTAAAAAAAATTACGCAAATTTAAAATAAATTTTCATTAACCAAAACTCTAGATATCAAGTTTATTTATAATAAATCAAATTTTAATTCTAATCTTAATTAAATTTTCTGATTTTAAATTTTTTTTCGAAAGCAAATAAATTTAATTCTAATTAAAACTTGCAAATTCATATCCAAAATCTTAATAAGAGATTTACCCCAAATAAAAAAATCCTAAAAATTGTATAGAAAAACTCTAAAATTAATTAACAATAATAAAAAATCTGAAAACTACCAAAAAAAAAAAAAAAAAAAAAAATCTAATTGATTTTTTACAAAAATCAATAACAATGACATTAACCATTGAACATTCGGCATAATTAATTTAATGATGCAATCCAACAATAGTATCTCATCTTAAAATTTGAATGGATAGATATTTTTTGTCGAAGCATTGAATAAGGGATCTCGGAAAATTTGTAAGATTGTAGCGATTTAAAAGATCGACTGCATGTTGGTGGAAGAGGATGATGCACTGCTCGTATAAAGCTTAATTTATGGCAAATGAGACTTCTTCAGCGGTGGTGATGGTGGTGCGATCAATCGGCATAGCACACTCCCACCGTCGAAGAATGGAGGTATGGTGAGGGGTTGGTTCAAACTATTTATAGCAAACTAAATCCTAATTTTAATCTAATCAAATTCCATTATCGACAAGCTTAGACCGAGTTCCTACGATAGCCCAAATGATAAAGGAATTGGGTACAGTAGATTAGTTATTGCTATTCTCTATGGGCTTGTTTAGATTCGGTATAGAACCGGAAAGAGGAATATCCCTCTTATTCTTTCAAACGCATCAGGAATCAATCGGTATAACTTGTTCCGATACAACTAGAATAAGTGAGAATTACTGTTCTCACTTTTTCCAACCACCGAGGCATCATCTCTCACCTCATTATTACATAATAAAGTTTGAGGGCAAAAAGATAATTTACCCTAATTAAAACTCTTTACTCCTCTTATTCCTCATTCTCATACCAAACACAAAATCTCTTATTCCTGAAAACATTCCAAACGCTTTTTTATACTAGTTCCGTATTTTATACTTATTCCTGAAATAGCTAGTTCTGTCTTATCCCGTTACCAAACGAGCCCTATAAGATATTGACTCGGCCCTTGAGGTCGACAAGTACCCACTCGCAAAACAAATATTTTTGGATTTTGTCTGCTGAAGCTTGACAGGTGGTGGTGTCTTGACGCCGTGCAGACAGGAGTTGCGATCTTGATCTTGGCGCCTGCAGCAAATTAATAAGACCACCACCTCCCCCCCAGTGTGAGCTTCCACTGTGGGTTAGGACGTGACAAGCATAAACATATTTAAGCAGGAAAAAAATAATAATTTGGTATTATTTTTACTTGAGGTAAATTTGAGGACAAGCTCAGGAAAAAAGATTTCTGCCCCTCAGTTCAGCAGTTGAATAATCTAATTCAACTAATAGTAAATGTTTGCCCAAGTGAGATTAATGGGTAGTAACTATTCAAAACAGCTTACTTAATAATAATAATAATAATAGCAGTAATAGTAATAGTTAGAACTGCTATGGCTAGTTAGGATGAACCTTCAGTCCTAAAAGAGAAAGGGGCTCCAATATGAAGTTTCAGGTTCTACTGCAATGAGATATGTTTTTCTAAGGAATTTGATGAAAAATTCAAATCTGTGTTCGTTCACACGGTGCTGCTTTACTCAAATTGCACTTCTGTAGAAACTACAGCCCCCCTCAGGGATCACAGGTGGTGGAAAGATGAATGATAGTTGCCAAGGCCTGCAAGTGTTCTAAAAGCAGTTGATATCCTTAAATAATAAGATGCAGAGAAAATGACAACTCTGGTTAATCATATTTTTCTTTTCAGTACAACTGAGAAGAGTGCACACATAAACAAGTTTAACAGATGAGATGAAGAGTTCTCGATTTGTATCAACTCGAGAAAATTTCCTCGCACGAATTTACAAATGAGATTTTAGTCCTGAGAAACAGATTCTCCGATTTATGGAATTACATTTATCACAAACTGCGAGAGAAAAAAATACTGGCAACTATTAGCATAAATAAGAAATTAGATGGGTCATTAATAAGCACACTTCGGACGCTTACTTTCTTTACTAGCAGCACGAAGCTGTCTTTTCTGCATGCACTTCATTTATAAAATATATAACGCAGGTATTTGAGTAGCTGACCTTTTTAATCTCTGTAAGATTGTGGGAAGAACTTGTTTGCGTCAAATGGCTGGTTTCTGGGACTTGGATCCCGCGAGTTGAAATTATTTGCCATGTTCATGGGAGCAAATGCTGCAAACAACAGGAAGATGAGAGATAGAAAGCAAATAAAAGGAAGAGATTTACGGCGTAACATATAAAATTGCGAATATTGGCACCATGTTAACCTACCCATAAAGAGAAACTTCTATAAATTATTAAATACTTCCTCTAATGCCAATTCGCTATACAGAGAGAACTTTCTACTATATTCTTGAATTACAAGCTTTACATCAATTTGCCAATAAACTACTATCATATTAGATAATTCATGTTGATTTGACATTATATTTATCAAAGAAAGGCAAACCAAAGCATTCACCAAATAATGCATAGTTAAGTGGCCGATCAATTTATATTCATCTCTACTGCATATATATATATATATATATATAAAACAAGTTAAATGAAAAAGATTGAAAAAAAAAAGAGTCAGCTAACCTTTCTCTCTCATCCTTTTCTCTCGATCATATTCAAACTTGTCACGAATTTGATTAACCCTTTCCCACCGATCATCCTGTTTGCTTCCCCGAAAACTTTGTTCCTGCATTAACATTCTCATATTATTCTAACGAAAAAAATTTGAAGTGGCAGTTTGGTGAAATCAGTACAAGTAACACAAACTAGTAAGCTCAAATTACCAGTTAACCGAGATAAATCAGAGCAGTCTACAGATACGTCGCATCAGCAATAAGATGTCTTTCTCTAAAAACAGTTTATTGTTTATGGAGTGGTCACTTTACAGAGTGTATTACTTCAACTAAGTTTCCTTCTTCTAAATTGCTATCCGACATTAGTTACGTACAGCACAAAATCATAAACCAAGAGAAGTACCTTATTTAGCTCTGTATGAGATTGACTCCTCCTGCAGTAAAAGAGAAGAAATTAGAGAATAGCTGCATCAAAAGGACCGTTCCAACATTTCATTCAAAATGTTGATAGAAATTCATTAAGAAAAAGCAAGAAACGATGACCCAGAAAAGCACAAGCTTCCTCTTCCTTTTCTGGAGACCCATAGAGAGGACAAAGTTTAATGTAGGTATATTTACCACAATCCTTCTCATACTTAAATACATAAGGAGAAAAGATCCTGACTTGCCCTCTCGACAAGATCCAAATTACAAAATATTATAATTTGATAAAACAACTTCAGCTCAAATTAAAACTATTTGTGAAGTATGATAGACTTGTACTGAAGAGAGTATCTCCTAGCCAGTTCAATGACTTGTTACCTGTATGGTGAAAAATCGAAGTCATCATCTTCAGCAGATTCGTAATTCGCATGATCTTGGGCAATCTTTTTCGAGTACCCTTCGTCCCAGTACAATCGTTCCCAGTTCTCCCTCATCTCTTGATATAACTCCATATACCTTTTACACCAAGACTCTTGCTCCTGTCAAATTACGATTTCAGCCTCAAACTAGATAAGAACTAATTAGCTGGTTTTGGGCATACAGTTATTGTAACTGCAGAAGCATAACAAAAAAAGAATTAAAAAAGAAAGAAAATAATAATGATAGCTTCATGTATATTTCATTTACCAGATTCAACAACGGTAATGTTCAAATTAAACAAGAAAAGCATGATGTCTGCATATTGGATGGCCCTAATATACTAATCAGTGAGAAATTTTCAAAGAAGTCACGCGACACCACAAAATTAAAAGAATCAAACAGTAAAATTAAGAGGTCCATAAGGAGTTAAATTCCTGTAACTACTCATTCTGACAATTGTTCATCTCGTAAATTGTTTGCTCAGAAGAGCAAAGAGGAAATTTCATAGTTGCATCTATAAATATACCAAGAATCACATCATCTTGTATAACATAAACAATAAGCCTTCTTTATACCTATAAGCAATTTCCAGTCAATTTGAATTAATGTTCTACAATTATGCCTTTGTATGTACTCTAACTAATACCAAAATGTTTCAACTTACGACCCTAGCTTCAATGCGGCACTTATCAAATTTGGGAGTTTCTCCCAAAACTACAAACCATAATCAAAAGCCTAAGCATCGCAATGTAAAAAAGAACTTCCAAGATTTTATTTATATTTCACTAATATTACCAAATACCAAGAGAGTCTGGAATATAGACTGAATTTTCAAAGAGATACAAAGCAACTCACAAAGAACCCAGTTTACCATAAGAAAGAAACAAAAGATTTATATGCTCAATCACTTAACTAATCTAAACAGTTTTCCTCTCTTAACTGTCTGAGAAGACATATTTTAAGAGCCCTTCAACTACTAGAACTCTCTAGCCTTTTCCACATGAAAAGTTGGATCATGTAAGAACAGACAGCACCTTTCCTTAGGACCTAAGTTTACAGTGTGCAAGAAGAGTTAGAGAGTACGAGAAGAGTTCGGCCACATCCTCAGATGGCTAACTAAAATTAAATTCATAATTACGACACTTTTCTTAGCATCCAGCCACTGGCATGCTACGAACTACTTCAAACCTCTCATGATCTCAACTTCCATCATCTGAGGGTAAACAAAGGCATTAAAATCTTCTTGTGGTAATTAAATTGTCGAAGCCAGGAAGACAGCCAAATGCATTCAAATCTACTGAAGATCTCAGAGAGCAGAACACAATCTTCTTATCATCAGACTTATTTACCATCCTCTTTTATTCCTCATTGTTAACTCTTTATGATGCTTTTTCTCAGTGTTGTTTCCTACCTCCAATCACTGTGTTCCTTGCTCTAGCATCATCAGAATTATAACAAATTAGATTGATAGGGAGTTTCTCTCTTTGTTTTGGAGAAGCTGATTCTTGAAGCCCATTTTTAAATTATGAAGTTCCTTTTTATGCACAATACAGTGAGACACCATGTGGACATAGCTTCATACTAACCTAGAATGATCCTAAAAATTTTTCGTAATTTATTTGACTCACAATGATTCAAGTAAAAACAAAATTACTTTGCATACATCGATAAATTTAGTCTAAAACTAGGTACTAACATTTTGCAGTACAATAGGAGCAAAACAACGATCTAAAGTTCTTGTCACCACACAAGAATAAAAATTTAGCAAGAGATCAGTCTGACAAAAATGCTAGATGCAGGCCATCTAGGAACAGGGCAATCTTGCTAGGCTATATTATCATGAGTCTTCTACTGAGCATTAACACATGCAATATGACACATCCAAAGGTTTGACTCCAAGTTAATCCATGTAGACAATTATTAGCATGCCTGACTAAAATATGAGAAACTACCATTCAAATAAAGGATAAAAGAATTTTAGGGTACTAACTTGTTTGAAGCAGGCATACATGTGCAAGCCAAGAATATATGGCCTGAGATATAACAGAAGAAGGATGCAAATAACATTTCTTTCCAGAAGGATTTACCGGTTGGATTTTCACAGCGTAACGCTTCATTAAATTATGCTAAGGAACATCTCTCTTTCTAAATAGATAAATAGGCCAGCCATTTCTACTGTCAATACATTATCAAAAATACGCGTTGTTAGATATGCAGGTAACCAAAAATCTTCATATTACTATTGAATTTTCGGAGGACAAAAACCACAGAGCAAAAAAAAAAGTAGAGCAGATGAATTCCTTCTAGAAACTCTTGTCACTACAAAGCAAGGATTTAAGTGCCGTGACACGGGATCGTGCCGAAAACTTGCCGGCACAGTACGGCACGGTGCGTACCGAGCCGTGCCGATGAGTGTCGGTCACAAAAAATACATGCGTGCCAACCCATAATGACATGAAATATTTATTTTCTTTAGCAACAAAATTTTTTAATTGCTTATTATGTATCTTTATCAAATATTTTGAACTTTATTGGAAAAATTACTTAGTAATTTAAAGGAAAAAGGATTTTGAACTGTGCCATCGGCACGGGAACTGTATCGTGCCGGTATCTTGTTGGCACGATACGGCACGGTGGATACGATCTGTGCCGATGGATACTTAAATCCTTGCTATAAAGTCAAGTAAGCTCTTGTAGGGAAACTCTTACTAAATCAACAAGCTTAAGATGTCAACTACAAAGCAAATTCTCATGCATACTCATTTATCTAAGAGCACAGAAATTCATGAGAAATGCTTGAATTTCTGTTTTAGCCTGCTGTAGATGCAGTGCTTTTTGATAAAGTGTTGTTTGAGTAGTGCTATTATAAAAAGCAATAAATAGCCGCAACAACAACTTTCTACAGAATCATAAAAAGCGCAAAACAGAGATTTTTCTTTGGTGGCTAGGGTCCCGCTTGTTCTTCTTTGGCTCCTCGTTTCGGCTGCAGTTTTCTATAACAGTTGCAAGCCAAAAAGAGGGGAAAAAAAAAAAAAAAAAAAAAAGAAGAAGCTTGAAGCTTTTGCTGTGGCGGAAGACAAAAATGTAATTAGGCTAAACCCTAAAAAACTGCAACTTGCTATTCTTGCAAATCAAAACTACAAAAGAATAGAAATTTGACACACAAGACATCTCGGGTAGAACAATACCAGAGAACCCACTGGTGAAGCTAAACCCTAAAGAACAGTAACATGTGATTCTCACAAATCGAAATTGAAGCATATAACATCAACATGGAAGCTAAGAAAAAGGGGGGATTCGATGCGGTAACGATGAGAAAGCGTAATGGCTAGGGTTAGGGTTAGGGTTAGGGGTTAGAGATTACGGAGTCCTTGAGGACGAGGCGGGTGCGTTGCATGAACTGGTCGCGCATCTGCTTGCGGCGGCGGTTGGGGAGGTTGTCGCGCGGGATGGCGAAGCGCTCGCGGTGGGGCACGCCCTCGCCGACCTCGTCCATCTCCCCGTCCACCGCCCACCACTCCGACGACGACGGCGGCGACGAGAAACCCCCCATCGCGGCGCCGCCGCCGCCGCCGCGGCGGTGGCTGTGGCGGTGGCTCCGCGGTGGGGAGGAGGCGGAGGAAAAGGCAAAGGAGGAGGAGGAGGCGGCGGCGGCGGCGGCGGCGGCGGCGGCGGCGGCGGCGGCGAAGCGCCGCCCTGGGTGGTGGCGGAGGAGAAGGTTGCGTAGTAACATGGACAGGGAAAAGAGAAATGTGCAGAGTTTAGACCCGCAGTGTGAAATCGAGCGTTTTTAGACCCCTTATGATCTGGAATTATTATTTTATTTTATTTTTATCAACTGCATAAAGATTTCTAAAAATATATAAAATATATTTTTATAAAATTTAACTTCTCGTACTTATTATTTTAAAAATTCAACGTTATTCATATATATATATATATATATATATATATATATATATATATATATATATATATATATATATATATCCCTATCATTTATTTTTGTTAGAAAAATCTAATTAATTATAAATTAAATATTTAATTTTAGTTAAAAAAAATATAAATCTAGTTAGGTAAGTAATTTTTAAATGAATATATTTATAAAATAAAATAGATTTTTTATTTATATTCTGTTAAAAATAAATGATAATAAACTAGAGAATATATGTGAATTACTTAGAATTTTTTAAAAAATAAATATGAAAAATTAAATTTTATAATAATATATTTACTATTTGATATGTTTTCATAGATCCGTATGCAATTAACTCATATAAGAAAGGTAAAAACGTATCGAACTTACCTTAATTATGTTTTCAGAGACTCGTATGCAATTAACCTATATAAGAAAGATAAAAACGTATAAAACTTATCTGAATTATAATTCGGCCTTTAAGAATTTTTTAAAATCATAACTCTTTATAGAGTCGAAAAATTTTAAAAAATAATAAAATTTATCTTTTAATAAATTAATTTGATACAAAAAAAATTCATATGACAACACTTTTTGAAGCGTTGTATTTACTATATTATAAAAAAATTTTAAAAATGTTATTATATTGAGAAAAGAAATTTTATTTTTGTTTAATGCTTTAGATATAAACAAAAAGAATAATGAAAAAAAAAATACTGGCCAATTTGGGAACCTTGGAAACAGTTTTAAACTATTTTACTCTATTTTATAAAAAGTCTTATTTGTCTGTTTGGATGGCCCAACAACGTAAAAAGATAACAGCGTAATTTTGATATTTCTGAGTATTTTTTTAGGAAAAAAAAAATGCTGATAGAAAAATATTTTCCATTTCTGCGTACCACTTCTCAATTGCCCTCTTTCGCATTTCACCTCTATTTAAAAATTTAAAATTTAAAATTTAAAATTTAAAAATTTGAAATTAAAATTTTAAAATTTAAAATTTGAGACTGAAAAATAAAAAAATAAAATCTAATTTTAAATTTAAAATTTTGAAATTTTATATTTGAATTTTAAATTTTAAATTTTAAATTTTAATTTTAATTTTAATTTTTTAATTTGAAATTTGAAATTTTACATTTAAATTTTTTGATTTGAAATTTGAAATTTAAAATTTAAAATTTCACATTCAAATTTTAAAATTTTAAAATTCAAATTCAATTTTAAAATTTTTAAATTTTTTAATTTAAAATTTAAATCCTAATTTTAAAATTTTAAAATTTTAAAATTAAAAATTTATATTTTTAAATTTAATTTTTTGTATTGAAAGTTTAAATTTAAAGTATAGTTTTTTTTTTTTTGAAAGTTCATAATCCAAACAGTAAAAACAAAGTAATATTTTTACAGAATATTAAATTTTTCAAAATATTAAATATATTGTAAAATAAAATTCTATTTTATTTTTCAATAATTACCAAACAGACCATAAAAGGGAGACAAACGAGCGACCAAAAGTAAGAACTAGTGATTGGAGTAGCTGTGCAAGAGAGAAAAAGGGGTCATAAGATAAATTTAATTTTAAATAATTTAATTTTAATTAAAATTTAGATTTACTTTTTAAATTCGTAATCAAAATTTAAATTCAAACAGAACTCACAATTTGAACATAAAATTTAAATTTACAATTCAAATTTAAATTCAAAGTCAAAAAATAATAATTTTAATAAATTTAAATATCAAACTTATAAGAATATTTAAATTTAAACATAAGAAATTGAAAAAATAAAATTTGAATATGTAATTCAAATTCGAAGTTGAAATTATAATTTTAAATATAGACTAATATTCAAATTTAAATAATTATTAGTAAAAAAAAAAAAAAACAGTTCTTTTCTTTGTTGTGAGAATCATTTTAAAAATATTCCATTCCATTGTAATGGAAATTGGAATGTTATTCCATCAAACCAAACACCTAGGGCTGGTTTGGATTCGGTATAGAACCGAAAATAGGAGGGATATTTTTTTTATTTTTTCAAACGTACTAGAAATCAATCGGTATAACTTGTTCTAGTACAATTAGAATAAGTGAGAATTACTATTCTCACTCTTCCCAACCCCTCTTTTTTTTTCCTTAAATACCCTCCTACGTCTACCCAAACACCATCTCTCACCTTATTATTATATAATAAAATTTGAGGGTAAAAAGGTAATTTACTCTAATTAAAACTCTTTATTTTTCTTATTCCTCATTTTCATACCAAATATAAAATCTCTTATCCCTGGTATCATTCTCAACGCTTTTTTACCTTAGTTCTGTACTTTATACTTATTTCTGAAATAACTAGTTCTATCTTATTCTGTTACCAAACGGCGTCTAGGAATGAATTGTTTTAATTTTCATTCTAAACCTCAAATCTCTCAAATCAAATAGGCCTCAAATGGCTTCATCAATCATCCATCTAACATATACTAAGGCTAATGATGTTGTTAATATATATTTCTAGGTTCATTTCCTATCAACCCTTCGTTCCACAGAGTCGCGAGTTTATTCTTCACCCTCAATACTTAGCAAATTAAATTCTCTCATTATATTTAATAGATTAAATAGTCATCTCCTAACTCACCTATCAATTCCACACTGTGATTGTGAGTGTGTGTGAGTGTGAGTGTGGGTATTAATATATATTAGTGTAGTGACCCGCGCGATACAGCGGGCAGATACTATTAAAATATTTTTTTTTAATAATTAATATTATAAAAAATATATTGAATATATATTATTTTTAAATTTATAATTAATTAATGTAATATAGTAATCGTATTTTATGACGGATAGATATTATTGTAGAGCTAAAATAATAATTTACTAAACAAACAAAAATTAAAAATGCAAAAAAAATATATGAATAATAATTTCACTTGATATACAAACTAAATTATTATTGTCAAATCAATTAGTAAAAAATTAATATTATCCCACTTACAATAGAAAGAAAATTTTAATGTAAATAAAAATATTCTAAAATTTTATAAAAAAAGGGAATAAAAGAAATTTGAAAACAAAAGTACATATTTTAATTCAACTCAGATTGACTTATCTTTTTTATCATATATATATATATATATATATATATATATATATATATATATATATATATATATATATATATATATAAACCTTTCAATTACCTTATGCATTCATTAACTTATAATTTTTTTATAAAAAAAATTAAGAGATACTTGTAGAAATATTAAAAAATATTTATAGAAATATTTAAACACACACATTATTCTAAATCACCGTAATTTTTTTTGTTTGAGAAAACAAAAAGGACTTGTAGGAAAACTAAAAGTCACATTAATAATTATTAAGTAATTAAATATTTTATTCTTATGTATTAATTCATTTATAATTTTTATAGAAAAATTAAGAGACATTTTTAGAAATATTAAAAGATATTTATAGAAATACTAAAAGACACGTATTATTCTAGATCATCATAATTTTCTTTTTTTGAGAAAACAAAACGATTTATAGAAAAACCAAAAGTCACATTAATAATTATTAAGTAATTAAATTCACTTATAATTTTTATAGAAAAACTAAAAGAAACTTCTAAATATTAAAAGATATTTATAGGAATACTAAAAGACACACATTATTCTAGATCATTATAAGTTTTTTTTTTTTTTTAGAAAATAAAAAAACTTATAGAAAAACTAAAAATCACATTAATAATTATTAAGTAATTAAATATTTTATTTATTAATTCTGAAAAAAAATATTAGAGAGGGTGGAAATAATTGAGAAGAGACCTATTTAATTTAATAGAAATAATTGAGAAGCATGAAATAATAAAAATATAATTAAATATTGGGGATTTTTTAAAAATAACCCTCTCCAATTTTGAAATTTGCAATCTAACCCTATCAAAAAAAAATTTGCAAAACTAACCCTACTTTTGCCACCTCGGCGCCACGCTGGGCAGACAACGTGAAGGCGCTGAAGCGATCAGCGCCTTCACAATATTCCTATGAAGGCGCTTAACCCCTCAGCGCCTTCATGCCAATGTTAAGGCGCTGAATGGATCAGCGCCTTCATAGGAATATTGTGAAGGCGCTGATCACTTCAGCGCCTTCATGATATATGCTGAAGGCGCTGGTTCATTCAGCGCCTTCAGCACATACTATAACCGCGTCGGGGACTTAGTCAGTTTTCGTGGAAAAATGGCTAAGTCCTCAGTGTAAGCCAAATATGGCTTCTCTGTAAAGACGCTGAGTGCCTCAACGCCTTTAGTGTAAAAGAATAAAGGCGCTGAGTGGCTCAGCGCCTTTAGTGTAAAACATTAAAGGCGCTGAGCGGTTCAGCTGCTTTTAACTTAATGTTAAAGACGCTTTTCGGATCAGCGCCTTTAACTTAATGTTAAAGGCGCTGACCGCTTCAGCGTCTTCTTCACCGCAATAACCCCGCGCAGGCAGCAGTGTGCGGCACTTCATCTTCTTCATCTTCTTCATCCCGCAGACCCGCAGAGAGCTTGTGCCGATCTCGCCGTCGCATTGCCCCTCGCCGTCGCCGTCGCCGTCGCCTTCGCCGTCGCCGCCTTCGCCGTCGCCGCCTTCGCCTTCGCCGTCGCCGTCGCATTGCTCCTCTCTCACTGTGAACTGTGAGTTCTCTCTCTCTCTCTCTCTCTCTCTCTCTCTCTCTCTCTCTCTCACTGTAAGAGATCTTGATCTCTCACTGTGAGAGATCTTGATCTCTCACTGTGAGAGCTTCACTCTCTCACTGTGAGAGTGATCTCTCACAGTGAGAGAGCTTGATCTCTCACAGTGAGAGATTAGAGTTATCTCTCACAGTGAGAGAGCTTGATCTCTCACTGTGAGAGCTTCACTCTCACTGTGAGAGTGATCTCTCACAGTGAGAGAGCTTGATCTCTCACTGTGAGAGAGCTTAGCTCTCTCACTGATTAACCCCCCTCAAAAAAATAAAAATTTAAACGATAAGAACACAACTTATAATTTTGCTGCAAAGTCTATTTAAACAATACTGTAATTTAGGGCTAGAAGCACTGTGAACTCACTATGAGCTCACTGTGAGAGAGTAAACATCACTCTCTCACAGTGAGAGAGCTTCCCCTCACAGTAGTGAGAGATCGCTCACTGTGAGAGATCCCCTCACAGTGAGAAGTTAAAAGTAGTATTTTGAAGTGGTTAAATTTTGTTTTGTAGTTGAAATGGCTACTAATCGCATGCCCATAAGTGTTCATTGGGATGGACAATTAGTTATCGATGGGAATGGTCCACGATATATCGGCGGTCAAAAAAAGTTAATCGCGATACCTTCTGATTGTACATATAGTAGGTTTGAGAGGAGAATGTATCGTTTAGTAAATTGTACAAGAGAACAATTTCGTTTAAAATTTACTATTGGTTGTCCCACGGTCGGTGGTGGATATTTAGCTCACGAAGTACTAGATGATGAATCATTGGAGGGAATGATCGGATTATGTGAACATCATGGTGTTGTGACGGTATACATTGAGAAAGAGTTACAACCGTCGGAAAATTTTGAACCGCAAGGTTATTACACGAGTATGCTCCACAATTATATTGATTTGGGTCCTTCCGCCAATGTAATGAGTGATCAACATATTCCACACGAAGGTGGTGTCAGAATGACAAGGTTAGAACAACAACCTAATAATTTTGTCATTTTGTCATTTAGCATATTATTTAAATGGACTTAAATATTATATACATTGCAGAGAAAGTGAGTATGACCCGATTGAGAGTGTTGTACCTTGCTCGTTTAGTAGTGTGCCACCAACGACCACATGTGTGGCACCTACGACCACACACACGCAAGCCACGACCTCACGCGGACACACGCAAGCCACGACCTCACGCGGACACCGCACGCATGCCACGACATCACGCGAACAATGCACGACCTCCCGTATTGAACCAAGGATGTCTCATTTACAACTAGAACCTTCTGATTGGGGGTAAGTACAAATATAAATTAAATGTTAAGTTTTAAATTAATGGCAATGTTGGAATTTTATGTTTACCAAATTTACAGGTTATCTAATTCCTATGAACATTGGAATCCACCTGCTATTAATGAATTTGATACGAATGTTGAGGAAGGAGGTGATAATGTTGACAGGGGTTCTTAAGGACACCCGTGGTTTGCCTATCACAGCTTTTGTTGCGTCTACTTTTTATAAGCTTAATACCTATTTCTGCCAGCGCCGTGAGGACGGTGAACTTTGGACTCACGCTTTTGTCAGTAAAGTAAAAAATCAGATTAATTTGAATTTAGATACGGCGCGGGCACATGAAATTGTAAGATTTGGACTCACCGAATTTGAAGTTAAAACTGGAGATTTCGACTACAAAGTGATCGTCAATGGTTCAAATGTCGAATGCTCATGTTGTGAATTATATCTAACAGGAATACCTTGCTCGCATGTGTTAGCAGTTTGTAGTACATCACAATTGAGATTACCATACGAGAATTTTACTTCACACTGGTATAGTACAGACTGCTATCGTGCGACGTACGCACCACAATTACATCCTGTTCCTGATAGACGCCACTGGCCACGACCCCAAGGTCCACCGATTGTACCGCCCCCTTTACGAAGGAAGAAAGGTCGTCCACGATCTACACGTATTCGTAATGTAATGGACGAGGGGGGTGGCCGACGAGGGAAATGCTCCATTTGTAAGCAGGAAGGCCATTATAGGAGCACTTGCCCACAGAATACACAAATAGCGCAACGAGGACGCCGGCGTATGATTTACACAATTATATTTATCTTGTCTTAATATTTAATTATTTCTATCAATCATGTTACTAATATGTACATTGCTAATTGCAGATGGCAGATCACGAGGACGCGGGGCCAGTTGATGGGTCTGTACTGGTGGACCAGCATAGCCATAGGTCAGCCTTTATCACGACTGAGGTAAGAGATATAATTTTTTATTTTTTCAAATATTATAAATAAGCTGACTATATTTTATATGTAAGAGCTAACTATTTTTTATTTTTGCATTACAGGATTATCGTCCCGTCCCCTTCGCAGAGCACGGCCGCAAGATGAACCAGTGGGAGCTTGATCATCCAGGGGTACTCGACCTGCTTCGCCAGTCGGGATTCTACGGGTTATCCCGACTGCGACGGTTGGTACTCGATCAATCTCTACTGGGCGCTCTTGCCGAGAGGTGGAGACCGGAGACCCAGACCTTCCATTTGCGCCACGGTGAGATGACCGTCACACTCCAGGATGTGGCGGTCATCTCGGGTCTCCGTGTGCATGGTGCACCGGTCTCTGGTTCCACCCTCCACGACTGGCGTGCTCTGTGCATGGAGTTATTGGGGGCGGCGCCTCAGGAACTCAAGAAACCTGAGGTATCACTAGATTGGTTATATCGTGTTTTTCATGATATACCTCTGGATGCCCCCGCCGGATTAGTCGCAGCTACCGCCCGCGCTTATATGCTATATCAGATCGGCGGTAGTCTGATGCCAAACCCCAGCGGATACAAAGTTCATCTAAAGTGGCTACCACTTTTAGCTGACTTTGCTATTTGCGGCGCTTATGCGTGGGGCGCTGCGACACTGGCGTATCTATATCGGGCACTAGCTGATGCCGCGAGGAACGGGAAGGCCGAATGCTGTTGTTTTGCTACCCTATTGCAGGTATAAAATCTGATTTTTGGATTTCAGATTTATCTTTATATTGGTAATATATATTTGTTTAATTCATTTAACCTGTTGGCGTCAATTTACAGATCTGGTCTTGGGACCATCTTCACATCGGCCGACCTACGCGCATCCTAGATCAGCCCGAGATGCTCGATCGACCCCTGGGTTGCCGGTAAGATATTTTTTTTCATAAAGTAGATTTTTGTATTTCAATTATAAATGCAACTAATATATGTTTTTTATAATCTAGATGGGGCAACACTGGAGGGCTGCGTTACGGAACCAATGTCAAGACGTGTGACATTGAGTTCTACAGAGACGAGCTGGATCAGCAGCGAGAGGCGCAGGTATGTAGATCTTTTATTACATACTTTAAGTATGTAGATGTTTTATTCAACACTAATCATTTTGTCGATTAACAGGTTATATGGATGCCCTACACAGATCAGGTTATAGAGACATTACCTGATTTCTGTGTGCATGGCTCAGTGGTCTGGCGTGCACGGACAGTCCTGATATGCTTTCATATGGTGGAGATGCACGTGCCAGACCGAGTCATGCGGCAGTTCGGTCTCCTGCAGCATATACCTGTCAATGTGGAGTCCATCCCACGCATCACAGTACGTGGGCGTGCGGAGGAGGACTGGATAGCATTTCATGCTGACCACATTGAGAGGTGGTCCGAGAGGCTTGATCATATTTTTGATCAAGCCCCGGCTGCTGGTGATGACTCACTGCAAGCGGCATCCATATACATGGAGTGGTACTGGAGCATTACACGACGATGGATTTCTCATCCAGTACAGCGTCCTCCGCTGACTTTCCACCCTCGTGGACATATCGAGAGATCACTGGTATTAAAATTTATATATATAAATTTACTATATTCAACTTTCCTCATATAAATTTAATTTTAATTTCTAATTTATAATGCAGGCCGACACACTACGACATGTTCAAACCATTGTCGACCAGATTTGGCAGCACCCACCGCCGACTGATACTATTGTTCGGACTTTGAGAGAAATGAGCGGCGATATTCAGATGGTACTACAGCATGTACCATCTGAACCTACGGCCAGAGAGGCAGCCCGACCTTCAAATGAGGGAGCGACTTCGAGTCATCAGGTACCATTTAGCATAGAATTCAAATTAAGTTTTCAAATTCATATTAACAAACTAGTTACACTCTTTCAGGTGCCACGATCTTCATCTCCTACCATTCAGGCACCGATGACATTACCTTCATATGAGGGAGCCCGACCTTCCGATGAGGGAGCGACTTCGAGTCATCAGGTACCATTTAGCATAGAATTCAAATTAAGATTTCAAATTCATATTAACAAACTATTTACACTTTTTCAGGTGCCACGATCTCCATCTCCGACCATTCAGGCACCGATGACAGGACCTTCGACGTCAGCTTCGCTCCCGCCGCCAGTCCCATGGACATCATTTTCATCGACATATTCACGCCGTCGTCCAAGGTCATCATCGCAACAGGAGATCGAGCATATAGCGTCACAGGATGAGGGTGGTATCATCGAGGAGCTCGATCAATCGGCAGCAGTCGAGCTTCTCGATGATATACCTATCATCGGCCTTGCTGTTCCCCGTGGGCGAGGGCGAGGGCGAGGGCGAGGGCGTGGACGTGGGCGTGGGCGAGGACGTCGAGGTCGAGGACGTGCTCAAAATTGAGCTTTTGAGTTCAATTTTTGAAAATTTTATTCTTTCATGTTACTTAACTCGATTCTGTGAATGAAATGATTGCTGGTTGATTGATCAATGTTATTTGTTGGTGTTTGTGAATGTATTTTGTCAAAGCTTGAACTTGTTGTACAATTTTGGGATTTTTTTAATGTGATGTTAAGTGTTGGCTGTGTGCCCAGCTAAAGGCGCTGAGCCATTCAGCGCCTTTAGTGTTCTGCACTAGAGGCGCTGAGTGGCTCAGCGCCTTTAGTGTAAATCACCAAAAGCGCTGAGCGACTCAGCGCCTTCAGTGTAAATTACTAAAGGCGCTGATCCACTCAGCGCCTTCAGTGTAAATCACTAAAGGCGCTGAGCTACTCAGCCCCTTTACAGAGAAGCCAATTTTGGCTCACACTGAGGACTTAGCCATTTTTCCACCAAAAATGACTAAGTCCTCGACGCGGTTATAGTATATGCTGAAGGCGCTGAATGAACCAGCGCCTTCAGCATATATCATGAAGGCGCTGAAGAGATCAGCGCCTTCATAATATTTCTATGAAGGCGCTGAACCCTTCAGCGCCTTCAACATAAGTCATGAAGGCGCTGAGCGGTTCAGCGCCTTCATAGGAATATTGTGAAGGCGCTTACCGCTTCAGCGCCTTCACGCTGGCACCCCTACGTGGCGCCGAGGTGGCAAAAGTAGGGTTAGTTTTGCAAAATTTTTTTTGATAGGGTTAGATTGCAAATTTCAAAATTGGAGAGGGTTATTTTTAAAAAATCCCCTTAAATATTGATGGCCCCTCCACCCTCAAAATAAGGAGGTACATGGATTTAGACATGAGAATTCATATATAGGTATAGATTTCATGACCATTTTCGATATTTTGATACTAGGGCTAATTTTGTAAATCTTTTTATGATGTTGTGGTTCCGATCCCCACCTTTAACATTTAATGGTTTATAGTCTTTCATAATATTTAACTAGGATAATAATCTGCGCGATGCGACGAATATATATTATTATAACTAAACAAATATCCAATCTATCACAACAATATAAATAAATTATCCTAAGATATCGGATCGATCAATCAAATACCAGATTACGGAATGAGATCATCCTACGATGAATTTAGGGTACTTATTAGAATCTCGTCCTTTTGAAAGAGGGTGGAGAGATGAGCACGAAAAATTCAGAATGCCTCTTAAGGGTGAAAATTTACTGGCGAAATATCATAATACCGCCATGCGCATAATTCCCGCCACGATTTGCTCGAAGTTGCCCTGCGCCACCCTCCCTGGCCTCATCGTCCCCGGCGGTGATAGTCGTGGCCTCTACCGCCGTGGTGGTCGCCTCTGCCACTGCCGCCTAATACTTCGCCGCTGTGCTCGTCGCCTTCTTCTATGAAAATTTATAAGAAAATAAAGCCCACATATTTCTTAGGAGTTCGAATTCATTAATTTCTATAAGAGATTAAGCTTCGAGAGCGTGTTAGAAAGAACATGTGGGTGGGAAAGAGATAGAAGAAGAGGGGGGGATGGAGAGTGCATAGTGGGCAGGCTCGAGAAAGAGAGAGTGGGGAGAAGATAAAGAAACGTCGGAGTGAGAAAGTAAAAGGACTTCCTTGGATGAAAAAGCAAAAAGACAACAAATAAAAAAGAATTTCAAAAAAAAAAATTTGTTGCCACATCACCGTATGTATTGTGAATTAATATAGAGTTAATAGATAGATCAAATTTTTATCTCTTATCTCACCTATCAATTTTACATATTTTTCATATTCATTATGCACATTATTAAGGTCTCAAGATATATTCCTAGTCTAAATTTCTATTAGATCGATTTTTTTGATAATAAATAAATATAGTGCACCAAATGTAGAAATAAGAGCAAAAATGAAACACTTTCAAAAGCCTCTTTCAGGGGGGGGAAACTTAAGCTCTATTGTATTACAAAAGATATACAATTATCCTATGATTATAGCTTTCCATTTTCATATTCTGCAGCTATTCAACAACTATCAAGAAAATAACAAAAAATTAGAATAACCTCAGCAATAAAGAAACCAAAAAACTGGGCAAAAAATTTAGTTTGATTAATGCAACCAGAAGTCAAGTATATGAATCTGTTTTATTCTAATTTTTTCCAAGCAGAAAATGCAACAAAACTCTTATTCTTATTCTCAATGATGAAAACGTGGCTTAACCACAAGATTCACCAAGCAATCACATATTAGTATTTCATACACAGTATTTGAGATTTACTTATTAGCACAACAGGTGCAGTTGCAACAAGCAGTTAACACAGATTGAAAAGCCAAACACAATCTGCATCTTACAAATCTGCAGAAATAATCACTCGCCTTTCCATAAAGATGGATGAGGAGTCTCGGATTCCCTCCATGTTATCATTCCACCGAGGTTTCGATCACCCTCCACAGCCGTGGCATACGATTCGAGTTCGGCCATTTCCTCTGGCGTAAGTTTCACTGATAGTGCTCCGATGTTCTGGTTGAAGTTCTCGATCTTGGTGGTGCCCGGAATAGGGCATACGTCGCTCCCTTGATGGTGAACCCAGGCCAGTGCCAGCTGTGACGCGGTGCATCCTTTCCTTGCAGCCATCTCGTTCACACGCTCGAATATGAAAGCATTGGCTTCGAGATTCTCAGGTTGAAATCTTGAATAACTCTGCATTAAGCGCACTGAACTTTTTAATAACAGATGGACACAACACAATATGAAACAAGAACTTAAAGAAACATTTCATGATTATTTAATTAGCAAGTTGTGGGTCGAAAATCAAGAAAAGAATTATATGATATGAAAGTTAGCAGAAGTGGAAAAAATTAAGAAAGCAAACATCAGTAAAATCTTGTGAATAAATATTGTACATGTCCATCACCAATTTCTTATATCTGTGAAATATACAACGTTAATTAGCCTATGAATAAACTTACAACAGAAATATCTATGCTCCAACTTAATTGCGTGAGAAAATATATACCTTACGGTAATCTTCCTCTGACAGACTTTCAAGCAACTTAGGCCCAGTGGACAAGAACCCCCTACCAAGTGGACAATATGCAACAATTCCAATTCCAAGCTCTCTGGAAATCTCAAAAATAGAGTAACAGTTACAAAACTAGCATATCTTGAATGTTATTTATGAGAAATAAGCTTACAAATATAAAGATCACCTGCAAGTAGGAATTACATCTTCTTCTACATCTCTTGTCCATAGAGACCACTCCACAACTGGACAGCAGTTATTGGGTGGACTGCATGTGCCCTCCTGATAGTTGAAGCAGATGCCTCAGAGAGTCCAACATATTTTATCTTTCCTTCTTCAACTAGCTTCTTGAGTTCTCCCATCTAGTGGTAGGAAAAAGTATATGTTTTTCAGTATAGGCATATATAGTAAAGGAAATAGGGGGAAGGCCAAAGATTTAACCAATATCATTACATCGAAGAACTTCAAAACAGAAATGAGATTGAAGAACAACATTACGATAAGGTGTACAGAGTCATGATTGAGATTTGTGTTGTTTCGGTAACTAAGTTTTTGATGTATCTTGCTCAGATCTTGTTTCCTCTAGAATATTACTGTTCATAATGAACCTGATAGCATGGGGTGTTTTAACTATTAATAGTGTAACTTAAAAGTTCATTTAGTAAAGATAATTTCAGATACATCCAAGTGGTTAAAAGCTTATATTGTTGTGGCCCATTGCTTGGAAATAATCCATCACAATTCAACTATAAATAATTGGTTTGGGACCGTCGACCTAATAAGAGTGCATGTTCTTTGATGTTTTAACTCCGAAGTCCCCTTCAATGTATTTTATGTCATTCCTACTTTCTTTTAAGTTAGCCTCTGAATATGATGGCTTCATATAGATTTTATTTGAAGTAAAAAAAAAAAACATCACAATTTCAAAACAAATTTCAACACAGTGTAACTCGTAATATTTTGTAAACTCACCGTGACCTCGATGGGCACGCGAGTGTCGATCCGATGCTGGTAGTAGAGGTCGATGCAGTCGACGCCGAGCCGCTTCAGGCTCGCCTCGCATGCGGCGCGCACGTATGCAGGGTCGCCGCGGATATCACTCGTACCGTCAGCAAATCGGATGCCGTACTTGGTGGCCAGCTCCACCTTCTGCCTCATTCCATCTTGCAGAGCCTGTGAAGCATTTCATCAAACACATGATATGCATCAGAAAATAAAACCCAATTTCAATTTTTCCTTGATGAAGATTGAAGAAGAAGAAGAAGAAGAAGAAGAAGACCTTGCCGAGGAGGATCTCGTTGGTGAAGGGGCCGTAGATGTCGGAGGTGTCGAGGAAGGTGACGCCGGAGTGCACGGCGTGGCGTAGGAGGGCGATCATGTCGGCCTCCGGCTTCGGTGGCCCGTAGAACGCAGACATGCCCATGCACCCCAACCCCTGCGCCGACACCTCCAGCCCCTGCGAGCCCAGCCGAATCCGCCGCACCCCCCCCCACTGCAGCCGAGCTCTCCGCCGCCCCCGCCATTACTTGATCTTCTTCTCAGTTGATACTCCTCTCTGTAGCTCTCTCTCTCTCTCTCTCTCTCTCTCTCTTTAAAATTCTCTCTCTCTCTCTCTCTCTCTCTTTAAAATATAATAGAGCACAGTGTGGCGGGAGAGCGAAAGCACTATTTCTCCTCTTTATATAGTAGTTATGTATAGTGTTTGAATTGTCGCTGCTTGGGGACCAACTAACGTATGCGTTACACCGCCGCCAGTGTGGCGGAAAGACATCAAACCTGGACCGTCCAACCACCGAAGGCTGTTTTGTTAGAGATTATGCTAATTAGTTCAAATTAGATTATTTAATATATTTGATTATTTAAATTATAATAAAAATAAATTTAATTAAATAGAATATTAAATTAGAATAAAATTTTGTATAATAATTTATAAATAGATAGGTCTAGTCAACGAAGTCGCAGTCGTCTTGATTAATTAGTGAAATTCAAAAAAGACACGAAATTGTTTTTTTTATAAAGACAAGTTTAGTTTGTTTTTATCAATATTTTTCTTTTTTCTCCTTCATAAAAATATTGAAGGCGGTGAATTAATTCAGCTCCTTTAGTGTAATATTAAAGACGTTGAATGTCCAATTGCGTTAAGTTCTGGTGTATATACTGAAGGCGATGAATGATTCATCGTCTTCAGCATTTATACTGAAGACAGTGAATGATTCACCGCCTTCAGTATATATATTAAAGTTGATTCACCACCTTCACAGAATTTTTATGAAGGTCGTGAATAATTCATCTTTTTCAGTAAAAATATTGATTCACCATCTTCACAGAATTTTTATAAAAATCATGAATAATTCATCGTTTTCAGTAAAAATATTAAAAATAATAAATTATTTATCATCTTCGTACCGCCAAACCAGCGAGGTTTTGAACCAGTCAAAACAAAATTAATTTTGCGAAAATAATTTATAAAAGATTAATTTATAAATTTTAAAAATGTACGGAATTATTAAAAAAAAAAAAATCCACCCACTAACGTATGATCATGCGTCACACCGCCGCCAGTGTGGGCGGAAAGACTTCAAACCTGGACCGTCCATCCACCGAAGGCTGTTTCGGGACGTCTTTTCCAAAATTAACATAGGAAAATACTGTCGGACATCCGTACATCTTATACTAAATTATTTTATAATAAAATAAATTTTATTAATTACTTTAATATCACTAAAAAAAAATTCATTTTAAATTATTCACTGCCTTAAATCTTAAATTTTAAATTTTATACATTCAAAAGCCATTATTTTCACACTAATCTTATTAATATTTTTTTAATGTTATTAAGAACTTAAAAAGATATCTAAATTCTTGGATAAATAAATATAAGATTTACACCACTTTTAAATATAATAAAAGGAGCATATCTCTGTACAGCAAAATATTTAAATTTTATAATAAATATATTTTAAATTTTACTGTTCAATCTTTTAGTATTATTTGTTATGTTTAGAAAATAAAATAAAATATTTTTGCTCCAGAATGATCCATGCATCTTTAATTACAGTAAGGAATTCATTTGTTTTATTATAGCATTTTTAGAATCCCATAAATTTTGTATTTTAAATGATAAAATTACCACCATATCAGTGGCAATAAGAGAGAAAATAATTTACTTACAAATAAATTTTATAAATTATATAACTTAATAATTAGATTTTAATCTTAAAATTATAAGTCATACTTATCTCCTCATAATTTATATTTCTCCACCCAGTTACATCATAAAATTAATATAATACTTTTTTTTTATTCCAATATTATATATTATTTATATTAAATTAATTTTATAAAAATTATAATTATTTGAATATAAAATTTATTTTAATATTTCTAAATTTTGTGGATTCATAATTTTATTTATCACTTGTACTTAATATAAATTTCCGGAATAGATGTAAAGTTTGCACAAACAATATTTTAGTATTTTTAAACAAATTTTTTTTAAAAAAAAAATATTTACTAATAAAGGAGGTGAGTTTCCAATCCCAAATTTTAAAAGAAGATTTTACAAAAAATTTGATTTCTACCGTGTCAAATTTCTGTGATAAAATAAATATAAATTTTTATAATTTTGACGTCTTATTTTTATACTAGCAATACTACATATACACCTCAAATGAAGTGTGCATATCATACACCCCACCTCATTCAAAGGTGGAGACTAATTTATCGGTCACTTCGAAATGACCGACGAAATTCACCCCACTCTTGTTGAATGGGTGAGATGTAAGATATATACCCCACTTAGGATGTAAAAATAGTATTAATTTTTTTATACATTTTAAAATTAAAAAATATTATAAACCTAACAGATCCTAATGATCAAACAATTTAGACATCGTTTGTTTTGGGGCTAGAACCGGGAATAAAAAATTTATCCTCCTTATTCTACCAAACGCACCAAGAATTATTCGGTACAGTAGTTCTAGTACAAGCAAAATAAGCTGGAACAACAGTTCTTATCTATTATTTTATAATTTTTTTTTTTTATTAAACTATCCCTCCTCCCCTCCTTTTTCTTTTTCCAATACACTCTCATCATCACAAATTCCTCTCTCTCCTTTCTCTTTTTTCCTTCCCAATACACTCTCATCATTACAAATCCCTCTCTCTCCTCTCTCTCTTTTCCTTTCCAATACACTCTCATCATCACAACCTCTTTATTCTTCTTATTCCTTATTCTCATACCAAACACAAAATCTCTTAATCCTGGAACCGAACCAAACGCTTTTTTGCTCTTATTCCGTACTTTATACCTATCCCCAAAATAACTAGTTCTGGTTATTCCGTTACCAAACGATACCTTAGGGTGCGTTTGGAACGGGGTTAAGCTGGAATTGGCTAAACCGGGGATAGGTATAAAGTTAGAAACTAGAGCTTAATCTCGTTTGGTAATGGTTCCAGGGATAAGAGAATTTGTGTTTGGTTTATTAATGAGGAATAGGAGGGATAAAGAGGATAAGATGGGTAAATTACCTTTTTGCCCCCAAGAGTTAATATGTGATAAAAGTTGTTAAAAATTGATTAGTTCGTTTTAATTAATAGATTAATAGTTTAAAAAAATAAAAGTAAAATTATAATCGTAATTAAAATATATTATTTAAAAATAATACATTTAATTTAATAAATAATTTTTTCAACTAAAAATTTAAATTTAAAATATACAATTTCAACATTTTAATTTTAAGATTTACAATTTTATAATATTAATTTTAAATAATTAATTTTTAATATAAATTTTTTAAAAAATTCACAAAATTCGTATATTTGATAAATATTTGTAAATTTGTACCAACGAGCTTTATTATGTCATTAAAATTTTCTAACCTCGTTTTTCTCGTCTTAATTAATGGATTATTAGTTTAAGAAAATAGAAATAAAATTTTAATCATAATTAAATTATATTATTTAAAAATAATATTTAATTTAATATTTTATTTTTTCAAATTAAAATTTAAATTTAAAATATAAAATTTCAACATTTTAATTTTAAGATTTAAAATTTTATAATATTTATTTTAAATAATAAATTTTATAATATTTATTTTAAATAATAAATTTAAAATTTTATAATATTAATTTGTGATGATGAGAGTGTATTGGGAAGAGAGAAAGGAGGTGGGATGAAGGAAAAGAGAGAGAGGAGAGAGGGATTTGTGATGATGAGAGTGTATTGGGAAGAGAGAAAGGAGGGAAGAGGAGAGAGAGTGAGGAGAGAGTTTTTATTAAAATAATATGTTGGGATGAGATAAAGTAGATAAGAAGGGTAATATGGTAAAAATGTTTATAGTAAAATAATAGGATGGGATTTGTTATACCAGCTATTCTCCCTATTCTGGGTTAAGCAATACCAGACGGTTCCAGGTGCGTTTGGAAGAATAAGGGGGATAAGCCCGCTATTCCCGTTCCCGTTCCAATAACAAACGGAGCCTTAGGCCCCGTTTGGTAACGGGAATAAGGGGGGATATCCCCCTTATTCCCGTATCTGTTCCCAAACGGGGATAGGTATTGTTGGAATTCGAATTCCAGACAATCGGGAATAGGGGGTATGGGGGTGGGAATTGGAATTCCCACCCCCAGCTGGAATTGGTTGGATGGCATAATGTGGCACGGGGTTCGAGAGAAAAACGAGCTGCTTTCTTTTGCTTTTCTCCTTCCCCATCGCTCGTCTTCATCCCCATCGCTCGGATTCCATCTCCGATCTCTCTCCGATCTCCTTCGCTCGTCTTCATCCCCATCCCCGTCACTCGCGGCCCCCCTCCGGCGACCCTTTCACCTCTCCGATCTCTCTGCGGCAACTCCTCCGCGCTTTTCTGTGCTTCGGATTCCATCTTCTCCCTCGGCCCTTCATCTTCTTCCCTTCCATCTCATCATCGCTTCCGATCTCCCATTCTTCATCGCTTCTGATCTCCGATCTCCGATCTCCCTCGCGGCCCCCCAGCGGCAACCCTGCCCCATCTTTGGCAACTCCTCCGCGCCGCCGCCCCCTCTGCGGCCCCTCAAAAGTCTGTGCGGCAAGTCGTCCGCGCCGCGGCCCCTCTGCGGCCCCCTCTGCGGCACCTTCTCCGTGCCACGGGCCCCCTCTGCGGCCCCTCTGCCGCACCTCTGCGGACCCTCTGTCGCACCTTCTCCGCAGCCGCGGCCCCCTCTGCGGCACCTTCTCCGCGCCGCGGCCCCCTCTGCGGCTACCCCCTCCGCGGCCCCTCTGCGGCCCCTCTCCGCGCTGCGCCCCTCTGCGCCCCTCTCCGCGCCGCGCCTCTCTGCGGCCCCTCTGCGGCAACTCCTCCGCGCCGCCGCCCCCTCTGCGGCCCCTCAAAAGTCTCTGCGGCCCCTCGTCCGCGCCGCGGCCCCTCTGCGGCCCCCTCTGCGGCACCTTCTCCGTGCCGCGGGCCCCCTCTGCGGCCCCTCTGCGGCACCTCTGCGGCCCCTCTGCGGACCCTCTGCGGCCCCTCTCCTCCGCGCCAACTCCCTCTGCGTGCCCCTGTCCGCACCGCGCCCCTCTGCGGCCCCTCACCGCACCGCGGCTCCTCTCCGCACCGCGCCCCTCTGCGGACCCTCTGCGGCCCCTCTCCTCCGCGCCAACTCCCTCTGCGTGCCCCTGTCCGCACCACGCCCCTCTGCGGCCCCTCACCGCACCGCGGCCCCTCTCCGCACCGCGCCCCTCTGCGGACCCTCTGCGGCCCCTCTCCTCCGCGCCAACTCCCTCTGCGTGCCCCTCTCCGCACCGCGCCCCTCTGCGGCCCCTCACCGCACCGCGGCCCCTCTCCGCACCGCGCCCCTCTGCGGACCCTCTGCGGCACCTCACCGCGCCGCGGCCCCTCTGCGGCCCCTCTCCGCACCGCGACCCTCTGCGGCACCTCACCGCGCCGCGGCCCCTCTGCAGCCCCTCTGCGGCAACCTCTCCGCTGCGTCCCCTCTCCGCGTCGCCACCCCCTCTGCGGCCCCTCTTGCTTCTTAACAGGTTGTGATTCTTTTTCACAAAGGTATGCCCCAGTGCCTTATTTAGTGCTTCGATTCTTCATGTTTTAATGTTGATGGCATAATGTGTGCATGTCATTGCCATAATATGTGCTGGTTCTCATGTTATTGCCAATTTGGTAGATTTGCCTGTGAGGACTGTGTTCCAATGTTGTTGCATTTCATTGCCATAAACTATGGTTGGGCGTTGGTTGTCACCTTGTTGCCAGCATATGTGATGTTTGTGTGTATGAGGCCTATTCCCTGTTGCCATTATGTATGACAAGTGTGAGTATGCAGCCTATCCCCTGTAGCTTCAGATATGGACGATGATGATGATTGCCATAGGTATTTGATGGATTGGCATGTATTTACTGCACCCCCATACCAATTGGCAATCAATTGAGTCAAAAAATATTTTATATAAATTATTTAAAAACGGGTGATAGGCATTATACACACGAACAACACATAATTGCAACATGGTGACAACCAGCGCACATTATGCCAACAACCTCGCAACAGGGTTTCCACCAGCACAAATCAAACTGGGCATACAAATATTTGCGAAAAATTGTCTTTGTTGGACAATTGCGAATATTAATAAGGACGATTGCCATAAGTATCAGATGGACGGCCACTGGCTTATAAAGCCAATGCTACCCCATACTATGTGGCAATCAAGTGAGTCCAATACTTAATTACAATTTCCCTCTATTTCTACTTTATTTATTAGTATCAATGTGCCTTCAAATACATTATATAACTCTTATTCCAGATGCGTCCCTTCAAGAAACACGGTAAGCATCAAGCAAGAAAAAGTGTGGCTTTCGACCCACTTTCTAATTTCGTAGCATCTGAGGAGGGTCCTTCTGGGCAGCGTGCCCAACCTCAGACCCGAACACATAATTGGAGTGATAATATGGACACAATATTCATGTCTTTGCTCACTGAAGAGCATACACTAGGGAATTATGTGAATGGGTCGTTCACTACAGTAGCGTGGGTTCGAATCAATGCGGCATTCAATGCTAGGACCAATTTACAACTCAAGAAGGACCAATTAAAAAATCGGCTAAAAGTTTTAAAACGGACATTCACTCTGTATAACTATTTAGCCAACAAGAGTGGATGGGGTTGGGATTGTATCCACAATATCCCGACACCTGGTGATCCAACCGACTGGGATGATGTGATAGCGGTATTGACCCTATTTTGTAAATCAAAAAATTTGTTCGACACAATTGTTTCGCGTAATATATGAATAATTGACATTATACATATCTTATTCCTATTCAACAGGGAAATCCATCATATGCAAGATGTCGAGATAGGCCATTTCCGCTATATAAGGATCTAGAATTCTTGACAGAAAAAACCACGGCCACTGGCCGATATGGATTTGCATCCAGTATGCCTGCAGCCCAAACTGTTGAGAGTTCATCCTCATCGTCCCCTGGTGAGGATGATACAAATCTTGGAATAAGAATGTCGGGTTTTAATATCTCACAAAATCCATTTGAAGCAGGTGCTTCTGCAGCCCCTCAATATGCAAATATAGGGGCGACACAAACCTCCGACTACCCATCTTCAACTCGTGACATCCCCAATGTCGGAGGTAGTGCAAGCGGGAGCGGGCATAGCTCAGGAAGCAAACGACCACGCTCTCCACCACCTACAAACCCTCAACCCAAACCTACCGCGTCCTCTGGGGGACGTCGCCGCAAACCAAATGCCAGTATTAGTGTATTATCTGAACTTGTTGATCTAGGCAAGCAAAAACTTGAACTGGCATGTGAAATGTATCAATATGAAAAGGACTGCAAAAGTAGTATTCCAACAATTTCCATTTGCATGAGCCGAGTCTATGTGATGCCAGGCATGACTACAGAAAAAGCACTGTATGTAGGGGAAGCACTCAAAGATCTTAATAATCGTGAACTGTTTATGACAATGAACGACGAGATGGCAATATCGTGGGTTGAGCGTCAAGTGTCAATCCAATCGTCTGTATATAGGCCATTTTTTCCTGGACACTAGTTTTTGTTTTTAATGTGTATGACTTTGTTTGAATGCTGTTAGATTTAATTTTTAATCATCATGTAATATGCTCATAAGACATTTCAATTATGTTTGAATGCTGTTAGATGTACTCTTTAATCATCGACTATATTAACAAGCATGCTTGAATTACTGTTATATTACAACGTCATATGTTGCGCTTGTCAATGTTGAATATATATTGTATTTACAGTATTAATGGGTGATCCGAATCATGGTCATGTGTTTTCCTCCAAAATCAATACCATAATAAGGGAGCTTTTAGATGATGATGACGACTATTGGGATGAGGTATTAGCGATGTTGGTTGAGCAAGGTTACTTTACATCTACCCTGTGACACCCCCAATAGTCCCACATCGGATGTGGGTGGAATTGTGATTGGGTTTATATGAAACTTGGACACTAGTAATAATAACTGGGCTTAAGCATTTTGGGCTGTGGTTTGGACCCAACAAGTTATTATTGCTAGTGGGCCGGGTCGTCACAGTTGGTATCAGAGCCATTCACCAGCCGGAAATGTAAGATGAGTCTCGGCTGAGCTAGGGTTATATAGCGGGTAGAGAGAGGCTCCCCGGCTAATGATCGTTGTGGGTGGAGTGCAGCTCCCCACAAGGTCGGCTAAGGCTAGCGAGACGAATCTCACATCGCCTGGTGCTTGTGAGTGTGCTTGAGCCTGACGTGGACGTCAGGGCTTAAAGGGAGGAAGAATGTGACACCTCCGGAATTTGGATTAGTCCTCTATATAAATGATATAATAGGACTAAATCTCTAACCCGGCTATAGCATTTTGGATGGTAGCAAGATCCAAGAGGAACATGAGAGTTAAGCGTGCTAGAGCTAGAGTAGTTCTAGGATGGGTGACCCCCTGGGAAGTGGGGCGTCACAGTTGGTATCAGAGCCAATAACCAGCCGGAAGTGTGTGAGACAAGTCTCACACCGCCTGGTGATCTTGGGCTGCTGTGTGTGTGTTTGGGCTGACGAGGACGTCAGGCCTAAACATGGGGAGTCTGTGACACCCCCAATAGTCCCACATCGGATGTGGGTGGAATTGTGATTGGGTTTATATGAAACTTGGACACTAGTAATAATAACTGGGCTTAAGCATTTTGGGCTGTGGTTTGGACCCAACAAGTTATTATTGCTAGTGGGCCGGGTCGTTACATACCCATACTGTCGACAAGCAACCGTGTCGAACCCGCCCATTCACAGGGCACCAAGTGATATGTGATATATTGAATGGCCATCCTGACCGTGGGTACGACCAGTTTCGAATGCGAACAACGACTTTCATCGCACTTCGCGATGAGCTACTCCAAAAGGGATTGTTACAAAACACACGCCATATGACAATTGAGGAACAGTTGGGAATTTTTATGTTTTGTGTTGGACATGGGGTGGCTAATAGGGTAATGGCTGAAACATTTCAACATTCGGGTGAAACTATCAGTCGACATTTCAACAATGTGCTTCGGGCGATTGTGACGTTGAAAGACGATTACATAACATTTCCGGCGAATAATGTGTCGGTGCATGCCCGGATTAGAGATAATGTCAATTTTCACCCATTCAAGGTATGTATGCTTTTATATTTTTTAGTTCACTTATTTATATGTCACCAGTGTTTATTATAATAATTGCCTGCATGTTGTTTCATGTTTATTGCCATAATGCAATTGGTGCAATAGATGGGACACATCTTCCGGTGGTTGTCAGCAAGAGCAAGCAACCGAGATTCCGGAATCGCAAAGGATTTACTTCGCAAAACATGATGGCTGCAGTATCCTTTGACCACAACTTTCTATTTGTCTGCACTGGTTGGGAGGGATCTGCAGCTGACATGAGAGTACTCCGATGGGCATGCGAAACTGGAGGATTCACTGTGCCTGAAGGTATATTGTACACAGAAATTTATATTTTGCATTTCTTTATTGATGGGGAATATAGATTTTAACATTGTAAATGTTGTGTAAAATTTATAGGCAAATATTATTTGGTAGATTCTGGCTATGCAAATACACACAGATTTCTTGCACCATATCGGGGGGAGCGTTACCATATTAGCCAATTTGAGGGAAACACACGAGGTCGCACTCATCTAAGTCCGCGCGACCTATATAATCATCGACATGCACAGTTGAGAAATGTGGTGGAGAAAACATTCGGTATTTTAAAAAAAGGGTTCAAGATCTTGACTGTTGCAACACCCTTTCCATATAAAGTCCAATGCCAGATTGCGATGGCATGTTGTGTTATACATAATTTTATTCGACGACACTCCGGTGCGGATGCCATATTTAACGATGTGATAGAGGAAGAACCAAATGTAGAATTAGATGTCGAGGAAACGGTTCATAGTGTTGGTACTACTGAGTCAAACAGAGGCGACGCGTTGCGCACATTTATAAAAGACGAGTTATGGAATAATCGCAGTTAGTTATATATTTGATTGCAATGTAAGAAATGTGTAATATATGTGATTGTATGATTACAATGTGATTGTAAAGTTATGCATGAACTGCATTATGTAAAGGACTCTTCTTATATGTGTATTGAACTGAATTATGATTACAATGGGATTGTATGTAAAGGACTTTTTCTTATGTGTATTGAACTGAATTATCATTACAATGGGATTGTATGTAATGGACTTTTCTGATGTGTATTGAACTGAAATATGATTACAATGGGATTGTATGTAAATGAGTTATTATTTTCTGATCTTTATGACCATAATGGACTGAATTGTATGTGATTGAATCTGCTAATTATTAGGTTGGTCCTATAAATGGGGCAATATTAAAAAAGTATACAAATATTTAAAAATATTTAAGAATGATACAAAATTTTTAAAGGAAAAAATTAGAATTTGCTTATCTTTTGATTAATGGCTTATTAGCGATAAACAATCAAACATTTTAAATATTTTAATATATAATTTTCTATAATTTTTAAGTACTTTTATTTATTTATTATATATTTTTAAATATTTTTTACAAATTTAAATAATATTTTAAATTTATTATTAGGTTGATTAATATAATAAATTATTTTATTTATAAATTATATCATAAATGGCAAAATAGTCAATATACAAATTTATCACTTATCAATTCTTCTTATTCCTCTATACTCAACCAAACACAATTTTTTCCTATTCATCTTATTCTCCTTATTCCTATATAATTTACCAAACACAATTTCCTTTAATCCAAGTATAACTCATAAAACCAACCAAACGCAAATTTACACCAATTCCTGCTAATACCAGAATCTATACCTATCCCCGGTATAACCAAATTTTTCTATTTCCGTTGCCAAACGCAGCCTTAGTGTATTCTAAATGATAGTTGGATGCCATTATTGTCAAATTAAAAATTTAGATGGTTAATAATCGGTATTCAAAATTATAAATTTGAAACTCCATCATTTTATATTTTCAACTAATTTTTTTTATAAAAATATGAACTCTGCAGATTGCGGAAGCAAGTACGTCATCTCCCTCGAACAACACACAAAAAGTCAAATCAGGTTAAGCATCTTAGTCTTAACCTACTCTATAATTAATATATAAACAATCATAATAATAATAACTTTATATTTTAAATATTTTAAATAAAATGGATAAGCATCTTAGTCTTAACCTACTCTATAATTAATATATAAACAATCATAATAATAATAACTTTATATTTTAAATATTTTAAATAAAATGGATGATAAATATTTTATCTATATATATATATATATATATATATATATATATATATATATATATATATATATATATATATATATATATATATGGGAAATAATACTTGTACACCCATTTCGGGGTGTATATCACACACCCCACCCATCCAATGGGTGGGGTGTGATGATGGGTCAATCGATGTGACCCGTAAAAGATATCGCCACCATTAAAATGGTGGAGGTGTATGATATACACCCCTTCGGGGTGTACATGTAGCATTGCTCTATATATATATATATATATATATATATATATATATATATATATATATATATATATATATATATATATATATATAAAATTGAGCTTTTATATTTTTAAAAGTATTAAATTAGATTTTAGTCTTTAAATAAAAAGATGTATGGCTAGAATAATAATGGGCCACATGAATTAAGTAAGTGGTTTGTATAATAGAATAATCTAAGAGATAAAATTAATCAAAAGAATACATCTACGGATAGTAAACTTATAAGCATTAATTGCTGAAAATTTATAAAAACATAATAACCAATATATATATATATATATATAGGAAAATGCTACTTGTACACCCCATTTGGGGGTGTACATCGCACACCCCACCCATCCAATGGGTGGGGTGTGGTGAGGGGTCACTTCACAATTTGTGAAGTGACCCCCCCACCCTTAGATGGATGGGTGTAAGATGTACACCCCCTTTGGGGGTGTACATGTAGCGTTACCCATATATATATATATATATATATATATATATATATATATATATATATATATATATATATATATATATATATATATATATATATATATATATATATATATATATATATATATATATATATATATATATATATATATATTCCGGCAGGAATACTATCGGTAGCACCAAACAATTAGTGCTATCAAATTTTCAGCCTTTGGATAAAAGCATGTGCGGTTGGGATTATAGTGATCCCCTAGGATTTTTACTATTTAACCAACAACCCACTAAACCCTAGGGAATCACTATCATCTTAACCACACATCTTTTAATCCAAAAGTTAAAAATTTAATAGCACAAATTGCTTGGTGCTATTGATAGTATTTTAGCCGGATTATATATATATATATATATATATATATAGAGAGAGAGAGAGAGAGAGTCTGGCTACTATACTATTAATAGTACCAAGTTATTTGTGCTATCAAGTTTTCTATTCTTAGATCAATCTCTTTAATTATTTTCACCCGTTAGATTTTACTATTTCTCCAACCATCTATTAAACCCAAGAAGCCCACTATCATCTCAACCACACATTTTTTTAATTTAATGGTTAAAAATTTAATAGTTAAAAATTTAATAGCATCAATATATATATAGTCCGGCAAGAATACTATCGATAGTACCAAATAATTTGTGCTATTAAGTTTTCAGCCTTTGGATGAAAAGATATGTGGTTGGGATTATAGTAGTCCCCTAAGATTTTTACTATTCAACCAACAACCTAGTAAACCCTAGGGGCCTATTATAATTCCAACCACATATTTTTTCATCCAACGGTTAAAAACTTGATAACATCAATGACTTGGTGCTATCGTTAGTATTATAGCCTAATTCTTTATATATATATATATATATATATATATATATATATATATTTTAAGAGCTGTCTTAGTATTATAGCCTAATTCTTTCTATATATCTACCCATCCTAGGGTGGGGTGATATTCACCCGTCACATATGTCGGATGAATAGGAAAATGCTAGATATACACCCCAAATGGGGTGTACATCTTACACCCACCTCATCCTAGGGGTGGGTGAATTCCACTCGTCACATCGAGTGACGAGTGGATGAATACCCACCCTAGGATGGGTGGATGTAGGATGTACACCCCATTTGGGAGTGTACACCTAGCACTTCTCCGGGTAAATATCACCCCACCTTAGGATGGATGGGGTGTAACCTGTGCACCCCTTAGGGGTGTACAGGTAGGTTTTTCCATATTTGAAATGTGTATAAATAGTAGTATTTTCCAAACAAATAAGCACCCACCCACTCACTCTCACAGCAGCAGCCTAACCTAAGCTAGAGAGAAGTAGAGCAAGTAATGGCGGGGGCGGCGGAGAGCTCGGCTGCAGTGGGGGGGGTGCCGCGGATTCGGCTGGGGTCGCAGGGGCTGGAGGTGTCGGCGCAGGGGTTGGGTTGCATGGGCATGTCTGCGTTCTACGGCCCACCGAAGCCGGAGGCCGACATGATCGCCCTCCTACACCACGCCGTGCAGTCCGGCGTCACCTTCCTCGACACCTCCGACATCTACGGCCCCTTCACCAACGAGATCCTCCTCGGCAAGGTCTTCTTCTCTTCTTCTTCTTCTTCTTCTTCTTGAATCTTCAAAATAGATAAATTAGAGATTTTATCGAATTCATGATTCCGTCTAGATTACTAAAGTTGATGGCTGGTAGCTAATCTTAATGGAGATTTTATTGAATTTATCGGTAATTTCATCAAATTTAGTAGTTTTTTTTTTTTTTTTTTTTTTTTTTTTTTTTTTTTTTTTTTTTTTTGTAGCAAATAAATTTGTTCTAGCTAGAGCTATTGATTAAATTTAACAAGATAATATGATTTAATCAGCTAAACTTAAAAAGTGTGAATCAAATTTTTGAGGGGGCCTATTTCTCAATTTTTGAGGGGGCCTATTTCATCAAGGAAAAAAAATTGAACTTAATTGGGTTTGTTTTCTGATGCATGCTTCACAGGCTCTGCAAGATGGAGTAAGGCAGAAGGTGGAGCTGGCCACCAAGTTCGGCATCCGATTCACTGACGGTACGAGGAGCATCTGCGGCGACCCTGCGTACGTGCGCGCCGCATGCGAGGGCAGCCTGAAGCGGCTCGGCATCGACTGCATCGACCTCTACTACCAGCATCGGATCGACACTGGCGTGCCCATCGAGATCACGGTGAGCTATGTATTATGGACACTTCTATAAGGCTGCCTTGTTAAAAAAGATATACTAAAATTCGATTGTGAGTAATCTCTAACTAATCTAATTATAAGATAAAATAAAAACTTACAGATAACGCAAATAATTTAAAATCTTTAAATGATCCGGAAACGTGCGTAGCACTGCCCTAAGGTGTATTCCCGTCCTTACGTGCGGGATTAACTGAGAACACCGCCCCAAGGTACGTACGACTGGAATTCCTCCTCCTGCAAACACGATCGTGGCGGAGGTTGACGGAGATTCTTTCAATACCCAATTAAGAAAGAGATGAAAAGATGAAAATAAAATGGTTAAATAATTTTTCTGTTTCTTATCTGTAAGAACAGAGGAACAATATATATATATATATATATATATATATATATATATATATATATATATATATATACGAGGTAAACGAACGTTGGGAATCGAACGTTGAGTAACGTTCAATGTACCCACGTACGGGTCCGTTAGGCGTAAGAAACGGAATGCGTAATTCCTTTAGGTGTAAGAAACGGAAGGCGTAATTTCGTTGGATTTCTTTCGCGCCAAGAAAGTTAAATAAATAAATAAATAAATAATGGGGATTTTGAATTTTACCCCAACATGCCTTGTGTGTCCGTGTTAGACACTCGTACGTCCGATGTGGACATTTTTTGAACGCGCTTTCAATGTTGAAAATATATATAAACTTTCGTTCGTATGAGAAATATAGCAATATTTTATCAAAATTTCTATTTTATATATAATAAATATATATTATTATATTAGTAATATTATATTTTATTATTTGTGTTCATGCTGTATCTGTGTTCTAATTATTTTGAAAGTTGCCGAGTTGCCGCGTCTGAATCGTGTCCCGTGTCCCATGTCAGTGTCAATGGCGCTTAAATGGTGAGCTTACAGAAGATTAGATATGTTACAAAGATCCATGTTAGTACCGCACGTATTTTCTTCGTTTCGAGTATAACAATTGGGAAGGTATCTGGGTGGAGTATTTTGGGTGTTAGGCGAGAAATGGGCAGGTATTAGATCGTGTTTATAAAAGTGGGATCCGTGTTTCTGGTTGGTATCATTACAAAGTATATGTATGGCATACAATTTTGCTTGAGGTTGGTGGGGAGATTGAGATATCTAAATTTTTTTGGGAAATTTCTATGTAGATCTTGACTTTTTAAGCCAATTTGAAAAAAGTTCCAAACTTTACATCTTTTTTATATAAATACTTTTTAGTTTTTCTTCTGAAAAAGTCCCTGCTGAGCTTTTTTTTTTAGTAGAATTTAAGGTTTTCTGCTAGTTTTCTTTTCTCTTAATCTTTTATTATAGATTTGCCCTTTTTAATTTTTGATATGTATATGACGTTTACGAAGGTAAGTCCAGGGAAAAAGGGGTTACAAGTATGTACAAATGTTGATAATATATTCCTAGATTAAAAAACAATGTTTGGAAGGACTTTTATGAAAGAAAAACTAAAAGTTAACTACTTCTTCGAAATTATTTGGAAAGTGAAGGACCATTATATAATTACTCAAACCTTTTCTTTTCATTTTTTTTTTTGGTCTTTTTTATTTTTGTGTAAGGCATCAATGGTACTTGAGTACTAGAACGAAGTTACAGCGCTTCAGCATTTTTGTATTGGAATTTGTTTTGAAATTGCGATGGTTTTTTTACTTTAAATGAAGTCTATGCGAAGCAATACTTTTTTTTTGAGGAGAAGATAGCATGCTACCGCTTCATTCATAAGGGGATGAATTAGGCAATAGCAAGTAGGCAACCAGGCCTAAAAAAAAAAAAAAAAAAAAAAAAATCCCGGAAGTTAAAGAGGGGTAGCAAGCTGGATCCACCGACCCCAAAGATCCCTAGCCTCCCTAAAAAGACATCCCGCCGGCTTCTTGCGCTTTTCAAAGATCCTCCTGTTGCGTTCAAACCAGATAGTCCACCAAACCGAAGCTAGCTCGGAGAGCTCTCTAGCGCGCCTTGAGCCACCTCTCTGGCTGGAGTGATTTCATAGCGAAACAGCCGTCGAAGGGTAGATAAGTATAGCGGGGTTCAGAAGGAAGGCTTGAAGAATGCTTCTAGTGAGCTGACAGCTTAGAAACAGGTGATCAACCGTCTCTGCTTCATCCAAGCATAGGATACAAAGGCCATCCCCGGTCCACCCCTTTTGAGCAGGTTATCTTTGGTCCGGACCTTAGACCTTAAGACTATGCGAAGCAATACTATTATAGGCTAACTTAGAAGGAAGTAGGATTGACATAAAATGCATTGAAGGGGACTTCGGATTTAAAACAGTAAAGAGCATGCACTCTTGTTAGGTCGACAGTCCCGAACCAATTATTTATAGTTGAATTGTGATGGATTATTTCCAAGCAATGGGGCCGCAACAATAGAAGCTTTAACTAGTTGGATATATCTTGCTAACGACGATATTTGAAATTGTCTTTACTAAATGAACTTTTAAATTACACTATTAATAGTTCAAACACCCTACGCCATCAAGCTCATTATGAACAGTATATCAAAATCTTAGTTATTGAAACAACACAAATGTCAATCATGACTCTACACACCTTATCGTAATATTGTTCTTCAATCTCATTTTTGTTTTGAAGTTCTTCGATGTAATGATATTGGTTAAATCTTTGGCCTTCCGCCTATTTCCTTTACTATATATGCCTATATTGAAAAACATATACTTTTTCCTACCATTAGATGGGAGAACTCAAGAAGCTAGTTGAAGAAGGAAAAATAAAATACGTTGGACTCTCTGAGGCATCTGCTTCAACTATCAGGAGGGCACATGCAGTCCACCCAATAACTGCTGTCCAATTGGAGTGGTCTCTGTGGACGAGAGATGTAGAAGAAGATATAATTCCTACTTGCAGGTGAGCTTTATATTTGTAAGCTTATTTCTCATAAATAACATTCGAGATATGCTAGTTTTGTAACTGTTACTGTATTTTCGAGATTTCCAGAGAGCTTGGAATTGGAATTGTTGCATACAGTCCACTTGGTAGGGGGTTCTTGTCCACTGGGCCTAAGTTGCTTGAAAGTCTGCCAGAGCAGGATTTCCGTAAGGTATATATATTTTCTCACGCAATTAAGTAATTGGAGCATAGATATTTATGTTGTAAGTTTATTCATAGGCTAATTGACGTTGTATATATCACAGATATAAGAAATTGGTGATAGACATGTACAATGTTTATTCACAAGATTTTACTGGTATTTGCTTTCTTAAATTTTTCCACTTCCGCTAACTTCCATCAGATAATTCTTTTCTTGATTTTCGACCCACAACTTGCTAATTAAATAATCGTGAGATGAATCGTTAAGTTCTTGTTTCTCAAATGGTGCATTCTGTCATACTGTGTCCATTTGTTATTAAGAAGGTCAGAGTGCTTATTGCAGAGTATTCCAAGATTTCAACCTGAGAATCTTGAAACCAACGCTCTCATATTCGAGCGCGTGAACGAGATGGCTGCAAGGAAAGGATGCACCGCATCGCAGCTAGCACTCGCCTGGGTTCACTATCAAGGGAGCGACGTATGCCCTATACCGGGCACCACCAAGATCGAGAACTTCAACCAGAACCTGGGAGCTCTATCGGTGAAACTTACGCCGCAGGAAATGGCCGAACTTGAATCATATGCCGCGGCTGTGAAGGGTGATAGATATCTCAGTGGAATGAGCACATGGAGGAACTCCGAGACTCCTCATCCATCTTCATGGAAAGGTGAGTGATCACTGCACTTGTTGTGTGTTTCTCTGCGGATTTGTAAGTTGCAGATTGTTTGGCTTTTCAATTTGTGTGAACTGCTTGTTGCAACTCCACTTATTGTGCTACTATTAAGTATATCTCGAACACTGTGTATGAAATACTAAATGTGTGATTGCTTGGTGAATCTTGTGGTTAGACTGAGTTTTCATCATGAGAATAAGAATAAGAGAAGTTTTGTTGTATTTTCTGCTTGGAAAAAGCTAGAATAAAACAGATTCATATACTTTACTCCTTGCTGTGTTAATCGAACCAAATTTTTTTTTGCCTACTTTTGGTTTCATTTTTGCTGAGGTTATTCCAAGTTTTTGTTATGTTCTTGATAGTTGTTGAATAGCTGCAGAATATGAAAATGGATAGTTATAACCATATGATAATTGCTGGATTATGTAAAATCATATTTCGAGTCCATATGGATTTGATCCAATCTTGTTCCTAAAGATTAGGGATGATTTAGGAATATCTTAGAGATAATTCTTAAGAGGATATGGACGACGACTAGAAGTGATTTAAAAACTCGGATGGACGATGGAGATCGTTTCCTATTAGAATTAGGTTTTTAGAGTTATATTAACTCTTGCGATTCATCTTTTATTTTTTAGAGCTTCATTGAAAAATCCTAATTGAGAGGAGAAACGTAGAGAGCCTCCGTGAGAGAGTTTCTTGTAATCTAATTTTACTCCTTGTATTTTTGTGTCGTAGATTAATCGAATAACACATTGAGGTGGTTTTGTCCGTGGATGTAGGTTGACACATTATTGGCCGAACCACGTAATTCTTGTGTCCTTGCATTCCCTTATTTGTTTTATTTCTTTAGTTATTCTCGTGCTTGTTTTCTACAATCATTTTCGCCTACTTTCATCTACGAAAGATTCTGTTTCCGCTGCGCTCGTATGCTGTGTGGGTTGAGGTGTGCTCGGTAACTCCACGGCCGGTCCCCCTTTAATAATTGTATATTTTTTTGTACTACAATAGAGCTTTAAGTTTCCCACCCTTTAACCACTGTTGCTCCTTTAACTTTTTAGATTGGACCTTCACCATTCAGCCTTTTGAAAGTGTTTCATTTTACTTCTTATTCCTACATTTGTGCACCATATCTATTATTTACCTATAAGATTCATCTAGTATGAAATTAGCTTAGGAATATATTCATGTGCATAACGAATATGAAAGACATTCAAAATTGATAGGTGAGAAAAGAGATTGAGATTTGACCTATTAAATATTATGGGATAATTTAATTCATTAAGGTATCGTTTGGTAACGGAATAATCAGAACTAGCTATTCTGGGGATAGGTATAAAATACGGAATAAGAGCGAAAAAGCGTTTGGTTCGGTTCCAGGGATAAGAGATTTTGTGTTTGGTATGAGAATGAGGAATAAGAAGAATAAAGAGATTGTGATGATGAGAGTGTATTGGAAAGGAAAAGAGAGAGGAGAGAGAGGGATTTGTGATGATGGGAGTGTATTGGAAAGGAAAAAAGAGAAAGGAGAGAGGAATTTGTGATGACGAGTATTGGAAAGAGAGAAAGGAGGGAAGGAGGGATAGTTTAATAAAACAAAAAATTATAAAATAATAGATAAGAACTGTTGTTCCAGCTTATTCTGCTTGTACTAGAACTACTGTACCGAATAATTCTTGATGCGTTTGGTAAAATAAGGGGGATAAACCTCTTATTTCCGGTTCTAGCCCCGAAACAAACGGTGCCTAAATGTTGAAGATGGGGATCAAATCTACGATATATTATAAAAAGATTTATAAAATTAGTTCTAGTATCCTATTACTCAAAATATCGAAAGCATATCCAAGAATATGTATCAAACTCCCCCACACACACTCACGAAATGTGGAATTGATAGGTGAGTTAAGAGATGGGCATTTAATCCATCAAAAATAGTGATAGAATTATACTCGTTAAATAAGTATTGAAGGTGAAGAATAAATCTTTACAAAGAAATTTGATGTCCTTCTTAACAAAGAATTTAGACAGTTTCTTTTTTGTTGTGTTGAGAGAAATATAACATGCTATCCGTTTTCTTTATTTTTAAAATAAATTTAGCTGGAAATATGAATTAATTAGGTTTCGAACTCGAGTTTTGAATATTAACCATCAAATTTTTTGTCACTTGCGCTAGGGACAGTTGAATTTCGACCGTTTTAAACTTAGAAATTAGACGATTGGTTTGGAAGTATATGCGGGATGGATGATGTATGGAGCCATTTGAGGCTTGTTTGGTTTGAAGGGTTTAAGACTTTGTGACGCCCCGCTTTCTAAAAAGTTATATATTTTATAATTATTTTAGTCCTAGCACTGCTAGGGGTGTCAACGAGCCGAACACGAGCGAGCTGGGGTCGGCTTGTGTTCGGCTCGTTAATAAACGAGCCGGACACGAGCCCTATTTTATAACTATTTTAGTCCTAGCACTGCTAGGGGTGTCAACGAGCCGAACACGAGCGAGCTGGGGTCGGCTCGTGTTCGACTAGTTTAATAAACGAGCCGAACACGAGCTGGCTCGTTTAAATATCGAGCTGAAAACTTCGGCTCGTGTCCGGCTCGTTTATTAACGAGCCGAACACGAGCTGGCTCGCGAACAACAAATTTGATTTTCATTCCTACTATTAGGTGTAAAGTTGAAAGAAAGTTAAAAAATTAAAATTTTAATCTAATAATTAAAATTTATAAAAAATTAATAGCCTAAAATCTAAATAGTAAAATATATATATATATATATATATATATATATATATATATATATATATATATATATATATATATATATATATATATATATTCGAGCCGTTATCGAACCGAACATGAGCAAGCTGACCCCAGCTCGTGTTCGGCTCATTTATTAAACGAGCTGAAAAATTCGGCTCGTTTACTAAAGGAGCGATTCAATTTCGAGCTGGCTCGCGAACAGCGAGCTGGATTGCCACCCCTGAACACTGCTATAATATTTTGAATGATGGTTAGACTCAAGAGATTAAGCAAGTTAAGCATTCTAGAACCAGAATAGTTTGAGAATAAATGATTATTTGAAAAGTGAGGGGTCACAGACATAAAATTTTTATTATTGATGTTTGGTTTGAGACATTGATATTTCAATTCTCATTTTGAAAGGAATAGAATCCCTCTAAAATGGTTCATACCATAAGAGATAGAAATCAACTTTGATTCTCCCAGAGAATGAGAATTTATTTTTATTACTAATAATTATTTAAATTCAAATATTAGTCAATATTTAGTTTTAGAATAAATTATATTTTTAAGTTTGAATTTGAATTATAGATTCAAAATTTATTTTTTTAATTTCTTATGTTTAAATTTAAATTCTAATATAGGTTTTATACTTAATTAAATTAAGTAAAATTAAGTTTTTGACTTTGAAATTGAATTTGAATTGTAAATTGAAATTTTAGGTTCAATTGTGAGTTCAGTTCAATTTGGATTCAAGTTTGACTACAAATTTGGAGAGTAAATCTAAATTTTAATTAGGATTTAAATTTTTAGAATTTTAATGTGAATATGATTCTGATTTTGATTTCGATTTCGATTTCTTCTATGAACCAAACAAATTAGGCATTTTCATCCTTATGTTTTCAATTCGGATTGATTCTTATTTTCGAACCAAGCACGGCTAGGAATACATTGAAGTTTTCAGACAAATCTAAATTTTGAGATTTCAATTTAAGAAGTTTAATTAATAACTGCTCATGGAATTTTATTGCAAAACAAAATTTGTAGATTTGTATCTACTACTTCTCTTTTATGGTAATTGAACATGAGAAATGCTATTCATATATTTCAAAAAGGGTGTATGATGCACACCCTATTTATTCAACAGTGGGATGTTATCTACTGATCACTTTGAAGTGACTAGTAAAATTCACTTCAATTCTGGATTGGTGGGATGTACAAGAAGCATTTTTCATTAAACATTTCGTCAATGGCAGAAAAATAATTATAGATGTACATCATACAACATTTTCATTCTAGAATTTATAAAAATTTAAATTATATTGTAGTTAAATAAATAAATAAATAAATAAATAAATAAATAAATAAATAAATATATATATATATATATATATATATATATATATATATATATATATATATATATATATATGTTGATAAAACAAATCGAGAGTGAGAGCTGTTGGAATTGTTTTAATCAAACAATTGTATCGAAGGAAAAGAGCTCGCGTGTACAAATTATTTTTTCTTTTATATTATTTTTGATTTACTAAAATTGAGACCCAAAAAGTGCTTATTGTAGAAAATGAGCCATGCATGTATACAGGTGAAAATAGATTGGATTCGGCCCGATATGTAATATAATCAGATATGTAATATAATCATATCCATTTTCATATTTTAATTTTCGTTACCATATTTGGTAAAGACGAATTATTTCTATTTTAATTTAAAAATATAAATAATAAATTATTTCTATTTAAATTTATATTTTGATAAAAAAAAAATAAAATTTATAAAAATAATTATAAAATAATAAATATTTAATTTTTTTAAAAAATAATTAAAAACTTTTATTTTTTAAAAAAATAAATAAATTTGAAATATAATTTTAGTCCAATGGACCAAAATTATTTGGTCCTTGGGAGGAGTGATTCTCGCTAGAAGGGCCAAGAACTCTTCTCTCCAGGAGTTCAGACCCTAAGGCCCAAGGCCCAAGGTTCTTAGGCCTCGTTTGGTAACCGGTATAAGGGGATAAGGGGGTTATCCCTCCCTTTATACCCAAATAGTATTTAAGTGTGGGGGGGACAGCTGTTCCCCCCATACTAGATTATTTCGGTATAAGAGTAGAACAGCTGTTCCACCCCACAGGTGGAACAGCTATTACATTTGTTGCTTATTATTATTTTTTTTTTAATTAAATTTTTTTAAATTATAAGATATTTAAATTTATAAATTTTTAAATTATTTTATTTTATTTTATAAATTTTAATCCCCTCTATTATTCTTATTCCTCTTTAACTTACCAAACAAACACAATTTTTCTTATCCCGGTACAACCCTTATGCTCAACCAAACACAAAATTACTATAATTCTTGCTTGTACCTGAACTTATACCTATCTCCGGAATAACCAATTTTTACTTATACCCGAACCAAACGCAGTCTTAGGGTTCGGACCGTGCTGGCCAGCTGGCACGACCCAAGCGGATTCTGTCGTGCCTGGCAGGCCTCTCCTAGGCCGGCATGACCCAGGCCTGTCTCGGGCTGAATCGTGTTGGGCCGTCGGGCTCAAAAGGAGAGGCCCAGCACGGTCGGCAATGCCGGGCCGGGCCGGACCGGCACGGGTGCTACAGCATCTGTGCCGTGCTGCAGCCCGGCCCACGGGCTGCCTCGCCCGTTTTACAGCCCTACCACTATATGTGAGTAGTGACATAAATTACTGCACCATCCTCCAAAATTGGAGAAGCATGTGGTCATATACATGGGAAACAACCATTTTGCTTACTAGTAGCCATTGGAGCCCACCCACCATTGCTAGGGTGATAAAGAACTCAATTATAAAGCCCCCTATAGGTAGGTACTCAGCAAACATCACAACTAATGATGAGCTCTCTCTCCAACATTTGTTTCACTTGGTCTCCTAGTTTTGTCTCTCCCAAGTGTGCACCTCTATTATTGAATTAAACACTCTACAAAAGCTCTTGCAAAATCAAAAAGTTCCCAATGCCAATTATGTTTTCTTCTTTTTGAGAAAATAATCTCTCATAAAAAAGCTTCAAGTGCACTAAAGCAAGCACCATATTTAGGTCTCCATACAAATAGAAACAGTGCAAATGCAACTACATGCAACCCTTTTCTTAGGTTCAACTATCTTAGTTAAAGTTCCCAGTATATCAAACCAAAAGAACACAAACTAACTTGCTTAGTTTAGCAAACTTTGCTGCAGTAGATTAAGAATGAAAGCTATTCAAAGAATATGATACTTACACTAGATATAAAGCACCTCTTTTGTTTTAATCTAAATAATAATAACTAGTATATATACAGAATCCATGCATCATCAAGGTGCGAATGCTCAACCTATATGGCTCTTCTCTCTCAAATTCAAAACTGTGGCGATATCGACTTCAATATCCTACTAACACCCCCAGCTTCTCCTATACAGTGAGAACAGGTCTCATAAGAAATTTATGTTATAACGCCGTCTTTAATTTCGACGAGATAAGAGCACTGGAAAGTCTCTGATGCGTGAACCGTTGCCCCAGAAGGAGGCAAGGCTTAAACCCATTATGGCCATGACGACGACAGAGCAGGCAGCGGGTACAGCGTGACTGCTGCCAAGGAACTGCGTGGCGAGGAGGCCTGCTAGGGTCGAGCTCTGCATCCCCGTGCAGAGGGAAATGGTCCGACTCACTGGTTCATCTCGCCTGAGAAGGGGGGGGGGGGGGACATGAAAAGATTAGCCACAGCACAAATAATTCATTTCTTTATGCTAACAAGAAAGGAACTCCAGGTTTCTATCAGAAATTTCAAAGTTTGTATCGCTAATGTTTCTCCAGAAAAAGAAGATGTCGCGAACACTACGAATTTGATAGGAGTGAAGGGATGAGATCCTGAATAGCAAATTAGCAGTAAAGAAAAAAAATTAATAAAGGAACTAGTGGATGGATACCATTTCTGTAATCCTTGTTAATGCAACTAAAAAGTGAACTAGTTAGTTGAGAATAACTCACAAAAAACAAAGGGTAATTACATTGATATGGCCATTGTAATGGAGAAAAGGTATGCTGACATTGAATAATATGCAGTTATCAACAGGAAAATGAAACACTTTTCAAAGAACGGGCAAATAAGCACATGATATCTCCTCCAAAGTTCATAAAGACTTTATGTTTGTAGGCTTTCTGTTTCATGTTCCATTATGAAGCATGATTACGCTTTTATGCTCGTAGTTGCAGAATACGGAAAATTTTAAATATTCCTGAGATAATAGTAATACTTTCTACTTGATTAAGAAAACTAAAGAAAATAGAATTACCTCATGAATGGTAACTTGGAAAACCAGTAACCCAACATGAAAGCGACAATGTGGAAAGTCACTATGGGAACGAGCAGTAGGAAGCCCTCCGAAGAAAGGATTTTACCACGGTTAATTGCAAGAGGGCTTCCGATACACAGCGAAGTGCAAAACATAGCAACAACCGGCATTATGGGCTGTACGACATTCACCACAGCTCTCGCGTAAGTGTTGAGGAGAAGCCCCAGTGATACTGGAACTAGAACTACCTATAAAGTTACGAAAAGTACAATTCGGAAATCAAACTTTCATAAAATTTATCATACAATAACAAGTAAAATATTCATAATAGTTAAGATTTTTGCTAGTATCTGATCAGAACAGTTATAAATATTACTAAATTAATTTAATGATAATATGACACAACAAATTTAACAAATATATATGTAGTTCGTTTCCTAGTAAAGTCTTTAGCTCATCATAGATTATTATTCAGTACTTATTTACAATGTAAAGTGAGAAAAATTTTCAGACGGTGGAAAAAGTTTATTACAAGCTATCAGCAATACCACATTTGTTTAGATCCTTTGAAATAGTAAAAAGATTTTGAGTGAACTTGCGACCTGGAGAGGGAAAAAGGGAGATCGTATTGCAGAATCAAAGTCGTAAACCTACCAATTGTGTTGGGAGTATATTCTGTGAAATAATTTCAGTTTTATCATGGTGTTTAACTGCAAAAATAACATCTGAACAAGAGAGGGGATGCTCTAAAACTGGTTTCCTATTCACGGCAAGGAAGGTTGAAGACCTACTCTGGTGATGAGTCTATGTTCAATTTGTTACCAGCATCTCAACCAAGCAACATGCCGTGATGAAAAATAAAGAAGAAGATTAATTTCAAATTCTCTCTGAATTTTCCTGTTTAAGGTTGAAACAAGGTAAAATGCACGGACAAATATCACAAGACAATAAGGAGTACGAAGAAACGTTAACACACTTCGGTGCCTATAATTGTTGAACTGTAATGCTTAAACTACAAAACAAATGGAAAAGTGATAGTTTTAGTTCTCGTAATCAAGAAATACGCAATTTACCTGCAAAATTGACTTGGACATCGCAACTCCATCAACCGGAACCACAGAGCCAATCAGAAACCCTGTCAGAAGAGGCGTAACAACAACTGAAGATATCGTTGAGCAGCTGGTCAATAAAATACTCAAGGCCACGTCCCCTTTGCTCAAGAAACTAGCATAGCTTGACAGCTGTGCACCAGCAACACAACAGGTAAGAACAAAACCAGCATAGAATGCAGGCGGAATCCTAAAAGCTTTCGCTATCAGAAAGCCCAAAAGTGGCTTAAGCATGTATTGTGCGAGAAACCCGACGGAGAGCGGCAAAGGTCTGCACCAAACAAGCCATAACATTAACAAATTTTTAGTTTAGCTAAGATTTATTAATAATTATTTAAATCAAAGTAGATGGAAGAACCTCTTGAAAGCAAGGGAAAAATCATCAATAGATAGTTTGATTCCTATAGAAAGCATGATTCCTCCCAGGGCAGGGGCATAATACTCTTTTGAAACCCTAGCAAGAATTACAAAAGAGCAGTTCCGCAAGTCAAAACATTAGTTAAATGTAAAAGACTCAGCGGAATTCAATTATAAAGTTCTAAACAAGGAAAAAAACAATTTTACATGTTCATAGACAGAACGGCGCCTTGATGTTTACCTTGCAAAAAATAAATTTTGCGGGCTCGATAGCTAAGGACATAGGAACAAGATATCTAAAACTACTTTAAGCTTTCATTTGGTCATTTCCAAGCAGGCATACTTTGTGGTGCATACATAAATCACAAAGACCTCCGAATAATTAACTTTTCAATCAAACAAACAGAAAACATTTGAATATCATTAAGGTTTGTAATAATATTACACAGATTCCATACGAATCTTAATTCACTACTCTTCCAAAATATCAGACACTTGATTCAACAGAGTTTCCTAAACTTTCTAAACTTCAGATTCAAATTTCTTTCGTTCAAGTACATCAAAGAACACAAATTATCTGGAGAACATATCACAAACCAGGTTTTTCTACATGAGCAATAGCGTTTTAGTCACCTTCAGTTCTGGTAAGAATTCAGCATGTACCCACAATCAAATTATGGTTTCATGAATGAAGAGATGCTCTATGTAACTACAAACTTGGTCTATGATTTCTCTACTCATAAAACTTAAACTACGTAATTCCAAACTAAATCTGTGGTTTCTCTACTCACGAAACTTAAATCTAATCTAAAACTACTAATCTCGCAGACTCCGCTAACCCACACTCTCATAATATTCCATAATATATAGTTATAAGCAATCTATACCAAGTCCCGGATCAAAACAATGCGTGTGATTTCAGAGCCGAACTCTGCGTAATGATCTCTTTGTACACAGCACAAGCTGGTTCCAAGATATCCATTAGTTGCAAAAACCTTCTGTTATGCTGACAAACCACTATTTTTTCCTAAAATTACTCAATTTCGAATGGTGGTTGACTCAATTGATCCTAATAATGATCTCCACATAACTTACCACAGTCCTTCTCACCTCATTTTCTTGGCGGAAAACGCCCAAAGCTCAACTTACAACTTACAACTTACAAATCTGATTAAGTAACTTCCATCCCACGGGATAAGATAATTCAAAAAGTTTGTTCACGAACCACATTGCTGATTCAATTCCCTATAAGCTTTTTGGCATTGCGAAATTTCTTACCTTTCAATCTCAAACCTTTGATTTTTTCCATATATTTCTCAACTTTCTTGACAATTTCATTTCTTTACTCCTAGTTTTGATCTCTACCAATAAACTCCACTGTACATCACAAGCTCCATATTTTTCACTCAGCTAAATGCTCTACCAAACATGCCTTTACTACTCATAACTCCGATTTAGGCCTAGATTGGTGATGCAGTGGCTAAAAACACCGCTTCTATGTTTTGTAGGCCAAAACAACTTTAAAAGCGCTTTCAAATTTTCCTCCTCCAATGCTATAAAACTGCAGCGGCGGCCACGTAGTTACATGCTTCTCCGGTGACGGTTAGCAGAACAATTGTACAGTATTAGAGTAGAAAAGATTAAAAGCATTTTAGAATCTTTGAATCTTCCAAAGCGCAAAAGCAGTTCTTTAGCCAATGCATTACCACAAACCAAGTCTTCTACCAGGCATAGTTTGAACAGTGCTTCTAGAAAGGACATTATTATATTAAAAAAGCAATTTTTCAGTAGAAACATCAAATAAGAGCTCCTTTTTTTTCTTTTTTTTTTTCTTTTTTTTTTTTTTTGGGTTCTAATTGCCAAAACTCTACAGAAATAAATAATATATTCCCAAGAAGGAAATTAGAAATAGGATTCTTCTGGAAAGAGCCGGAAACAGCAGTACCAGGAGAACGTGGCGGGGTTCGCGAGGGCTGCGACGGCGGTGGCGGCGACCACGAAGGGAAGCAGCGCCGAGAGCGCCTGCGCCGCCGCGTCATCCCCCGCCGCAGCGGCGGCGCACCCTTGGCCGCCGCCGAAGGAAAGGAGCGAGGCGTTCCCCTCCCGGCGGTGCCACCCGACCTTCCCGAGGCTCGGGAACGGCAACACCGTCGAGCACGCCGCCGCCCACCCCCCGCTCCCGCTGTCCCTCCCCGGCGCGCTCACCGCCGCGCGCGGAAGGCGGCAGCCCAGCGGCACGCTCACCGGACGCGCTGGCCACCGCGCCGCGGCGTACGGCCGGGGAGGGAGAGGAAGTGGCGGCTGCGCGGCGCCGCAGGCGCAGGAGAGCGCGGCCATCGGATGCGGAGCGCGGCGCAGGAGAAATCCAGGTAGTTTTTTTTTTTTTTTTTTTGAAAAGATATTTTTTTTGGAGCTCAAGAATCTTTTTCTTATTACTTTTATTATTTTTAAATTTTTAATTTTTATTTGGCGTTTATTTAGCGTTAGTATATATATATATATATATATATATATATATATATATATATATATATATATATATATATATATATATATATATATATATATATATATATGGTATCGTTTGGTAACGAGATAACCAGAACTAGCTATTCTGGGAATAGGTATAAAGTACGGAATAAGAACGAAAAAGCGTTTGGTTCGGTTCCAGGGATAAGAGATTTTGTGTTTGGTATGAGAATGAGGAATAAGAAAAATAAAGAGGTTGTGATGATGAGAGTGTATTGGAAAGGAAAAGAGAGAGAGGATAGAGAGAGGGATTTGTGATGATGAGAGTGTATTGGAAAGGAAAAAAGAGAAAGGAGAGAGAGGAATTTGTGATGATGAGAGTGTATTGGAAAGAGAGAAAGAAGGGAGGAGGGATAGTTTAATAAAAAAAAAAATTATAAAATAATAGATAAGAACGGTTGTTCCAGCTTATTCTGCTTGTACTAGAACTACTGTACCGAATAATTCTTGGTGCGTTTGGTAGAATAAGGGGGATAAACCTCTTATTCCCGGTTCTAGCCCCGAAACAAACGGTACCATAGAGTCCCGCTAGAATATTATCGATAGGACCAAACAATTGGTGCTATCAAGTTTTCAGCAGTTGGATGAAAAGATATGCGGTTAGGATTATAGTGGTCCCCTAAGATTTTTACTATTCAACCAACCACCTAGTAAACCCTAGGGGACCACTATAATCCCAACCGTATATTTTTTCATCCAACGACTAAAAACTTGATAGCACCAATGGCTTGGTGTTATCGATAGTATTATAGCATATATATATATATATATATATATATATATATATATATATATATATATATATATATATATATATATTGAAATACTATTAATCGTACAAAGTTATTGGTGCTATTAAATTTTTAACCGTTGAATTAAAAGATGTGTGGTTGAGAAAATAGTGTGCCTCTTGGGTTTAATAGGTGATTGGAGAAATAGTAAAATCTAACGGGTAAAAATAATTAAAGGGGTTAATCTAGAGGTAGAAAACTTGATAGCACCAAATGCTTGCTACTAACACTTGATAGCACCAAATGCTTGCTACTAACGATAGTATACTAGCCGGACTATATATATATATAACTTGATTGGAATACTATCGATAGCACCAAATTATTAGTATTAATTTTTATACCCTTAAATTAAGAAATCATAGATTAAAAAATGTACGGCTATGGTGATAGTAATCCTCTAAAGTTTAGTGGGTAGTTGGTTGAATAATAAATTTTTTTAAAGAATTACTATAATTCTAATCGTGAATCTTTTTGACTGAAAATTTAATAGCACTAACTATTTAGTACTATAGATACTATTACAGCATGACTTTATATATATATATATATATATATATATATATATATATATATATATATATATATATATATATATATATATATATATATAGTCCGATTAGAATACTATCGATAGCATCAAACAATTGGTGCTGTTAAGTTTTCAACTGTTGGATGAAAAGATATGCGGTTGGGATTATAGTGGTTCCCAAAGATTTTTACTATTCAACCAACTACCTAGTAAACCCTAGGGGACCGCTATTATCCCAACCGTATATTTTTTATCCAACGGCTAAAAACTTGATAGCACCAATGGCTTGGTGCTATCGATAGTATTCTAGCCTAATTATATATATACGGTTATATCTGAGGACTCGGCCAATTTACAGAAAATTTGGCTAAGTGTGCAGACGCACTGAAGGCGCCGAGCGACTCAGCGCCTTCACAAAATTTTGTGAAAGCGCTGAGTCGTTCGGCGTCTTCAAGGTGCCCATCTGACCTGGCGCCCGCGTGGCGAAAGCAGAATTATTTTTACAAATTATTTTTTGAAAGGGTCATTTCGCAAATTTAAAAAATTGAAAGCGCCCGCGTGGCGAAAGCAGAATTATTTTTACAAATTATTTTTTGAAAGGGTCATTTCGCAAATTTAAAAAATTGAAAGGGTTATTTTTAAAAGAGAGAGAGAGAGGGGGAGGGAGGGAGGTGTGTGAGGAAATAAATAGTGTCGAGAAGATAGAGTACAGTTGGCTTGGGTGGAGGGGAGGGGAGAGAAGGGAGTTTGATTGAGAGAGTAAATTTGTCATGATCTTGGCCGAGGGAATTTCCATTTTCCGGGTTACAAAGGTGCTTCACGGTACGTTTGGTCTAAATTCTAAGGCCCCTTTGGTTGGGAGGATAAAAGGTTTATCCCTCTTTATTCTTCCTTTATTCCCCCAATATAAAAAAAAAAAATATGAGACAATTATTGTCCCTCTTTAACAAATTATTTTAAATAATTTGTTAAGCTGGGAATAATAATTTTACTCCTCGAAAGAACAAGTTGTTAACAATTTTGTTTTCATTTTTTTTTTTTAATTCAAATTAAAATTTTAAAATTTATATAAATTTTTTATATATAAATTTTTAAAAAATTAAATCTTTTATAATTTTTTTAAAATTTATACAAATTTAAAAATTAATTTTTTTTACATCCTCTTTTGCATATTTTTCGAGAGAATTAAAATTTAAATTTTTAAATTTAGAACAATTTTAAATTTTATAATTTTTCAAAATTTTAACTTTAATTTTTAATAAATTAATAAATTTATAAAATTTTAAAATTTATGCAAATTTTTAAATTTTGGACTTTAATTTTTAATAAATTAAAAAATTTAAACGTTATTATTTAAACCCTAAAATTTAAACTTTAATTTATATAAATATTAATTATTATTTAATTAATATTTTATATTAATTAATTAGATAAAATATTATTATTTTAAAAATTATAATTACTCTTATTCTTATTATTCTAATTTAACTATCTAAACACTATTTTTTTTATTCCAAAAAATAACCCAATTTTCATCCAAACGTAAAATTGATCTTATTCCTGCTTATCCTTGAATTTATATCTATTTCTGAAATAAGCAGTTTTAGCTTATACCTCGAACCAAACAGGGGTCTTAAGCAGTGTTTGCATTAGGAACAAGACATCGAATAAGACTTTGTTCCGGTTTTGTTCTCCAAGATTGCGTTTGGTTCGAAAATAAGTAAAAATTGTTTATTTCAGGAGTAGCTACAAGTTCAAAAATAAGCAGGAACTAAAATATTTTTGTATTTGGATGGATATAAGAATTGTATCGGGATAAAAAAAATTGTATTTAGTTGATTATATAGGAATAAAAAAAATAAAGAGGATTAAAATTATATAATTGCCCATTTTGCCCTTGACCCTATTAAAAAAAAGCAAATTTTATATATTTGTTTTTAATACAATATATGAAAATGTATTACAAATTAATTAACTATACAAATTAGTATTTTAAAAATAATTTTATATATTTATAAATTATAGCAGAGAGATTCGAACGGCGCGGATATGGCTGCAGAGAGACCCGAGCTGTGGTGTCCCGGTATTTTCCGTTCGACTTGTTTGGGTGGTCGGCGGTGAGAAAACACCTATTATTGGTGTATCGAGCCCGTTGTGCGTCAAACGGATGCCAAAAACGGACTCAGCGCGCGAAAACGTTAAGAATCGACTATTTTCGGACAAAACGGGCCTAACGAGCCGATTTTTCGGGTGGGCCGGTCCACGGCCCACTTGGCGTGCACCGGGACCAGCGAAGGTGGCGGAGTGCCACGTGGCGCGCACAGATTGGGCGGTCAACGCACGCGGGACAGCGCGCGTTCCGCGTCGGGCGCGGCGCACGGTGGACCGCGCCAAGCCACATGTCGCCCACTCATTGGCGGGCGCAGTGACCCGGGTGGCCCGCCGTGAACCGGGGCCCATGCTTCCCGCCATGGGCCGCGCGGCCACGCGGCGGGCCGCGATTGGCGGGCGTGCGTGCCCCGGGCGCACGGGGCGCGGAGGGGCCACGTGTCGGCACTGGGGCGTTCCGGGCGCGGGCTCGCGGGCCAGGCCGGGGCACTGTTTGGGCACTATAGTCGCCCGAAAGTGTTTCGGGCGCCTGAATGTTTGGCCTGAAAGCCCAATAGCTTGAATTTTTGGGTTCTTTTTGGAGGGGCCTATAAATAGGCCCCTTTGCTCGGCCTTTTGGCCTTTTTTCCTGAGCCCCCCTGTGCTTGCGCCCTTCAAAAATTTTGAAACTCCATCGCAAGATGCAGCACAAGATGAGGAACAAACTTGCAAGTGGGCTCAGTCGCAGAAGGGCTCGGGAAAAGGGGCTAAAGGCCCAAGAAACCGGCCTATTTATAGGCCTCCACCAAAAAACCACAAAAATCCAAGTTTATTAGACTTTCGGGCCCAATATTCGGGCGCCCGGGGGATTCGGGCGGCTACAGTGTCCGAATCCCGCGCCCCGGCCCGGCCCACGACGAGAGCCCGGAACCACCTGGCCCCGACACGTGTCCTGAACAGCGGACAGCGTGTGAGGGGCCGGTGGGACGCCGCCACGTGGCCCGACCGGGTCAACGGAGAAAGTGGCCGCGGCGAATCATTGGGCGACACGTGGCGCCTGTACACCTGCCCGCCGTGCTCGCACGTCGCTGCACCTGCCCCGCTACCCACTTCCCGCATTGCGTGCGCCGCGCACACGTAGACCAGCCAACCTGGGGCCGCCACGTGACCCGCCCTGGTTCACTGCACCCGCCGCGCGCGCCCGAGGACCGCGCCGCGTAAGCCCGCCAACCAGGAGCAGCCACGTTTCCCCCGCATCTGGTCCACCGCACCCGCGCCAATTCCATGGACCGCGCTGCATGCCCGGCCAATCAGAGGCCGCCACGTGGCACAAGGCTGGTCCATGGCTTCCCCCATGCACCAAAATGCGCAGAAAACTTCCGAAAGTCCATTTTTGGGCATCTGGACTCCGAAAAGACAAGTAAATAGCCGATTTTCAGTATTTTTTCGCGCTGAATCAAAATCCGGTCTCGGATTAGCCCGAAACCCTTTCTAAAATTCGGCGAAAGCAGCCAAAAGACAGGCTTGATCCAGAAACCTCACTGAATCCGTCCAACGCGTCCATTTGACGCGCTGCGGGTCCGACACACCACTAATAGGTGTTTCATTGCACGGGTCATGGAGAAAGCAGCACGGGGATCGGGGTCACCACAAAAACAATGCAATATTTTTTTTAAAATAGTGTAACTTTATTTTAACAGTGTAATTTCATCATCATCTTCTTTCTTTTTAGGTTCGTTTTTATAGTAGCAACGATACATAATAGTCTTACCGGTAGAAAAAAAAGTATTTTTTTCTTTATTTTTCTTTTTATTCCTTTTTTTTTCTACCATCAACATCTTTTTTCACCGCCACCACCCTCGCCCAATACGCTCTCCTGGCCCATCGTTTTTAAATCCTTTAGTACCCTCGTCGCTTTCACCATCGCCATCTATGGCCATGCGCTCCGCCGCAAGCTCACTTTTGCGATCTATATCATATCTGAATAGATGTCGTGGTGGTGTGGTCGAGGTACTAGAGCAAAGCGCGACTGTCACGCCCCGGGGGTTTAAAATAAGCGAAAAACGTGTACATTTTTATTTTTTATTTTTTTTATAAGTACACCCGCCGGGCACGTGCGCAGATCCGCCACACATACAAATTCACCCCGCAAACGGATGGAGTCTCCTTTGTATATGCACGGCGTCGCAAACATAAATCGTACTTTAACCACACTAGCCAAGAAGTTAAGTTGATGGAAAAATATCATCATGCGCAATAACCAAGCCGGCCACCTACATTTTGAAAGGATAAATCCACGGGTTGTAAAACGGTGCCCACACGACACCTAAATTTTATTAAATATTTTCGCAATCTTTTTACTTGATTTGAAAAGAGTGGCCGAAACAACAACTAGTAGGAAAAACGTTCATCCACGATAAAACACAGTTCAAACCCAACATCTACAATAATGTATCACATGCACATAAGCTAACTAACCGAAATAATCAGAATGTAAGTAAAAGAAAGGTCACCAACCCCTAATCGGGCTAAAATCCTCGAGTCGCGGCCTCATTGTCGTCCCGGATCTCACCCCTGACCGAACCTGTCACAGTGTGGAAAGTTAGTGACCAAAGAATAAGAGGTAGATGTAAAACATATAAGATGCTATAAGTACTGAAAGGAATGCAAACCGATAAACCAGAACATCCAAAACTCCCCCTCATGAATCCACAATACCCCTGTAAGTCAGAACGGAACACCTGCCAAAAGGTGTAAGGACCCCCAGCGAAATGATACATCTTGCTCTCACCTTGGTGCTTTTAACCCTTCTACGGTACTTGTGCGGCATCTTAAGTAACCGTAAGGGGTCCCCACCACGTCTCCTTGTGGGGTACACGGGTCAACGTACCACCTCTCCGAAAAAGTACACCGATGCGGTGGCCAAACTGCTGGTGTGCGCGTAAGAAGCCATGAGCATAAGGACCGAAGTCGGTGTGGGATATAGAGCACCGCGACACCAGTCGCAACAGATAATAATAAAGGGATACTCATGCGAAAAGGGGTTAGTTGGAAACCATCAGCACATCTACTTTACTTTTATATAGAACATGATGAGACCTCACTTTAAAAAAGGACGCACGAAAAGGGTACCTACCTTGAGTCGCGCTGAACAGAACACCTGAAACCGTCCTGCGCCTTTGCACGACTCCCGAACCCCTAAAAGTCCCCAACGAAAACATCAGTAACACCTAACTTAAAACCCAGACCACCCGAGTAGAGAAACGAACTAAGAGACGCACGGGTGGACACAGAGACCGGGCGGCGGAGCTCGACAACCCTGAGCGGGCGATTTCCCCGCGTGGCGCGCGTTGCGGAGCGACCCTGCGCGGGCACCAGCCTCGCAAGGCAAGATCCCCGCGCGGCGCGCGCTCCGGAGCAGCCCCGCGCGGAAGCGCGCTGCCTGCGGGAAGCGCCCCACGCGGCACCAGCCCGCGCGGTGCGCGCGCTGCATGCGGGCAGCGCCCCGCGCGGCACCAGCCCACGTGGGCGAGCACTGCCTGAGGGCAGCGCCCGCGAGCACTGCCTGAGGGCAGCGCCCGCGCGGGTTGCCGCGCAGGAACGCGCGCTGCCTGCGGGCAGCAGCCCGCGCGGCGCGAGGAGTGGCCCCCCGTGGTGTACCGCACCGTATGTGTGACACCCCCGGAATTTGGATTAGTCCTCTATATAAATGATATAATAGGACTAAATCTCTAACCCGGCTATAGCATTTTGGATGGTAGCAAGATCCAAGAGGAACATGAGAGTTAAGCGTGCTAGAGCTAGAGTAGTTCTAGGATGGGTGACCCCCTGGGAAGTGGGGCGTCACAGTTGGTATCAGAGCCATTCACCAGCCGGAAATGTGAGATGAGTCTCGGCTGAGCCAGGGTTATATAGCGGGTTGAGCGAGGCTCCCCGGCTAATGACCGTTGTGAGTGGAGTGCAGCTCCTCACAAGGTCGGCTAAGGCTAGCGAGATGAGTCTCACATCGCCTGGTGCTTGTGAGTGTGCTTGAGCCTGACGTGGACGTCAGGGCTTAAAGGGGGGAAGAATGTGACACCCCCGGAATTTGGATTAGTCCTCTATATAAATGATATAATAGGACTAAATCTCTAACCCGGCTATAGCATTTTGGATGGTAGCAAGATCCAAGAGGAACATGAGAGTTAAGCGTGCTAGAGCTAGAGTAGTTCTAGGATGGGTGACCCCCTGGGAAGTGGGGCGTCACAGTATGTGGTGCGACCCTGCGCCGCGGCGGCGCGCCGCATCGTAGGTGGTGCGGCCCCGCGCGGTAAGAAGTGTGGCGGCGGCGGCGACGCGACGAACGGCGAAACCCTAAAAGCCCAAGAAAACCCAACCAAGAACGACGATAACGCAATAACTAACGCCGCTTACCTTGATCTATTGGTGAAGATGATCCGTTCCTGTTCCTCGCGGTGGTGAGGATCCGGACCCGCTCCCGGCCGACGGTAACGTCTCGTTCCCGGCTTCCGACACGTTGATCGAAGAAAATTCGGGTTCCGCTTTCCTTTTTATCTCTTTTCTCTCCGATTAGGGTTTTCCTTTTTCTCGTACATACCAAAAATCCCTAAAATACGATAGACGAAAATTTCTAACTAACATCTAGATAAGAGTGCCACCTAAGCCAAGTTCTACACCAGTCAGCGCAGATTTTGATGCACCAAATCCTTAACGGGTTCGACTTATCCCATCGTACTTGTTAACACAAAAGATTCAATCCGGGAGATCCGTAAGTCGGATTTCAGATCCGATCGCTCCGTCGTGCACCATTTCTCGAGCTCCATCATGGAAAAATATCCGCAAACCACCACGGTCAACCCAAAAAAACTTGATAATTTATTTTCCCTAATAATCTAATTTATTAAAAAGGGAATGGAAAGATGACAGGAAAAGTCATGATACTACAGTGACGTAGATGTTGGGGCGGTGGAGAAGAAGGTTAAGGAGAGAATGAAATGATGAGGAGAAAGAAAATGAATCTTGAGCAGAGAAAAAAGAACAAAAAAAGGGCTAAATTATAGAAAACCCTCTATAATATACCACTTTTCACTTTGCCCTCATGTCTTTCAAAAGCCTATATTTTGTCCCATCGTAATTAAGAAATTGTGCATTTACCCCCGCCTTTAGCATTCCGTAAGTGAACCGTCAATTTCTTAGGTGATATACCGAAAATACCCTTCAAACCCCATCCCCTCCCCTGCCTCTTCACCGCCGGGTAGCGCCGCCTCTATCGCCGCCGCCGGGTAGTGCTGGAGGGGCACGCCCACCCGGGCGTCGTCGGGTCGCCCCCGCCTCCGCTGCCGTAGTCCTTGGCGTCCGTGTAGTCCTCGGCGGTGGCGGCGGCGTAGGGGTCGCCGAGGTAGACCTCCTGAACGAGGTTGAAGGGGGCAGCGGGGTCGGCCGGGGAGGGGGCGAGGGAGAGGGAGCGGTGGACGGGGAAGGAGAGGAGGACGCCGTAGGAGGCGGAATGGGCGGGTAGGGAGAGGGCGGAGAGGACGGCATGCGCTGTGGACAGGGATAAAGGCATTATCATTATTTCGCCTGTTTTGTTAACCCCATTGCCCAATAAAAATAATTCCATAATTACGAGTGGGTAAAATGTAGGCATTTGAAAGACATGGAGGTAAAGTGAAAAAGCGGTATATTATAGGAAGGTTTTCTGTAATTTAGCTAAAAAAACAAAAAGGAAAGGAATAAAAATGCTTTGGTCAATTTTTTAAAATTCGGACCGAATCTATACAAATAAAAAAGATGACCCACTTTTACAAAAATAAAAATCGGTGAATTTTTTTACGCAAAAAGGCCTTAAAACTTATAATTTTAAAATTAAATATTTAATGTTTAATTTTTTAATTTCCAAAATTTAAATTTGATCTAAAATTTTAAATTTAAAATTTGAGATTTAAAATTTAAAATTTAAAAATTTAAATTTAAAATCAAAATAAAAATTAAAAATTTAAGTCCAAAATCGGAATCAGATTTTAAGAAATAGGTTATAGCTATTTCTAATTATAGGTCTCGAAAATTATAAATCTGATTCTAAAAATTAGAATCAAAATTTGAAAATGAGATTGTCGAATGCTCTATTGAGTCAAAATTTACTTTTGAGATCAAAATCACATTTCAAAAGCTAGATCAAACATCCACTAGTCCTTTTCTTTTTCTATAATGTTATGCATACATCTATTTATTTCATTGACTAAGAAGTTTAGATTAAAATAGACTTTCAAGTAATCTAGAGTTCATATACAACTTATTTTTCTTTAGTTGTTCATTTGTATAGTTATAGAATTAAAACAATTTCAATTTTTTTTGTTAGTTTAGAAGAATGTAAATAGCATAAAAGTTAGAAGTGTGAGAGGTGGATTAATATTTTACTATTTTTTTGTAATTAATTTTATTTTAAAAAATTTAAGGTTCTGCAAAAAATAAAGTTACGGTGAGTAAGCAACGAAATTGAATATTTACGTCAAAAAATTATTTCATCAATATTTATCTTTGATGAAATAAATGTAATTCATGTGCGAATTCTATACGCTACTCATTCAGAGGTCAATAAATTTGTACGTCAACAAACGTTTACTAGTTTTACTTTTTTAAAAAATATATATATAAAAAAATTTAAAAATAAGTTTTCAAATTCTTGAATAAATGCCTAGGTACAATTAGACCATCACTATTAGACACTAGCTATCTGCTCGTTTCAGGGACGAAGCTATGTTAAGGCCCAAAAGAGCCATGGCCCCCCCCAACTTTTTAATATTACTTATTAGTCCTAAGTACTAATTTAATAAAAAAAAATTTAGATAGTCATGGCCCCCCTCAGCTTTTTAATATTTGCTTAATTTATTTTTGGTGTCAATATATATATATATATATATTTTCTTCTCTATATATATTTTAAATAAGTCTAAATATATTAAGAGTCGCATACTTATAAGGTATTTTGAAATACATCCCTTAACTCCAATTTTTTTTTTTTTTTTTTATTTCTGCCTAGTGAGCTATTTTATTTAACAAAATAAAATATTATATTAAATTTAATAACTATTTGATCTAATAATCATTAAATGTTATAATTTTATTTATTAAAAATACTAAGAAATGGATCGATCGCTAACTGAATTACTGTTAGATTTAATATAATTTATAGTTATTTAAATATAATAATATAAATAAAATAATTAAAATTAAATATCTGTAATTAAAAATTAATTTTAATATTTTTAAATTAATTATTAAATTAATAATTTTTTTAAAAAAAAATTGATAAGATAAAATTATATTTATCTGCTAAAATTTTTATTTACATATATTTTGGCCCCCCTCATGATTAAATTCTGGCTTCGTCCCTGGCTCGCTTGTCTTTTTGCGGATGGGTTAACTTGCACCAGTGACCAGTCAGTCTTTCCAAACCTTCACTGGACTTTTTTTTTTTTTTTGAATTAATTTTATAAATTTTTAAAATTTACAAAATAATCTTGTGTAAAAAAATTTACAAATCTAATCTTGTTTTGGCCAGCAAGCGCCAATTTGGGTAGACCATCTAAAGACGCTGAATCATTCAGCACTTTTAGTATTATAATAAATGCGCTGAATGATTCAGCGCCTTTAACGTTTATGTTAAAGACGCCGAATGATGCGACCCTTTTAGAATTACACTAAAAGCGTAAAAAAATTCGGTGCCTTTAGTGTAAATACTAAAGGCACTGATTTTCGCAAAAATTTGCCAAGTACGGCGTTTGGTATAATGCTAAAGGCGGTGAATCATTCGGCGCCTTTAGGTGGTTTACCTAACCTGACGCCGAGCCGGCAAAAGTAGGGTTAGATTTACAAATATTTTTTACACAAGACTATTTTGTAAATTTTAAAAATTTATAGGATTATTTTAAAAAAAAAATTCCATTCACTTGTTTTTTTTCATGTCTAGTCACTAATTTTTAATACCTATTTTTAACTGACTAGTCACAAAATTTTTTATTAATTTTTATTTATTTTAATTAAAATTTTCAATTGAATATTTAATATGATGATCATATACTATATACTATGATTATGATTGATGAAATATTTTTTAATAATTTTTTAATATTATTTTATTATATTTTATATTTTATATTTTAATTATTTTTTAAAAAAATTTAGCTTACAACTTCTAATTTTTAGCTATGGAACTCTATTAATTAGTTTAGTTCGTATGAATTTAATAGCTAAGATCCTTATTTTATTATTATTATTATTATTTGTTTGATCTTTCTAAGAATCTAGTTCATGATGCTTAATTAAGTATCATGAAAACCAAAAAAGAAAAATTTAATTTTTTTTTCTTATTGAAAAAATAATTATTCACTTCTTGATAGCAAAATCTATACAAAATTATTAATCCTCAATATCTGAATACCACGTGGCATTCTTTGCTTCATCCAAATTTTCAATTAATTAAATCCCACTCTTTCTTTTATTCCAATTTTCAAATAATTAAATCCTTAATAATTACCTTAATTAGCTCCAATTAATTAATTATTACCCCATTAAATTCTCAACAATTACGTTAATTAGCTCAAATTAATTATTACCCATGTATATCAGCACTCTTTTTTTCATCCATCTTTCCAATAGCACTCTTCCTTCATCCCAATTTTTAATTAATTAAATTAATTAGCTCCAATTAGCTCCAATTAATTATTAACCTATTAAATTCTCAATAATTACGTTAATTAGCTCCAATTAATTATTACCCTACGTCCATTGCAACTTCACAAGGTTAATTACTTCGTGGCCATTCAACTTCACGCCGGTACGTTCTTTCTTTTGATTGTTGCAATATTTCATCTTCCTTCACCATTCATTGTTGCAACATTTCATCTTCCTTCACCATTATGTTTCTTCCTTCGGTTTCTTTTTTTCATCCGTTGTATATTTACTTCTACTTTCATATATATATTTTACATTTTTTTTTGTCTCGAAAATTCTTTTAATTTGAGTGTTGAATCGAGAGTTTTGATGGTTGATTTTGGGCTCTGCTGGGATGATCTTGGTAAAGTTTTTTGCGTCCTGTTGGTGACATTGCCCGACCCTAGAATGTGGGAGCGTGCTGCCGCTGTCTTCAAGTGCGTTGCCACCTCGAGAGTAAAAATCGCCGCCGCTTTCTTTTGATTCTTTGTGATTGATTCTTTACGTTTTTTTTTTTGTCCTCAGGAACCTATATTAGATTTTTCTATTTGGTGTTACTGTAAGACCTAATGCAACCTTTTTTACCTAATATTTTATTTTATCAATTACTATATACGTAATTTAATTTTTTACCAAATTTATTTTATTTTTTTGCAGGAATCTTTCGGCGATTTATTACAACGATTTATCTTTTATATGTTGGTGCATTTCTCCGATTCTCCGGTAAGCCATAATTCAACACACCTATATTTTAGGTGGTTTTAATATTGCATAAAAATTTTAAATCATTTGATTTGATATTATTTTAGTTATAATTTTAAAATTTTCTAAAAATATTTTTAAAATTTATTATTGAAAGTAAACAAGCATGTAATCTAAAACACAAATTTGGCGTGCATGTTTCGACAGCTTACGTTTGACTATATAGATGGCATCGACCATAAACGTTGGCATCAAATATCTATAAGTGGAACAATCAAAACAGATTGTTTGACTATATAGATGACATCTACGTACCATTAACATTGGCATCAAATATCTACAAGTGTAACAATCAAAACAGCTTAATTAAGAAAAGTTACCTAATATACTCTCTTTTTTTTTACATAGTACTTTATATTTTTAGCACTCAAAAAATTAATTATTTATAAGTTTTTGTATGTAACATGAGAAGTTCTAAGTACAACTTGGATGAAGCCATGAAGCAATCAAAAGGCAAAAAAAAAAAAGGTGATTAGGTAATTATTGTATTACATTTTTTAAATTTTTTTGTTCATGCTTTTATAAATTAAATAAAATAACTTAGCAATTGTATCTATGCTTTTTTTCCTTTAAGCAATACCTTATATCTTTTACTTAAAAAAATTATTATTTATCATCTTTTTGTACGTAACATTAGAAGTTTTAAGACCAATTTGGATGAAGTCGCAAAGCAATCAAGAGGCAAAAAAAAAAAGTGTTTAGGTAATTATTATATTAAAATTTTAAAAATTTTTTGTTCCTATATTTTAAAATAAAATAAAATAACTTGTATTTACTCTCTTTTATTTGTAATTAGGTTGAGAGTTCTGAAACCGATGAAGAAGGAAAATGAAGATTGTCAAAACAAAAAGAAGAAGAGAAATGAAGATGGTTAAAGCAAAGATATTATAACTATTTGCTACAGTATTGGTAGTGACTTACAAAATACGTATTTTTTCGTGTTATTGTAATATCAAAAATTATTCATATTTTTATTTTAATAATATCTGCCCGCTGCATCGCGCGGGTACTACACTAGTAATTATTGATTACTACTAATTCGCGTCACTCTCACTGTCCCATATTATATGTGGATACGATATTAGTGTATAATTTTTGTCTTTCTCATCTTATAATATAGGTACTTGGACTAGAATGTTCTTATGATTATACTAATCATATGTAACATTAAGAATATGTATGCTTGGACTAGAATGTTCTTATGATTATATTAATTATATGTAACATTAAGAATATGTATGCTATACACTTTGCTGGGAATTGATTAAAAAAAGGAAAACTAATTCGCCATGCCGTAAGGTTTGAGGTGGACGTGGCACTGCAAATAGAAAAGAGTGCTGCTACCTGTACACCCCTTGCAGGTGTATATCTTACACCCTATTCTATTTTGAGATGGGGTGTATTTCATCAGTCATATCGAGTGACGGATGAAATGCATCCCACATGTGACGGATGAAATGCATTTCATCCTAGGATGGGGTGGGGTGTAAGATATATACCTCCCAGGGGTGTACATATAGTTTTTCCTAATAGAAAAATACTAAATATACATTTCTAAATAGATATATATTTTATATTTTATTTATTTTAAAATAAAATAAATTTTACTGATCATTTCGCATCGAGTGACAGATGAAATGCACCCCATATGTGACGGGTGAAATGCATCCCATCCCAGGATGAGGTGGGGTGTAAGATGTACACCCCCAAGGGGTGTACATCTAGTTTTTCCCAATAGAAAAATACTAAATATACATTTCTAAATAGATATATATTTTATATTTTATTTATTTTAAAATAAAATAAATTTTACTGATCATTTTGAAATAATCAGTAAACTACACTCCATTCTTAAATTGATGGATTATAAGATATGCACCTAAAAATAAATAAATAGGTAGCATAGCTGTAGCAAATATTGGTAGGTGTTTATGTAATAGTTTCGGAAATTAAACTGAAAAAAAAAAAAAAAAAAAAAAAAGAGTGTATACTTATATAGTTGAAGATGCACAAGGGGATTAATTAATTTTTTATAAATATAATATGCTTGTATAATTGAAGATGCATTTTTTTTGTTCAGTTTTTTTTTTTTTTTTTTTTTTTTTTTTTTTTTTTTTTTTTTAAAAAAAAAAAAAAAAAAAAAATTTCTCTGCATTGGCTAATTTTATTATGTTTTATGTGAGACAGTGAGATTTGATTTCTCTGCAGTTACATTTTTTTTTTTTTTTTTTTTCCTGCCCTAGACTAGAGAGGTAAGTTGGAATACAAAATAATTATTTGTGTTAGGATTTTGATTAGATTTGTAATTGAATTCTAGTTAGATTAAAATTACTATTTAAATTTATTAGAGATAAATTTATTAAAATTTAAATATTAATAAAAATTTATTTATTTTAGAATTCGAATATTTTTTTTATGTAAGTTATAATATAGCTTAGGTGCTATTTTTTAGTGGTAGTGGTGGTGGTAGGATTTAACCATATCCTTGGTGGTAGGATTTAGTCATACCTACGGTAATAGTAGAATTTAACCATATTATATAATACGGTAAGAGTTAGAATTTAGCCACATTCATATGGTATGACCAAAGTGTCCATAATTTTAGATGCACGTGAGAAGTCTTATAGGTTTATAGAAAACGAAAAAAAAATGAGAGTGAATCAAAAAAAGGCTCGGATTGAAACTACTCTATTGTAGAAGAGTAGACGATGTAATTATTTTCTTAATAAATAAATTTTATTTCATACGTGTGTGTGTATATATATATATATATATATATATATCTTTTTTTTGTGGTTGTGTTGGTTTCGGTTTTGTTGAGAAGACGGATTTATGATAAAAATTTGATTTGATATTTTCATTGCGGAATTTCAACATTAGACGATACCAACATGAATTGCAATATCGGAGCCAATTACGGATTCACAAAATTTAGTACCAGAACCTGATTTCCAACAATGTATAAATTTTTTTTCTTGAGCTAACTTATTTCTACCTATGTCTGATTTGGGTAAAATTATAGTATAATAATATTTTTAAGTATTTTTAAAATTTTTAAAAAAATATTATTGACAAAAATATCGATATTTATTATTAATGTTGCTATATATGCAGTTGTTAGGGTGTATAGCGACACATTATTATAATATGTTCTTATAATCTAATTTTTGATATAGATAAAATATAAATAAAACACTTGTATAAAAGTATCATAAAAATATATCACTATAATCTAATTTTGCTACAGTGAATGAATAAAACTAAAGAAAATGAACAGAATTTTTGGATTGCCTATGCGTACGCTTTCAATACAAATTAAAATGCAAGCAAACAAACAGTTCTTTATAAAAGGACTTCACTTATTTTTCCCTAATTACTATTCAAAATTTTCAAATCTATCCTAAAATTACAAAAATTTCTTATAAACTCTAATTTTCATTAGTAAACTCTAAAAATTTAGAATATTTGAAAGAATTTTAAAAAATCAATAAAGATATTTTGATTAAATATTTTTAAAGTTCCATACATTTCGTTCAATCTTTATCAAAAATAAGTTAAGTTAGGCTTATAACTTAAAATCTCGAATACCAAATATCAAATTTTTAGCTAACTCTGCTACATTCATAACAATCACCTTAGAGCAAAATTATGGTCGTTTTAGTAAATTCAAGTCCTAGTCATTTGATTCGGTATTTAACTTTTTAAATTATGATAAAGAATTTTAATTATTGATCAATAAAGGGTTAGATTGATATTTAAACCCGTAACGAATTTATGAGTAACTTAATGTCGAGGGTATTAACGAAAAATTTACACATCGTGCAGTTTAGATAATAATTTTGCAATACTATTAAAAAAAAATTAAAATTTTGTATTGAGTAATTAGAAAAAAATTGTAGGTTAGTATAATATCAATTATTTAAAAAAAATTAAATTCAACATATTTGATCTGTGAAAATATTAAATATGGACGAACACGAAATTATCATTTTATACTAAATACCTTTTAATAATATAATTGATTTGGTTTAAAAAATTAGAGATAAAATACAAAATAAATTGACTTTAGAGTTTGAGATAGTTTTATTTATTATTTATTATTATTTTTTTTGTCTATTTAATTGACTAACCAAATTAGTTTGAATTATATGTAACGACTCATTGGGTCCAAATCACGGCCCAAAATACTCAAGTCCAAACCACGGCCCAAAATACTCAAGCCCAGTTATTATTAATGGTGTTCATGTCTCATATAAATCCAATCACAATTTCATCCACATCCGATGTGGGACTATTGGGAGCGTTACAGACTCCCCCGACGTCCTCGTCAGCCCAAAGTGAGACTTGTCTCGCTAACAGTTTAAGCCTGACGTCCTCGTCAGCCCAAAGTGAGACTTGCCTCGCTAACCCTGTAATCTAGACCCAGGCTCGTTAGCCCTGTCATCGCTAACCCTGTAATCTAGACCCAGGCTCGTTAGCCCTGTCATCTAGACCCAAACTCAGTCAAGACTCGCCGCACACTTCCGGATGGTTATTGGCTTTGATACCAAATGTAACGACCGGCCCACTAGCAATAATAACTCGTTGGGTCAAACAACAGTCCAAAATACTCAAACCCAATTATTATTAGTAGTGTCCATGTCTCATATAAACCCAATCATAATTCCATCCACATTCGATGTGGGACTATTGGGAGCGTCACACTATAATAGTAAAATAAAAACATTTGATTCGATACGGATATATAATTTAAATTTTATTCTTAATATATTTAAAATTGCACGAACTAAATTAAATCAATTTAATAGTAAAAACTGATCTTTTAAAATAATAAGATCATAGACAACAACTTAAAATTTAAGCTATAAATAAATTTGAACGGTAGATCCCAACCGCATATTGTTTTATACAACGGCTGGAAACTTGATAATACCAATTACTTAGTACTATCGATAAATTTGAACTGTAGATCCCAACCGTATATTTTTTTATCCAACGGCTGGAAACTTGATAACACCAATTACTTAGTACTATCGATAGTATTCCAGTCTGACTATATATATATATATATATATATATATATATATATATATATAGAGAGAGAGAGAGAGAGAGAGAGAGAGAGAGAGAGAGAGAGAGAGAGAGAGAGAGAGAGAGAGAGAGAGAGCGTGCGCGCGCTAGGATAATATGCTTTTGAAAGTACGGAGGTCTCCATACTTATAAGTTATTTTTGATAATGGACTTTCGATTCGACAATCGGTTCCGTTAAACATGATCTACAATGTTGGAATTATTTGAAAACTAAATTTTTATTATTTTTTGACTGTTTGTCTTGTGAACGAGTAACCTCAGAATGAACGTCTAAAAATAAAATTTTATAAAAAATAGTGATCAAAAATTTAAATTTCAAACCGAAAGTATTAATCTTACTCTTGATGTTAAGTAGAATTTTCTATTGAAGTTTCACTTAATTTGGATTATTTTATACGGTTGAACTTACAAGCATATCACATCGACCGTTAAAATAATCATTTTAAGACTCTTTGATCGAAAATTCTATCATTTAGGAAATTTAGTTTCTAAATAGTTATAATAGCGTAGATCATGTCTAACGGAGTCGATTGTCGAAGCGAATGTTCTATCATCGAAAACAACATACAAATACCTCATTATTTTTCAAAGTACTATATATATAGCGAATGTTCTATCATCGAAAACAACATACAAATACCTCATTATTTTTCAAAGTACTATATATATATATATATATATATATATAGTAGAGGTTATATATTTTTAAAAGCACAAATCCAGTTATATTTTAATTTTTTTATCATTAAATTTGCATTAAGATCCGTACTATTATACTCTCCTTTTCTTTTTTTTTTTTTAGTTTACTTTATAATAACACAAATCTCAATACAAATTATAGTAAAAAATTTATAAATATATTTAAACTTATATTTTTAAAAGTATGTAAGTTCTATTAAATATATATATATTTATAGAGTATGACTTGTATACTTTTAAAAGCACAAATGTAAATATGTTTGTAAATTTTTTACCATTAGATTTGTATTGATATTTGTGCTATTTATTTTTTCTTTCTCTCTATTTAGTTGACTTTACAATAATATAAATTTCAATACAAATCTAATAATAAAAAATTTACAAACATAGTTGCACTTATATTTTTAAAAGTATATAAACCCTACTATATATATATATATATATATATATATATATATATATATATGAGTCCGGCTAGAATACTATCGATAGCACCAAGCAATTAGTGCTATCAAGTTTTCTGCCGTTGGATGAAAAGATATGCGGTTGGGATTATAGTGGTTCCCTAAGATTTTTATTATTCAACCAACTACCTAGTAAACCCTAGGGGACCACTATCATCTTAACCACACATTTTTTAATCTAAAGGCTAAAAACTTGATAGCACCAATGACTTGGTGCTATCGTGTCACGCCCCGAGGTCGATACTGCGACCCGGGCTCGCCAACAGATCCGCCGCCCATACGGGAAGCCCCGTATAGACGTAGCGACTAACCTGCAAAAGAATCATCTACACTAGCAGATATCAAAGCTGAAATAGTAAAAGCTGAAATAAAAGATATAAAATACAACTACAGCTCTAAAATAATACAGACCAACCTCACCTCAAATACAAAAGTCTCTCTCAACTGCAGTAAATGAAAGGTACAACTCGATACCTCACTACAAGAGTCACTCAACAAATAAACTCTCAACAACTGGTAAGGGGTACATCTACTCTCTCTGCTAGGATGACTGGAAGGGATCTATCTCGCGACTCCCTCACCTCGGTCAGATGGAGCAGAATCAACAACTGAAGCAGCAGGAACCGGAGCAGAAGTCCCTGGGGAAAAAGACACCACGACGGGTGTGAGAACTACCTCCCACAGTAGTTCTCAGTGGGTGCCGCCAACAAGCCCGACGGTCTGCCCACTAAGTCTACTAGAGGCATAAAGTAACATATGCAGTGCTGTAACGAAAAGCTGGAAAGGTAAAGTCTACAGCTTCTATGCCTCCATCTAGATGCTCAAGGAGTGGGACAGGAAGAACAGTATGCCACAACTAACTCTCACTGAGATCACCCAATCTAAACTGACTGTCGCATCGGGTCCAGTCAAACCTGCGCCTACCTACTGCTGTAGGTATGTCCGTAGCTGCCAAAACTGGCTCAGCCAGAGGGACACAAGCATCGACAAGTCGTGATAGAGAGCTCAATCTCACGCCGGTACTACAACCCGGTATCTAGCTCAATCTCAACGCCGGTACTACAACCCGGTCTCGCCTACTCCGGAGTGGCACTCGAGGGGCGCGACCCACACGAGTAAAGTATCCGCGCATCTCTGTCGAGCACAAATGTGGCTCATGCAGGTTATGATCCAAATCCTCGATCAACAAGATCGTCTATACCCAACAATCACTGTCTCACTCACTGGCTAAAATCCACACAACTGAGACTCACTTTCACTCTGACAGCTCCCAAGAAACCCAGATATACCATCACTATCACTCTCCCAAAGAAAGCTGATCTACAGACTGCTATCAACTCCACTCGGTCCCCAGACACGAGTGCAAATGCATCCCACAACCACCCGACCTCCCAGCCCACAACCCGGGCGAGAAAAGCTAAATCCAGAAATGATAAGTATAATAAGTGATGTGGGAATGTCTAGAGCAATAAAGAAACCTAGCCCAAGTTGAAGTTTTCTACAGTCTGGCTGAACATGATACATATGACAGGGGTGCTAGGTCAAGTTCCAAGATTTCAATAGTTAACATGTTGTAGGAAGCAATAAGATCACAAGGTTCATCAACTGATATACAAGAGTAATAACATTCAGTTTCCACAAGCTATTAAGTCTATTTACTAACATGCATGCTCCTACATACATAGAATTAGTACGCAGTCCATAGATTTTGAAAGCAAGGTCACCCACCTGAACGTGCTAACTGTCCGAAATCATACAGCTGAGAATGCCCAGAAACAGATATCTCAGTACATCCACCAAGCCAACAGTACAGTAGCAGTGCTCAATACATCCTGGGTACAAAATACAGTCCAAAAATTACACTTAATTCCACAAAATTCCAGTTATACAAAATCTGCGGTGAACAATCCTCTTTCTGCGAAAATTTCACCTGCTGAAATTGCCCAGAAAAATTCAATAAAAATATCACAGTGATCATCGCGTCGAGACCTTTGAAACGGGTACCTGCACGTCCAAAACTGAGCCCCGTAGGCCGAGTTACAAATTCCACAATACCGGCGCGCAAACAATCACAACCACACAACTGTAAACTCTTGCACAGATAAAAAGGGAATAGTATACCTCTGGGAAGGTCTCGAAAAAACCAAAGAAAAATATGATGATAATCCTCGCGACGAGTAGATGAAAAAAGTGTATAGGCTCGTCTCGATCCGACGCTCGAGCGCGGAGAATAAAATCCGGCAAGGTGCTGCTGTCACACAAGAAATCCTGTAGCAATGGGGGTTAAAAATGTACCAGGAACCCCAAGAAGAGCTCGGATCTGAAGAAGGTGGTCAATACAAAAAACATAGGCCTACCTCTCGGGAATCCAACGCCGTGAAAATTGTCTAAAAATACTGTCGGGGTAGCTCAGTAGACCTCCCAGACTGAAGTGCGACGAAAACGGGCCTCCAACAGTAAAGCGTCGCTCTGCGCCACGATGCCGAAGTCGCCGACGCCGCGGCCTCCAAAAATTCTGAGCTTCCACCAAAAGATGAAAAAGAGATAGATGAAGAACTTTGGTTAAGGGCTGAGGAGCTAAAGGTTTCGGGAAAAGCTTCAAAAGGGAAGCTAAGGAGGCCTATTTATAGGCCTCACCCGAAATCAGCCCAAAAATCACAAGTCAACAAATTCGGGCCCAACTTTCGGGCGCCCGAAAGGTTTCGGGCGGCTACAGTGTTGGGCCGGCCCAACACTGTTCACGCCCGAAACCACCAGATAGTGCCATGTGTCCCGCCGAACAGGAAACACCGATGCAGAGCCAGCTGATGGGCGCCACGTGTCCCGCCGAACAGGAAACACCGGTGCAGAGCCACTCAATGCCTGCCACGTGTCCACACACCACACAGTAAGGCGGTTGGCGCCCGCCAATGAGCGGGCGCCACGTGTCCTCCCGGCCGACCCGCCGACCGGTCGCCGCACGCGCTGGTCGCGTGACGTGGCTCCCACGTGCGCACGCAGCCCGAGGTGCCGGCCGGGCCCCTCGTGCACCGCGCCTGCTGCGCCTGCGAATCAGAGGGTGACACGTGTCCCCCGCCTTGGTCCATGCACCGCCGCGCTCACCCGATAGACCGCGCGCCCTGAGCCCGCCAATCAGGCGGTGCTACGTGTCCCTGCACCGGGTCTGTGCACCCCGCCGCGCTGCTCTGTGGACCGCGCGTCGTAAACTGGCCAATGATAGGCCGCCACGTCGCATGCCGGCGGTCTACGACCCCTCCCATGCACCAAAAACCACTAAAAACTTCTGGGAGTCCTTTTTGGGCATCCGGACTCAGAATCAAACAATCAAATAGCCGTTTTCAAGCGTTTTTCCGTGCTGAATCCATTTCCGACCTCTGTTTGGCCTAATTCCTTTCAGAAATTTCGGCAAACCCAGCCGAAGGCCAACACAGCTAATAATATCTCACAGGGTCCATCTGTGGCATCCCATTGATGCACCATGGACCAGATACACCAACACTAGGTGTTCTAACAGTGGATTCATCGAAAGAACGTTGCATGGGAACCAGGGCCACTACATATCGATAGTATTCTAGCCTAATTCTATATATATATATATGAAAAATACTAAGTGTACACCCCTCACAAAGGGTGTACATCACACACCCATTCATCCAATGGGTGGGGTGCTGTGAGGGGTCACTTCATAATTTGTGAAGTGACTCTCCCACTATTAGATTGTGGGTATAAAATGTACACCCCCAAAAAATGTACATGTAGCATTGATATATATATATATATATATATATATTTCAACCGAATAATGATTGCTATATCTAAAAAAAAAAAAAAAAAAAAAAAAAGCTCGGATTGAAAATGACGGCACGGTTTTTCATTCGGCCAGTAAAATGGCGACACGGTTAGGCAGCCCAACTCCTTCCATATCATATTCATCAACAGTTGGAGGCTGTAACACTTGTGTCCGCATTAATTACTAGTGCCCCACAATAAATAGAACTTGAAAAGAAGTCTCCGAACTTTTCTTTTCTTTTTTTTTTTTTATTTTTTTTTTTTTTTCATTAATTTGCTCGGGAATTTGGGTGCCCAATAATTTTCACGTGCATGCATGGCCCAAAACCTTTATAAGGGTCGCAGAACGTCAACAAGGCTAGGGTCTACAAAAGTATTTATTTATATCATGAGTATACGTGACCATATCATTTACTTTAGAAAAATCCTATTTGAACATTCTTTGTTGTGATATATATTATACATCATATTCGTTTATGGAGGTGTGATAAAAATTTACTTTACGTGATTCTTAAAATACACATCATCTTTAGATCGATGGGATATAAAATATGTATTTTTTTAAAAAATGTATACGTAGTATTGCTCTTTACTCTACGGAAGAGAAAAGGTGAAAATGTATGTGTATCCCTTGTACAATCTTAAAATTACCTCTTGGTTCCTCTGCTTTATAGTTAAACTACATTCGTACTGTCGCAATATGAGTATATATATATATATATATAGGAAAATGATACTTGTACACTCAAAACGGGGTGTATATCACACATCCTACCCATCCAATGGATGGGGTGTGATGATGGGTCAATCGATGTGACTCGTAAAAGATATCGCCACCATTAAAATGGTGGAGGTGTATGATATACACCCCTTCGGGGTGTACATGTAGCATTGCTCATATATATATATATATATATATATATATATATATATATATATATATATATATATATATATATATATATATATATATATATATATATATATATATATATAAACATATATGTATATGTATATATGCATTTACATATTGTTGGGCTGAAAAGTTGTCGGAACTGATCAGCCCGTGTGGGGTGACCCTCTGAGTGTGATGCGCCGCGTGCCAATGGATCAAGCGATCGGGCCGGAGAGGGATTCGTTCGGCCGGATTTTTCTCAATCAACTCTCGAACGAGTTTGGCTTACATTAGCCGAACTGGGGTTGTGAGGAAAACAGAGCTCGGCCTAGAGTAGCCGAACCGAGATGGAAAATAAGGATATGACACGACTAAAGAGCCGATTAAAGATTTGTATTGATTTGAGTGGGGTTACAAGGGTAACTGGGAACTAATTATACTTAAGTCTACTATTAGGAAGTGCGGTAAATACAGGTATGAAAGAAAAGCAGTAAATGTAGGTATGAAAGATATGAAAAAGCATGGGTGGTCACTGGCTTACGAGGTTGCAGGACCCTTTTCCTTTCGTTGGTTCGCTTATTTATACATTTATGAACCAAGTGTATAACCGCCGATTTTAGAAATCGGCGTAACTTAAGGGGAATCATCGTAAATTTCTCAACTACTTTCTTTTGAGTCGATTCCTCTCAATAGGATAATAGTCATTTTCCGTCTAGGTTCATTCCCTACTCGTCGCGCCGAAGCGTGATCCTCGGCGCTTTCCAATGCTGGGTGCCGCTTGCCGTTCCGGAAGCTATTACGAGATTCGCGCCCAAAACTCGCATTCCTTTTTTTTAAAGTCTTTCCTTCTGGGGCTTCGAGCAGCCGAGAGCTGATCCTGATTTCACCTCTTTCGTCGCTCGACTGAGGCGGTCTGATGTTTGTCTACGGCCGAGGATGGTCTTGGGTGAGACGATAATTCTCTTGTTGACCGTTTCTCCTATCGGCTGATGCCATTAGCCGATGATGCATGTCGCATGCTGCACTCCCGCGCGACTGAGGTTGGTCTTAGCCAAGACGTGAGTCAACCTTTGTTAACTCATTCTTCTGTCGGCTGATGTCTTTAGCTGATGGTAAACGCCACGTGTCACTTCCCAAGGTGGCGAAAATTTTGGTCTCAACACATATATGTATATATGTATAGAACTAGTCTACTATGCTATCGATAACACCAAGTCATTGGTGCTATCAAGTTCTTACCCTTTGGATTAAGGGATGTACGGTTAGGATGATAGTGGTCCCCTAGGGTTTAGTGGGTGGTTGATTGAATAGTATAATCCAAGGGGTGGAAATGATCAAAGAGATATATCTAACGGTAAAAAAATTTGTAGCATCAATTGTTTGGTGCTATCGATAGCATTCCAACGGGACTATATATATATATATATATATATATATATATATATATATATATATATATATATATATATATAGAGAGAGAGAGAGAGAGAGAGAGAGAGAGAGAGAGAGAGTCCAACTATGGTGCTTTTAAAAGCACAAAGCACTTGGTGCTTGTAATTAAATTTTTCACTATTAGATTTATCTTTTTAATCAATTTTATATTTTATATTGTACTATTCCATCAATCACTCACTAAATTAAACCCTAGGGGACCACTATAATCATAACCACACATCCATTCATTCAAAGGCCGAAAATTCACAAACACCAATGAATTGGTAAGCTCAATATATATATATATATATATATATATATATATATATATATATATATATATATATATATATATATATATATATATATATATATATATATATATATATAGAGTTGGGCTGGAATGCTATTGATAGCACCAACCCAACTTTGCCACCCACTTTTTAGCCATTGGATCGCATTGAGATTCGTGCAAACTCTTTAATTAAAAAGAATAGCTTTTTACTTTTTACTTTTTCTTTTTATTTTTTTTTTCATTAAAGAGCCTTCACAAATCTCAATGCGATCCAATGGCTACAAAGTGGGTGGCAAAATTGGGTTGGTGCTATCAATAGCATTCCAGCCCAACTCTATATATATATATATATATATATATATATATATATATATATATATATATATATATATATATATATATATATATATATATATATATATATATATATATATATATTTCCGACTACAATGCTACCAATAGCACCAAGCACTTGGTGCTAACAAGTTTTATGCCATTGGATCTACTCCTTTGATCATTTCTATCCTTTAAATCATACTATTTCATCAATCACTCACTAAACCCTAAGGGGCTTCTATCATTCAAATTGCACATCATTTCATTCAAAGACCAAAAATCTAATATATATATATATAATTGAGCTCATATGCTTGTAAGAGTACCAAGTCATTGGTACTTGTAGTTTTTTAACTATTGGATGAAAAGAAGTGTGGTTTGGATATTAGTTGGCCCCTTGGGTTAAGTGAGTGGTTGGTGGAATAGAATGATTTAAGAATTCAAATTAGTCAAAGGAGTATATCTAGCTAACGGTAGAAAACTTAAAAGCACCAATTGCTTGGTGCTTGTATAAGTATAATAGCTAGACTATATATATATATATATATATATATATATATATATATATATATATATATATATATAATTGAGCTTCATGCTTTTAAAAGTATCAAGTCATTGGTGCTTGTATTAGTCTTTGAATGAAAGGATGCGAGGTTAGGATGATAATAACCCTTTGGATTTAGTAAGTGGTTGGTGGAATAATATAATTTAAAAGTTGAAATTAATCAAGGGAATAGATCCAATAAAAGAAAATTTACAAGTAACAATTACTTAGTATCTTTACAAATATAATGGCCGGACTCTCTCTCTCTCTCTCTCTCTCTCGGGGGATGCTAGGTGTACACCCCATAAGGGGTGTACATCCTACACCCCACCCCATCCTGGGGTGGGACTTCTTCCATTGGTCACATGATGTGACCCCATTCCAGAATAGGGTGGGGTGTAAGATGTGTTGGAATAAAATTTTAAATTTTAAAATTCTCAATAATTATTTTATTATTAATTTTCAATTTATTTATTACAATGTATTCTTATTAATTGTCTTTATTAGGTGTCTTAAGTTTTTTTTAACGTTGGGATTGAAACCAACGTTATTTTTTTCATTTAATTATCTTTAATGTACCTTTAACTCTAATTGAACGTTGGGTTGAAACCCAACGTTCACATGCATACACCCTGTATATATATACATGTAGAGGGTGTGTGCTATAGAGATATAAGATTGAGATATAGTCACATATAGCTTCTAATTGTTAAGAGAAAAGATTTATTTTTTTTTGTTTTACTATCGGGTGTTGAAAGAAACTTCGTCAACCTCTTCCGCGGTCGTGCTCGTAGGAAGGGGAGTTCCGGTCGTACCTTGGGGTGGTATCTCCGATTAATCCGCACGAAGGACGGAAATACGCTTTAGGGCAGTGCCTCGCACGCTTCCGGATCAATTTTATTTCGGTTTATTTTTATCTACAATTTCTGGAATTTTCATATCGATTAAAGGTAAGTTATGTTATTAAATTTAATCATAAAAATAGTTAGATAATTTAATCACAATCAAAGTTAGTGCGATTATTTTTCTAACAGTCTAAGGCGTATATCTGATTTGATTGTGATTAAAATCTAACGAGGGCTAATACGAAATTTTTGTTGCATATAATTTTGTTGTCAACTTATTAGTATGTTTAATATTCAAATTTAAACATATTAAAATTAGCATTTTAAAATTTTAATTGCATATAGATTATTGTGATTAATTTGTTCTCTTTAAAATTGTTATATACATATATTTTACTGTTTTCATTCTTTAGCTACTGTAAAATTAAAAAATAGCTTAAAAAAAAAATTTACTGCTTTGAGAAAAATAAATATAGCTACAGTAATATATATAAAAGTATATTTTCTGTTTTAGCTTCGGAAAAAAAAAACAGTAAAATATTTTTTAATTAATTGAAAATTTATTTCGAGAAAAAAAAAATAGCTACAGTAAATATATAAAAAAAAAAATTTATTTACTGAAAAGATAAAAAAATTATCTTAGGTGGTACTTGAACCTACAACCTTAGTCTTGTGTTAAAGACACATAACCAGTAAGCACAAAGCCTACTTTTTATATTTTTAGTTTACTTTTATTTTATTTACTGTAGTTTACATATTTTGTTTGATTGCATTTACATCCGAAAATATTTAAATCAAATTCAAACTTTAATTGTTTGGGTCATCTGTTTGCTATTGAACTAATTGAGATAAAAAGAGTAATATTAAAATCTTAAACAATGTATATTTGTTATATATATATATATATTAAAACAACTAATAATAATATTAAAAGATTTATTGAATCTTTTTTGTAGCTCATAGTTGCTAGTCTTAAATTTTTTTTATTCTCTCAATTAGATTATTTAAAATGTTTCAAACTGAGATACCTATCAAGCTATTTATCTACTGGACAAATTATTTTATTTTTATCCAGATTTGCTTATGAACTTAGAGAACTATTAAAATTAGGTTTGCACTTCCTTCAATCAGAATAGAAAACCAATACCGATTTAGTGAGATTGAACCAAACCCTATTAGACATCGTTGATGTTATGTTTTAAAGTTCTGATGTATCTCAGAACTTGTGGGGGAAAGTTTTTTTTTATCAGCTTGATATATTTGGGTATCCTGATTGTTCACCTGTTCATATTTCTGTTGATCCTAGTATGATTCATTAGATTGCTCGAGAGAAAGTATTTCGTTAATTTAAAAAGTAATCTATCTTATGGACTCAAATTTGTTGGTTGTTCTGTACAACGATACCAATTGAATTTCTGATTATTTGAACATCAAATCTATTTCTATTCGGTGTAATTCTAAAGCTGCAATTAAGTTTTTGTAAAATGAAATTGATAAATTTCAAAGCTAATAGACATATTAAATTAAGACAAGAATTTGTTAGATGTCTAATTTTTATAATGTTATTTCTTTGAATTTTATCATATCTGAGCAGAATCTTGCAGACTGCACTACAAGAATTATTATTTTTAACGACCAAATTTTAACGAAGGAAAGAAAATTTGGTCGTTAAAAACATACATATAAACGTTTCCGCGGCCAGGACAAATTTTTCCCGCGGCTAGGACAAATTAATTTAGATTTTTTACGACCAAAATTTTTTTAGCCGTCTTAAATATAATCTATCCTGTCGTTAATAGTGTAAAATCTTGATATTTTTCTGATAAAGTAAAATCTTGATATTTTTTGATAAAGCAAGATTTTTTTTTTATTCTCACACGCAACCTCTCTCCTAAAACCCATTCACCTTCCTCTTTTGCTAATTTTCACTTTTACTAATTCCCAAACAGACACCTCTCTTTATTCTTTTTTATTTCCTATCGTCACTTTCCTCCAAAATACTTCTCTTACCCACCTACCTACAGAGACCAAAAAAACCCTCTCTAATTTTTCTTCTCTCTATTTTATTCAAGTTCGAAGCCATCCGTCCCGCCCCTCTCAACGCGCGCGCGCGAGAAGCCCTCCGTCGCCGATCCCCTCTCACCGCGCGCGAGAAGCTCCGCCTACAACCTTTGTCGCCGGACCCCTCTCAACGCGCGCGAGAAGCTCCGCCTACAGCCCTCCGTCGTCGGCCCACTCTCACCGCACGCGATACACAGTCGACGGCCCGGAGCCCCCATTCGCCGCCTTTGTAGCCTGTCGCCTCACCTACAGACAGTCACGTTCGCGCCCACGCCCACAACTCGTCGCGCCCGCGCCCCTGCAACCCATCGTCGTGCCGCAGCCCATCATCGTGCCGCAGCCCGTCGTCGTGCCGATTTTCTAAGTAATTTTTTTTTTTTTTTACTCATTAATATTATTCTGCTAGAATAATTTGTTAGTGTTTAGAACAAACTTAGCTATGGATGAGTCAATGATTGACAGGATAATCGAAACATTTATCTTTTTCTTGTTAATATTATTTTACTCATTAATATTATTTTGCTAGAATAATTTGTTAGTGTTTACAATAGACTTAGCTATGGATAAGTCAATGATTGACAGGATAATCGAAACATTTGAGTTTTAGTTGTATGCAACGAGAGTTTAATTAAGACATTGCTTATATTTTGTTCTTTATTTTTTAACTTTCACTATTTTTTATTTAGTAGGATTTCTTGATTATTTATCAAAAACTGCTCATAATTAGTTTTGTGTCATTAGTGAAATCACATTATATCTTAAACTTTTTATAGATGTTCATAAATTGCTACTAAGTTTTTTGACAAGTTGCAAAAAGTTTGTCCCTTTTTATGAATAGAAAGAATATCAAATTCTGCTCCTATATATTTAAAATGCATGCTAGCCTTCTTAATAGTCTCTTTAATATGAATGAATTCTAACAATAATTGTTTATTTACATTCTTCAGAAAATATTGTATAACATTACTCATTATACTATCTGTTTGTTTAGGTAATTTTTTTGGATTATCTCTACTCGATTCTGAGAAAATGGCACCTAGTAAAGGTTGGATGGATCTAGTTAATGATCGATTAAGTGACGCATATGAAAATGGAGTTCAAATTTTTTTGAATTATGCTTTTAAACGTACAGGACATAACAATAAAATTCGATGCCCTTGTGTTAGATGTAATAATACATATTCAGGAACTCGTGAGCTAGTTGAGACGCATTTGAAAGTTTATGGAATAGTTCAAAGTTACACTTTCTGGTATCACCATGGTGAAAGATCTGGTGAGTCTCAATCGGATTCAGATTCAGATGATGATAATGAGGGAATAGAAGAAGATGATAGTGCTGATGAAATGCATGAAATCTTAAGGGATTTATATCCCGAATTGAATAGAAATTTTGAGAACAATACTACGATAATTGATGAAGATTTTGAAGATGAACCAAATGACGAAGCAAAGTCTTTCTATAAATTACTCAAAGAGTCTAATCAACCATTATATAATGGTTCGAAATGCTCAAAATTATCTTTGCTGATCAAATTGTTTCATATTAAGAGCCTTGGAGGATGGAGTAATGCGTCATTTACTATGTTACTTCAATTATTAAAAGAAGATATTCTACCAAGCGGAACAACATTCCCAGATTCATATTATGAGGCAAAAAAAACTATTCATGATCTTGGACTTTCTTACCAAAAAATTGATGCATGCATTAATAATTGTATGTTATATTGGAAAGAGAATGAAGAATCTGATTCATGCAAAATTTGCGGGACTTCTAGATGGAAGCATGACAAATGTAGTGGGGAAATTGAACATAAAGTAAATGGTAAAAAAATACCACTGAAGTCATTACGTTATTTTCCATTAAAATCTAGACTTCAAAGGTTATTTATGTCAACAAAAACAGCTTCTTTTATGAGATGGCATTTTGATAAAAGAGTAGATGATGGAGTGATGCGGCACCCGGCTGATTCAATGGCATGGAAGTCTTTTGATGAACTACATGAACCATTTGCATTAGAGCCTCGTAATGTCAGACTTGGTCTTGCTAGCGATGGCTTTCAACCATTTGGAGATTCGAGAAAACCATATAGCATTTGGCCAGTAATCCTAATTCCCTACAATCTGCCTCCATGGATATGTATGAAGCAATCTAATTTCATTTTGTCAATGCTTATTCCAGGACCTGAGAGTCCCGGGGATGCAATTGATATCTATCTCCAACCATTGATTGAAGAGTTGAAGGAACTATGGGAAGTAGGTGTTGAAACATTTGATGCATCAATACGACAAAATTTTCAATTACGTGCAGCTTTGTTGTGGACAATTAATGATTTTCCTGCTTACGGAAACCTGTCTGGATGGAGTACAAAGGGAAAACTAGCATGTCCTTGTTGCAATAAGAATACCTTTTCTATTAGGTTAACTAATGGTTGCAAGCAATGTTATATGGGCCATCGACGATATTTGCCTAATAAGCACAAGTGGCGATATGATAAATATTCTTTTGATGGAACCAAGGAGCGAGGTTGTGCACCAAAGTTATTTAGCGGTGATGAAATCTTGGAACAAGTGCAAGATCTTGAAGGAATCATTTTAACAAAAGCTCCTAATAAAAGGGTAAAAATATCACATAACATTCGAGGTGATAATTGGAACAAGAAAAGTATATTCTTTGAACTTCCATATTGGAAAACTCTTTTGTTGCGTCATAATTTAGATGTAATGCACATTGAGAAGAAATATATATGATAATGTACAAGGGACAATTATGAATACCAAGGGAAAAACTAAGGACACAGTGAAATCTCGTCTCGATTTGCAAGCAATGAATATAAGACCAGAATTACATCCGATCCAAAAAGGGGATAAGTTTGTTCTTCCTGCTGCCTCCTACATGTTATCGCCAAATGAGAAGCACACATTTTGCCTTTTTCTTAAGCAATTAAGAGTTCCAGATGGCTTCTCCTCAAATATATCTCATTGTGTAAATCTTAAAGAACATAAGATTTCTGGATTGAAAAGTCATGATTGCCATATTATGCTCCAACGCCTACTTCCTCTTGCTCTACGTGGTTTACTTCCTAAAGAAGTTTATGAACCACTTTTTGAGTTATCTATATTTTTCACTGTGCTAGGTTCTAAGACCCTAAAGGCAGATGATTTGGATCAAATAGAAACTCAAATTCCAATAACTCTTTGCAAATTAGAGAGAATTTTTCCTCCTTCATTTTTTGATGTTATGATACATTTGCCAATTCATCTAGCAAATGAAGCTAAGATTGGAGGACCAAGCCAATATAGGTCAATGTACTCTATAGAGCGGTACTTGTATACTTTAAAAGGGTTTATACGCAATAGAGCTTGTCCAGAAGGTTCAATTGCAGAAGGCCACATTGCAAATGAATGTATGACATTTTGTTCAAGATATCTTCATGGCATTGAGACAAAATTTAATCGTCATGAGCGGAATTATGATGGTCGAGATAACACATCTGATGAAGGTTTATCTATTTTTTCTCAACTTGGAAAAGCGCTAGGTGCTGGTACTATATATGATATGGATGCGAACGAGTTCGAGCAAGCACAACTTTACATTTTAAAAAATTGCCTTGAAGTTCAACCATTTCTAGAGTATGATTTCATTGTTCACTTACATTACCCTTTTTCTTTTTCTTTTTTTTTTTTAATATCTTATATACATACTAAGTTCATTTATCTTGTTATGCAGAGAGTACTCACAAACTCATAATAGTAGAGGATTAGAATTATGTGATAAAAATTTTATTGAGTGGTTTAAGATCAAGGTAAGCTCACTTTTAGTTAATAATTTTGTCAATCAATATTTGTAATATATATAGGATGAAGTATGTTTAATTTACTATTCACTTTGTAGGTAGCACATCTATATAAGCAACAGAAAAGCTCGATCATGGAAGACATGCTTTCTTTGTCACGTGGTCCTACTAAATATGTCACATGCTATAATGGTTATCTAATAAATGGATATAGATTTCGGATAAAAGATCGCGACAAAGGCTTAAAAACACAAAATTGTGGGGTGGTTGTAGTTGGTGACACTGGTGCCACAACTGAAAAAAGAGATTACTACGGGGTTTTGACGGAGGTCATTGAATTACAATATGTTGGAGGTCATCGAGTAGTGTTGTTTCGATGTGATTGGTATAATGTATATGATAGAGAAAAAGGAATCAAGACAGATGAATATGGAATTGTTAGTGTTAATTGCCAAAGATTATTGAAAACAAATGAGCCATTTGTATTAGCTAATCAAGCATCACAAGTGTTTTATGCTATCGACAATATTAATAAAGGATGGCATGTAGTGCAGAAAACTCAACCTCGTGACTTATATGAGATGCCACTACAAATGGAAGAAGATTCTGAAGATGTTCAAGATGAAATAGATGCATATCAAGAATATGAATCATTCGCTCCTACTAATAATTTATCCACTTCATTAAATATGGACAATGAAATCAGCTGGAATAGGAAAGATATCGAGCCGATGATGGTTGATGCCGTTTCCACACGAAAGAAGAGAAAACGAAGATCATAAAAGACTGAATGCATAGTTGTTGATTATGAAGATGTGATGGTTTTGTATATTTATTTTTATTTATGAGTTTAAATTAATTTTAGATAGATTGTTCACTATTATATTAGAATAATTTTCTAAATTTTCTTATAATATGTACAGGATGCAACCGCAAAAATCACGAAATGGGAATGATTCCACTTCTAGAGGAGACAAGCTTATGTTTATACCACCAGGTGCATTAGGTAAAGGGCGCGCACAATTTGGTTTAAGATCTTACTATACTTTACGACCATCGATATCACAAAGTGTAGGGACTACTACTGCACCATCACTTGATACTCCTATTGTGCAATCAAACGATATCTCTCTACCTCAAAATTTTGAACCTATGGAAGAAACACAAATTGGAGAAGAATCAAGGGAAGCTGGTATAACTTCCCTCCTTTTGTTTTTACACATATTTTATCTTTATGCATTTATGTTTATATGTTTATTTAATCTTTATATATTTATCTTTATGAGTTTATGTATACTATATTATCGATTATTTTATCTCTACACCTTTATGTATAAGGACTATTACTAATGCATATATATATATATATATATATATATATATATATATATATATATATATATATATATATATATATATAATATTTCTTCTTTTTATTCTTAGATTCTACAGATCTTCCAAAGAAGAGGAAGGTGCGAGGAAAAAACAAATGTAAGGAAGTTGCAAAGTTGAAGGGTGGAACAAAATTGAACGTGAAATTCTACAATAAGCGCGTTGTTGGAAAGAATCATCGGGTATTTTCGAGGCACTTAGGAAGAATCGTGCGCGATCGTAATATTTGTCCACTTCGTGTGCACTCATGGAAGGAGATTAGGGATGAAGAAAAGAAGCATATGTGGGCTGCGGTGACGGTAAACTATTTAGCTTGATATCAATTTGAGTTGATCATAAAACTATTTAGCTTGATATCAATTTTAGTTGTTATATGAGTAAAAGTTTTAATTTGGAGCTTTTATTTTGGTTGATTGAAATTTAGTATTGAATTAGTTGTAAGCTGATATAGCATATAATTTTAGATTTACAATAAGTTTTATAACCTTATTTACATTTGATTTGAACTTGAAGGATAAATTTGAGAATAAAGAAATGGAAGAGTTTCGTGAAGATGTCTTAACTCATTTGAAAGATTTGTGGAATAAATGGAGGGGAGATTTGCATCGCAAATATATAAAACCATGCAGTACTATACAAGAAACTCTAAGAAATATTCCCGAAGATATGGAACGAGATGATTGGGAGTGGCTAGTTAAGGAACATTTCTCAAGTAAAAAGTTTATGGTACACTTCCTTTTCTTTTTTTGCTATTAGATGAATTGAAGTATAAGCTATTTATTCTAAAAGAAACTTTTCTTACACATTTTGCTAATATTTTGAATTTTTTCTTCTATATATATAAATATAGGCATCAAGCAAACGAAACTCCATTAATAGGAACAAGTTAACTATGCCTCATCGTACAGGTAGTAAGCCAATTCGACAAATTATTTGGAAGAAGGTAATGGAAAGTTAATATCATACTTTTTTAAAATTCTAGTTTTTGTATTGATCATAAATATTATTTGGGTTTGATTTCTGTACAAAAGGGAGGCAAAGTCGGTCAACCACCAAGCTTAGCAACTATATTTTTTGAGACTCGAAAAAAGGGTGACAAGTTAGTAGATGAAGACACTTTAAAACAATATGTATGTGGAACATATATTTATATTTTGTTTTAATTTTTGTTACTTTTAATGCATTATCAACTTACTATTGTTTACCTTATATCTTGAAGGATAAAATTGTTGATGCTACTCAATCGGGACCCTCCTTATCCAATATAGAGTTAGTTGAAGAATGTTTTGGGCCACAACGTCATAACCATATTACTTGCTATGGTGGTGGCTTAAAGCCTAATGATATGAAGACTATTGGAACTAGAGCTGAGCTTCAAGCTAAGCTTCGTGAAACTCAAAAAGAAAATGATTCGCTTAAGAACCGTATGGATGAAATGGAAGCCGAAGTAAGAATGATTAAGGAAATGCTTCAACGTCAACATTCCAATAGTCCACCTTCATTTGAAGAGTAAACAATCTAATCTTATTTAGATTTGTATCGTTTTTGCATGTGTATATATTGGCACACAAAAGTTGATTTTAAATTCTATGAGTTGTTTGTTTGCTTTATTGTTCAAAATCTATTTGTATGACTTAATTACTTTCATATTGTTTTAACTTTCATTCTTTTTCTCTTTTGTAGGTAATTCATGGTGATTTTGGGGACAAGAAAGACAATGAATTGCAATATGCCTTTTTTGCTTTAATCCTCTTTTTTTTTAAAAAAAAATGATGAGTAGTAGGCATTTTGTTTTTGGTGAATGTTAACTATATATGTAATGGTGTGATGAAAACTTTAATGTATTAAGTGAATGGTAGTAGGCATTTTGTTTTTTGGTGAATGCTAACTATATAAGTAATGGTGTGATGAAAACTTTAATGTGTTAGGTCAATGGTTTGGAAAAAAGGTTGAATGTTGTGGATGCTAATTACTTTTATTGTTAATGAAGTATTGTTATAAATTTGTTCATATATTGTGAATTTGTCATAAGCTTGCTTATATTTATATATTATTGTGTATACAATGTGCTTATAGTGCTAAAAGTAATAATTGGATGTAATATTTCTATCATTAACGACGAAAAAAATGATCGTTATTATATTATATTTTTTACTTACGAAATGCTATTAACGACGAAAAATATGGTCGTTATTATATTATTTTTTTTACTTTCGAAATACTATTAACGACGGGAAATATGGTCGTTAGATATACTAGCGACTAAATTTTTGGTCGTTATTAATACTATGAATAGTACAATTATAATTTCTATAATCTATATTACGACAGTCGAATCGGTCGTTATTGTAAAATGGAGTGGTTACTAAAGAAAATAAATAACGATGACAAATTATATGGTCACTATTAGTTTATAACGATGGCAGTTCATTTTGGTCGGAATTGGTTTTAACGACGGAGGCTTTTACGACGGGCCACGACGGACGAATTTGCTGTCGTTACTGATATTTAACGACGGAAAGCCTAATTTTTAACGACGGTACCGCCTTTCGTTAAATAACTTATTTTTTGTAGTGCTGTTTGACGAAAGGCCTGAATAGGACTAAGGTCCTAGAGTCATCGAGGGGGATGGGACTTTGCCCATAAAGGGCCTTCCTGCAGTGGGAACCCAACCTTTGTGATAGGAGATCCCTTGAAGAAGATTCAATGTGGTAAAAACAAGCTGTCAGGTTGGCCAAAGAGCACTTTCTACAGTTTATTTAAAGGAACTTTAGTTCCAATTTCATCCCTATGATGAGTAGTGCTCTGTGTAGTGGTTGAGGTTGAGCTTATAGTTCTTAATGGAATCCGAGGCGATAATTTTCGCGAGATGTGACTCTACACACATCCCTGGAGGAGACCACCTATATAAAAATATTCGTATAAGGCCGCGACTATGAGATGTGGGCTGTCCATAGAAATTCTTATGAAAAATTAAGGTACTGTGCATGGCCTTTAATGCACAGACTCGCGACGGAGAATTCTGTACTGTGTGTGTGGCAGTTGAAGTCAGGGTCAAAGGAACGTAGTTCAAGACCTGGTTCACTCCGATTCTTTCTGATGAAAATTGCTTACACTAAGTGAGGTTAAGTCTCTTAAAGACACCTTACCTATTACATAGTATAAACACCCGATAATTTTATTTTAATTTTAATTTGTTGAATTAATGGTTATTTCGAATTTTTGAATTTTGTGGGGGATTGTTGGAATAAAATTTTAAATTCTAAAATTCTCAATAATTATTTTATTATTAATTTTTAATTTATTTATTATAATGTATTCTTATTAATTGTCTTTATTAGGTGTCTTAAGATTTTTTTAACGTTGGGATTGAAACTAACGTTATTTTTTTCATTTAATTATCTTTAATGTACCTTTAACTCTAATTGAACGTTGGGTTGAAACCCAACGTTCACATGCATACACCCTGTATATATATACATGTAGAGGGTGTGTGCTATAGAGATATAAGATTGAGATATAGTCACATATAGCTTCTAATTGTTAAGAGAAAAGATTTATTTTTTTTTGTTTTACTATCGGGTGTTGAAAGAAACTTCGTCAACCTCTTCCGCGGTCGTGCTCGTAGGAAGGGGAGTTCCGGTCGTACCTTGGGGTGGTATCTCCGATTAATCCGTACGAAGGACGGAAATACGCTTTAGGGCAGTGCCTCGCACGCTTCCGGATCAATTTTATTTCGATTTATTTTTATCTACAATTTCTGGAATTTTCATATCGATTAAAGGTAAGTTATGTTATTAAATTTAATCATAAAAATAGTTAGATAATTTAATCACAATTAAAATTAGTGCGATTATTTTCCTAACAAGATGTACACCCCTCATGGGGTGTACACTTATATTTACCCTACTGTTAATAGCAGTGCTATTAAGTAACGTGATATAATATAAAATAAAGATTGAAAGTAATGTGATTCTTTATGTAGAAGATACTATTTGAGACAGGCTTTATCAGTGGGGACTTTTTGTAATTTAGCCACGTGAGGTAGGGACATGAGTTTTAAAGATGGAATTAAGGAGCGAGGTGAATTGTTTGGTGTTGGTTGATGGTTGGAGGGTAATAACCACTGCCCCTCTTCAATTTCCCGTGTTTAATTAGTCTTTAATATGCAATATCAAAAGGTGAATTAATTAATGCATGGAACTACTTTTCAAGTTATGAAACCTTCCATTAATAGATTTGTCAAAAAAAAAAAAAAAAAAAAAAACGTTTAATTATTTGATGAATTGAAATTGTTTATTTCGAATCCCACTTAGATTCGAATCCCATCAGGAGCGGCTAAAGATTATTTCTCTCTCTCTTTCTCTCTCTCTCTCTCTCTCTCTCTCTAGCTCTATGTCACGGATTTAAGCAAAATTGTTTGAAAGGTCCGTGCGGCACTCGCCTTCCTTCACGAAGTGAGCAAGCCTACACCTCCACTTGCGAACATGGAACTGCTTGCCCTAAGTTAATGTGCAAGAGAGAGTGAGTTTGAAAAAGTATTGTATTTCTAGAATAGTAAAAAGTATAACTGATTTCTTACCTTTGAGGGTGAAGGCCACAATCTTATATAGGCCACTCGCCGCCCATAAGCCTAATGAAAAGATGCCAAGTGGTACAAAAGTACAAACCAAACGGAGGCTAAAAGCTTCTAAGAGTCCTACATTAATTACTCTACCTAGGAACTTGAAGAAGCTCATGACTTTTCGGCATCTCTGCGTCCGACGTCTTGAGATTCGTGAAGAAGCTTCTAGATGGATGTAGCAAAACCTCATGAAGTGATTTTCCTTTGGAGTTTGGTAGATTGCAAAGGAAAAATTAGCAGAAAAAGTTAAGTCCATGACAACCTCTCCCACACCTAATGCGCAGACGTCCTCGTTGCGCGCTGGTGTTGGAATTCTTCGATCATAATAGAATATTTTCAGAGAGTGTCAGCCTTCTCCCGGTTTGCTTCGCCATGCGGGAGGTTCTTCCACTTGACTAGATACTTAACACTTTGCGGGACTCTGCGACAACAGATGGTGAGAGTGTCCAGCAAAATTTCGACCTCTTTGACAAGGGATGTTGTCATAGTAGCGGTAGCGTGGTGCGACATGCTCCTGTTGGGATCCTCGGGGTCGTCATGGAATGGCCGAAGGCAGCTCGCATGAAAGATAGGGTGGATCTGCAGGTTGGCTGGTAGTTGAGATTTATACTATTGTAAAGTCAACTAAAAAGAGAGAAAAAAAAATACAATAGCACGGATTTCAATACAAATTCTATGATAAAAAATTTACAAGCATATTTTGACTTGTGCTTTTAAAAATATATAAGCTCTAGTGTGTGTGTTACACACACACATATATATATATATATATATATATATATATATATATATATATATATATATATATATATATATATATATATATATATATATATATATATATATATATATATATATATATATATATATATTATCATAGAATTTGTATTGAGATTTGTGATATTATAAAGTTAACTAGAGAGAGAGAAAGAGAAAGTACAATAGTATGAATCTCAAAACAAATTCAATGATAAAAAAATTACAAACATACTTGGATTTGTGTTCTTGAAAGTATATAAACTTTTCTCTCTCTCTCTCTCTCTCTATATATATATATATATATATATATATATATATATATATATATATATATATATATATATATATATATATATATATATATATATATAGTAGAGGAAATCAAGCTTACTTTTTATACAGGAAATCAAGCTTATTTTTTATATTCAATTATTGGATGGAGCCCACATTTAAGATTTTTTTTTTTTTGGATGGAAAATAGTGTGGAATACCTGTAATGATCGAGGATGAATACAAGCATTTACAAACACACACACACACAAGCACACATGCAAAAACAGTGGAGGACAAAAAGTTTGAATAAAAAAAGTAGCTGGGGTAGCTAGCTAGGAAAGTGCAAGTAGCAATATCGTCTGCATGCCAATAATAATGGTGAATATTCAGTGGTCCGTGTTGTTCACAATCTCAAACTACAGTGCGTCCACCATGTGCAGCGTGGCGATCGATCGAGTAGCAAAACGCCAAAGCGAGAGCCCTGGAAGTAGCACATGCATTGAACTTTGCCGACATGTTCCCATTGACACTTACTAACCCAATTAACCTACATTCATCCCCCTCCAAATCAATCAATTAAACCCTACTCCTCTCTCTCTCTCTCATCTCTCTCTCTCTCTCTCTCTCTCTCTCTCTCTCTCTCTCTCTCTCTCTCTCTACACTGTGAGAAATACGTTGCATCTCCCTCAAGGGTTCCCATATGGGTGATATATATGTTGGCAAATCCATGTTGCATCTCCCTCAAGGGTTCCCATATGGGTGATACATATGTTGGCAAATCCATATGATTAGTGCCGTGATTTGCGTGTATGAACCAATAATTATCAAAGTATCTAATTATGTCTTCATGTCAACACATGTATAGTAGCACATGTATATAAGAGCACCATTCTAGGTTATACATACGTAGGAGTATTCATTCACATTAAATTTTATGCTTTTGCATTGAATGAGCCTCAACTGTGCAACTTTTTTTTCTTTTTTTTTTTTTCTTTTTTAATCGCATTCGGAAGGCAAGGGCAAAGTTGAGAACATAGAAGGAAGAAGCAGGGAGAATCAACTAGCTAGCTAGCTAGGGATTTAGGAGAGCACAAAACTTGACTATTGATGAATAAAGAAACCCTAATCCCAAAACAGCAAAATTCTCACTATATCTGGACAGAAAGAGCCACATAACATAACCAAAACAACTTTTTATTATTAGCATCAAAAGAACCACATAAAATCCAAAACCTTAATTGAACAAATCTACCAAACAATCTCATAATTGCTTGTTTTTTGTTTTTATTAATCTCCCTAGCTATACAACATCTCTCTCTCTCTCTCTCTCTCCTCTCTCTCTCTCTCTCATCTCTCTCTCTCTCTCTCTCTCTCTCTCTCTCTCTCTCTCTCTGCATTGAGTGGGCAATACAGCAGACAGGAGGGTAATGGATGGCCTACACCATCACATCAGTACTGGAAGGTTCATACTTGCACCACCCCCCCCCCCCCCCCCCCCCCCCCCCCCCCCCTAACTTTGAATTATTGGACATGCCGTTTGTTAAGCTTTTTCACCATGATCAAAACTTTTGGTCAATTACAAAAGTAAATCCCATTGTTTACTAGAAAAGTAAACAACTGCCCTCTCTTCGGCTATATAAAGGATGGAAGATGGCACAAAGTGGTCTCAGTGAAGGGGAAAAAAAAAAAACCCTATCAAGTGCTCATCAAGGCCAATGGGAGCCCTCTCTTCGGCTATATAAAGGATGGAAGATGGCACAAAGTGGTCTCAGTGAAGGGGAAAAAAAAAAACCCTATCAAGTGCTCATCAAGGCCAATGGGAGAAGAGAGAGAGTACAGCCCCCATCTCTCTCTCTCTCTCTCCAGTTATGGGTTGGAGCTAGTGGGCTGTACCCTCTCTCTTCTTCTCTTGGCCTTTTGATGGAAACTGCCGTATATATAAGCTGATTCAAAGTACCAGCAGTGAAATATATATCAATGTTTTCAAGTACATAGAGGTATGACTAAGTAGTTTCACTTGCTTTTTGTTTGCTGCAAGCATATCATGGTACTTGCACAAATTCTTTAATGTAAAGGTTCCTTGTTTACATATGTGCATTATATATATATATATATATATATATATATATATATATATATATATTCTTGATGAATAGCTGTTTTTTTAAATTTATCTTTCTTTGCAAAGCAGATAAAGACGAAGACTGGAATCTATATAGAGAGAGCATAAACATGGTACTTTTTAATGAAGGTAGGTTTATACATGTAATCGCACATGCGCGCACACAAACACATGCACATGCACGCACGCACAAAAGCACGCGGGCGCACATAGACACGCAGGCGCGCACACACATGCACATACAAAAAGCAGAACATGTGCGTCCACAGCACACAGACCCCCAACACAAAAATCTGGATGAGAGAAACATGGTGGTGGTAAGTGCAGTTTATTTTAGTTGCCATGTTCATATATATTGAATATGTATCAAATATCAATTGTCCCATATTTTCCTTCTAAATTTGGAAGCTTGTTGCTTCGCTTCACTATCAAATGATTGGTCATGTTTTCCCTTCACTACTAAATGATCACTTTATACTAATTGATTTTTTGTGAACACCCATGAGATGATCAGCCAATACCGATATATTAAGATGCATGATTTGGTACATTTCATTCTTATGTACAATTTTCTCTCTGTTGCCTTGATTGTGGTATTACTACTACTTATCTCATGTAGGGTATTAAAAGGATTAATTCACTCCTTTATTTGCTACCTAAACACTCAATGATGTAACTACTATATATTACGTACATAGATATATATCCAAGCCCAATGAAAATTAGCTTAATAATAGTAAAGTGAAATATTCTTCCAGTATCAGCACCATATTAATTTGGCATTAGCTCATTACTTTGTTGCGAGGATATGTACTTGTATTTGTTCCTTTTCTTTTATTCAAGGTCACTCACTTGCGTACCTTGTTTTCTTAGTCGTTCTGTGCATATTACACATATAGTGAATTAAAAATACTTAGTAGCCAAGTGAGGGTTACACAATCCAAAACTTGGTATGTCACCCTAAAACTATTATCCATTGTTCTAAATTTACCTTGCCTTTTTCTTACGTGATGTTCTTTTATTTCTTTTTTTTTTGGAGTATCCTTAATTGGTGTATGTGACCAACTTATTTTTCCGAAGGAGTTAAATTTTATAAATCATGCAACAGGATGTAGCACAATTAAGCTCCTACCAGAGGTAAGATCCCACTAAATCTCTAATGTCGTACTCCATACCTAAGAAAGAGTTATTTTGTACGTATATATCTTTTGTGAGTTGGGATAAAAAAGAAGGTTTTGACATGAGTTAAGGACCTTAAAGATACTACATGCAGTCAAAATTAAATTTACTTCAGAGAAAGTAGAATCAGAATCTTTTTTGTTTTAAGTTTTAACACATTAATGCAATTTTCAATCAAAGACTTTAAACGAATTCTCTTCTCGAAGATTGTTGAGTGTAATTCGGATGATAAACCGTTCAGGATGAAAATTTGTATAATTAGATGGGAGATGTCTTCCAGAAAAATCCCAAAGTATATACTTAGAATCTGAGATGTAACATGTGAAGTAATTCAGATCATGCAATTAAAATCTGGGATGATAAACTACACTTTTCCAGCATAATTTTGATTTTCGGCCAATTTCGGACTTGTGAATGGAAGAATAGTCCAAATAATTATAAACTCAGCATTACCTGTGAGTCCCTCCAGAATAAATCATGCCATGTTATCTCCTACACCCTCAACATGGGAAAAGAAACATTTAGCCTATGTAAGTAATATAAAACATGAGAAAGGATTTTTTTTTGTTGAATATAATTAAGGCCAAACTATTTGTTAGTCTTATCAGTTACTTGCAGGAATTGATCTTTAGTTTTTAGTTGTTCTTGATGAACATTAACTAGTAACATTGTTCTTAGTTGAATTAATTCGTTGGGTTGTTATTATGCAGTTAATTTTAGTGCTTATATAATACGTGCAAGGTTATCTCGGCTAGGTAGCTACTTCATTCTTAATATTTTAATATCCCATCTCTATTATGGTTGAATCTCTGTTCTCTTTTTTTTTTTGTCTTTTTTTTTTTGGGTTACACTACAACAAAATTAGGTTATAGGAACACATGTTTATGACACTTTTTACAAATGCCCCATTTATAGTCCATCTATATCCAAAATTAGGTTATAGGGACACATTATAATAATGTGTCGCTATACACCCCAGCGACGGCACATATAGCGACACTAATGACAAGTGTCGGTATTTTTTTCAGCAGTATTTTTTTTAGTTTTTAGCAACACTTAAAAGTGTCGCTATAGCATAATTTTGTTGTGGTGTCAGTCACAAAAACTATAACAAGTGTGTAGTGAACTATTTATGCATACCTACGACCATAACAAGTGGCATGGACCATCGTGTTATGGTATGGCAGCCAATGGTGTTGGCGTACCTACCACCATAACAAGTAGTATAGAGCACCGTGTTATGGCCTAAAAGAAGAAGACGATGTAGAGCACAATGTTATTGTAATGATCCAAACTTCTGTAATAGCAGAATTTCGATGAAAACTAGCTTGGAGGACTATCTCTGTGGTTCAGGAGAAGTTTCAAGCATATTAATTAGAGTGTTTCCGGCGTGGATCTAGTGGAAAAACTGAATTAAAAAATGTTGAATTTTGACCAATTGAGCAAGAATAGTCAGAAGTGACGGTAGACAAGTACAAAAGGGATTCCGAAGATTTCAGAACGATTAGAAAAGAGTTAAGAGTTCTATGGAACAAAATTGAAAATTTTCGAACAAAGCAATTTTGAGTCAAAAAGGGTTCAGGACCCATCGTTGATCTGGAAGACCAAACCTTGACCTGAAAAATTTACTACACAATCATCAAAAACGAGGATAGAATATTTGTGATCCAAACACGCCAGCCCGACTGTATGCTAGATAAGTATCACATTATTGGTGATCAGGTTTAGACTGGTGTAACAGTCGGGCTTACACCTACACGAGTTGTGAGATGCATGGAACAGGAAAAGATGGGGGACTTGGTGATCAACTCTGATAGTTCTCTCCACTTAGGGATTGTTTGTGTATGATAGATAAATCAACACGAGGTGAGGGATCATGGTTGAGGCACACCAGCCTCTATACACTATGCATCCCGTTGTAGCAAGGCGCATAGGAATTTAAAGGGGAATGTATGTTGGTTGGGAACGACAACATAGGTGGTACAACGCATAGCTCAACACTTGGTGCGTTGGTAGATAAAGGTTCTGCATTAGTGGTTAATGGGTAAGCTGTAACCCCATATTGGGCTGCGACGGAAGTAAAACGAATCAAACTGGACTTTGTTGGGTCGCCTCAATTGTTGCATGGCGACAACACGTTTTAGCTCATAGTGAGCTGATTAATCTAGCCAGTTAGTCGGAGTGTATTGCTGTCACACCCTGGGGTCAAAAAGTGGACCCATTTTTTTTTTTTTTTTTTTTTTTTTATATAAATTAGAGTTTAAAACTTTTTTTTCAGGCCGTGAGCAGATCCGCCACGTGCATAAAGTTTTCCGATCCAAACGAACAGAGTCTCCCTTATACACGTACGACTAGGTATTATACATCTTACATTTCTGACTACATAATTGAAATATGATTACATCAAATATGACTCACACTAAGCTATGAACAGGCGATCGATGGCATATACCTCAGTACACTTGCCGACTCACATCATATCCTGCCATATCTACGCATACATTAATCAATTCTCCATATCTCCGCAAACATAAATCAAAACCCCGCCGTATCTCCATTTTTTGAAAATCATTTTGAAATCATGATCGAAAACCCAATGAAAGAATATATAAGGAACTGAGTTCATATTTTTATTAAAATCATCCAACCAAGCAACCAAACAAACAAGCATGATCGAGAGTATAGCAATAGTCGATAAATAACATAATAAACTGAAATGAAGGTCCGACTAGCTAAACAGTAGAAAAAAATGGGTCGGTACTATCGGACGCTCCTCACATCAACGTTTCGAATCTCACCGCCCGAAATATTTGAAAAAGTGTCAACAAATGGGGCATGAGATACAACTGAATGTATCTCGGTGGGTACAACGAGCCGGAGACTAGCAAGTTGTACCTACTGGTATACAATAATCGACATGCAGGTGAAATCTATAAATATTAAAGCAGATATAATCGGGTAATAGATATAATAGGCAGATATGAAGTAATAATCAATAAATCATAATGAGCAAAGTAAAAGAGTGTTAATAAGCAATAAAGCAAGTAATGAAAACAGCTACGATATGTATGCGTCAAAGTACTGAAACTCTAAATACCTAATTGTGCCACTGTTGGTCACTAAGACCTCAGCCTAATGGTATAGCAAAAAGCACCTAGACAAAGTTGACAACTATCCCGTACCCACAGGTACAACCAAAGAGGCTCACGGATTGATTACACTACTCTATCAATAAAGAACACCACAAAGGGGGCCAATCTGCTGGCGTACATGACATGTGTAGCAGATGCACGGCGATCACAAATGCGGATGCTCAATGCTTACGGTCCAACGGCTGGAATACAGCAATACTCCCAAACGTGATCATGATCATCAACTATAACAACTCATGCAATATAAAAAACGATGATCTCCTACTCTATCAAATATACAAGAATTAGAAGATAGCGATAACAGACCATAATCATAAACATGAGATTGAGCTATATACATAATGTAAATCCAAGTGTGAAAGAATATATAATGTCGAACGACAATAGTAATATATGTCATGATAACTATACGATGCGAAAATCGAAGGAGTAAAGTAATGACATAGCAGAGGGATTAGCGCTAGCAACAATCACGTAGGTTCCGATCGAATACGATATCCAATGAGGTTGTACTATACTAATCCCTGAGTCAAAGTACCTACCTCAATGAAGACGATCCATAAATAAGCGACTCAAACCCTCGCAGGAATCCCGACAACTCGGGCCTATAATAAATCATGGAGTTAGAACATGTCTCACACAAACTCAACCCACTGACTCGCACATGACCAAACCATATAACACAGACTTTTCGTTAAGTCCCGGGATTCACTAAATTTTTTGAAAATTCGCCGAAATGACTAATAATGGTCCGTATATGTCATAGGAGCTATCAAATCATACCAACCTTTATTTGCTGCCCTGGAATGCACCCATTAAGGCATTCGGGTAGCAAAATATGATATATATATATATATATATATATATATATATATATATATATATATATATATATATATATATATATATATATATATATATATATATATATATATATATATATATATATATATATATATATATATATATATATATATATATATATATATATATATATATATATGATGCTAACTTGTCCAACTTTTATCGAAACGACGTCTGAAATCATCGATTTCAGCTTCGGGAGTTACCGATGCTAACCTGCTACCTCTGGGTATACCAAAATAGTATCGGGACCAGCCAAGGACACTTAGCGACTGATGATGAGCAATTAAATTGCTCGAAATGCGGATTCCGCGCTGAAACGGCGATAAACCAACGATTTTGCCGATTTCCAATTCGTAATCTAGTTTTTATCCAACAAAAGTCATCGAATCTCGAACGATCAGTCCACAGGTCACGCGCACGCTGCCTAAGGCTGCCCATGTGGCTATAATTGCACTAAAACCCTAAACTTAAGTTAAATTACAAAATAACAACTATTTAAGATGTTTAGAGTCATTACCGTAGTTTAGGGGTTTTCGAGGTCAACCAACTAAGTTAGCTAATGGGTCTCGACTTGTTGAAGCCCGTGCTCGCTGTCCGGAAAGTGCTCCAAGATTAGGAAGCGCGCCGAGGCAACTTATAAGTTGCTTTTGGAGCTAACGAGTGAGATATTCTATCTGCTGCCAAACCAGGGTAAGTTAGGGTGAGCGTGGAGTTCCTGAGGTCCAAGAGAGAGTAGGGCTCACTTACCCGAGATCTAAAAGGCGCCGGAGTGGTCGTTGGAGCAAGCTTGGGCAAGCTAGGGTAGGGCTCAGGCTAGGCTGAGCAGGGTGGCCGAGCTTGGGTCTGGTTGGCTAGGTAATGCGGGCACAGGCCAGAGTGGGTGGGGTTAGGCCCAGGGAGGCTGACCGAACTTCTGTCGGCGGCCTGGAGCAGTGGCGGCTGGAGGTTTATGGTTGCGGTTGAGTTAGGGCAATCTCGGGCTAAGATTGAGCTCCGACAGCAAAAAGGGTGCACGTACCGGTCGGGGGAGGTTGGATCCGACGCGGGGAGGTCGGCGGAGGCCACTACAGGCGACCAGGTGTAGCGGCGGTGGCGCTGGGCGGACCTCGACCAAAAACAATGCAGGGAAGCTAGGGCTTCCTTTTTTTGGCGACTCCGCCGGTTGGGGGCGTGCGGGAAACGTCGGGGAGGCACCTGAGGTCAGGCAGGAGTCCACCCAAACCTTCAAACTTGACAAGAAGCGGCGGTGGCGGCACTGACAGAGATACGACCCGATCTAGGGTTTCGGCTACGGCATGTTGCATTACGACTTTAAGGCGGCACTCCGGTGGTGGGGCTACATGAGCAGGATCCCTAGAGGCACTTCCACACAGGCGTTGACAGTCATGGCGAGAAATGCTACACGCCCATTCTAGATTCGCTACATTAGGGACACTGAGCACATCTCCAAGAAAGTCGAGGGCTCAAACCCTAAATAAACCAATTTCGCCTCACCTAGGCGGCGCGAGAGTCAAGCTCCTGTAGGCGTAGTTAATGGTAGCCCTGTACTTCCTCAGCCAGTACATCCCCAAAATAATATCATACTTTCTCAACTTGATGACCCACATAGAAATCGGTAAGACTCTCTCGCCCTGACGAACTGGACAAGAGTGACATTCCGCGTCAATGAGTATCCTATAACCAAGTACCTCCACCGAATATATATTTCTAGTCGACTAGATCGTAATCCCATGGGTGGTGACAAAGTAGATAGAAATGAAAGAGTGTTAAATAATGTTTTAGCCATTCTACCAAAAACTGTAGTATTATAATAGGTTTTGATTGGTTAAAAATCTTAAATTGCACATTTCATGTGTTCAAGGTCCGGACCTTGTGTCAAAGTTCGGACCCCAAAAGGTTTCTAACGTCTCTGTCGCTGAAGGCTTAGACCCTTGAGACAAGGTTCGGATCCCGAACCTGAATTCTTTATTTTGAAGAGAAGGTCTGCACCCTTGAGGCAAGGTCCGAACCCCGAACGGGTTCCCAACATTTACACAGGGAAAGTCCAGGCTGTGGGAGAAGAGTCCAGACTTTGGAGTTACTGTGCGACTTCAAGGTCCGAACCCTATCAAGAAGATCTGGACCCTTACCTGATAAAAACTTCTAAATATGCAGTTTATGATTCCTATTATGTTCCTAATTGCTTCTAAACCTATAAATATCATACGGGGTGTGACACCCCAATAGTCCCATATCGGATAGAAATGAGATTGTGATTGGGTATATAAGAGATAATGGATACTAGTAACAATAGCTGGTCTTAAGCATTTTTGGTTATGGTTTGGGCCCAACAAGTTATTATTGCTAGTGGGTCAGGTCGTTACATTTAGTATTAGAGCCAATCACCAGCCGGAAGTATGTAATAATTCTCGGCTGAGCCTGGGTCTAGATGGCAAGGCTAGCGACACAAGTCTCACATTGCCTGGTGATCTTGGGTTGTGAGTGCGTTTGGGCTAACGAGGACGTCAGACCTAAACGGGAGGAGTCTGTGACACCCTAATAATCCCATATCGAATGGGAATGAGATTGTGATTGGATATATAAGAGACAATAAACACTAGTAATAATAACTGGGCTTAAGCATTTTGGTTGTGGTTTGGGCCCAATGAGTTATTATTGCTAGTGGGTTGGGTCGTTATACGGGGGCTCTTCTAAAACGTGGCTAAGAATATTTTATCTTTTAAAAATTCGAGAAACTTGTTGGTTGCTTTCTCTTTCATCATCTACAATAAGTTTCTACCAGATCGATTCTTGGAACCCTAATTTCTCTTTTATTTGAAGAATTGATCTGGCTACTATTTAGAGACATCTTCTACCAACGTTATTTTCTTTTGCTCCGGACGAAGTGCACTCGTGGATTCGAGTGGGCGTCATGAATTCGACGTGTTGACGTCTTCGTGGATTCAAAGTGTGAATGTTTTATGGATTCAGAACATGGCGTTCATGGATTCGAGCATGAACGTAGACTATCCGTTGGAGAGCGCGTGATCCAAAGAAGTTAAAAGAGAGATTTGAGTCCGTAGAATCAGTAATTATTTTGTAATCTTTTTATTTCTTAGTGGATTGTTATCGTGAGTTGGTCCCATGGATTTTTTTACTCCAAGTTGGAATTTTCTCATATAAATCTCGGTGTGTTGATTTTATTTGCTGCATTTATTTTATCACATTGAGATTTGTGTGTTTGGCCATCATAACTATTCACCCCCCTTTAGGTATTTGATAGATCCCATTTTGATCTTAGGGTTTTCATAACTTACAAATTACAGGTAAAATTACTCCAAAGAGAAGTAGAGTAACAACAAAAGAGAACTTAAAAACCTAGATAAAAGCAATGCAAAAAAAAAAAAAAAAAAAAAAAAAAAGAGCTTAAAGCCACAAAAAAAAAAAAAAAAAAAAAAAAAAGATTACATAGAGAGAGCAAAATTATATGTAAAATTAGTCTAAAGAGAAATAAAGTAACAACAAAAGAGAATTTGGAAGCCCAGGCAAAATTATCAAAAAAAAAAAAAGAAGCAGTCTAAAAATCATAAAAAATAAAAAATATCAGATTACACAATATGTAATGGTAAGAAATGGCAGACAACATGAGAATAACAACTAAGTTGTCACGGCTAAATCAAAGTTAAAATATTTTGATTCCCAAGACGTGAGCAGATCCACCACGTGCATAAGAAATTTTCGGTACAAACGAACATAGTCTCCCTTATACACGCACGACTAGGCAATATACAAGATACAACAAAATGTACATCTCAGAGCTTACTAAATAAAAAGCAATCACAATAATTAAAATAACCGAATCATCACATACTATAATCCATATAACAAAACAGAAAATTCATCCAACTAATCAAGATCAATAACAGGTCGGCTCTATCAATCTCATCGAATGGTCCTCACAACATCATTCTCTACTCCACAACCTGAAATACCTGAAAAAGGTGCAACCACCAGGGTGTGAGACACAACTGAATATATCCCAGTAGGTACAACGAGTCGGAGACTAGCAAGTTGTACCTTCTGGTATACTATAAGCGATATGGTAAGAAGGTAGGTAATGATAACAAATAAAGCAAGTATGATCAATTGGTATGTAACGACAAAAACAATAGGTAAGAGCAGTAATATCAGTAGGTAAGAAATGAACAAATATAATTCATGTAATCTGAAATATAAGCTAAATGTTGATCATCATATTAATCCAACAAATATAAACTGAAATCGCAATAAAATGCGATTTGGTCCTTCGTTTTTTATTATTTTCAATTGAGTCCTTCACAGCACGCGTATCTTGCGTCTAAGTACCTCCCGCCGATTTTCACGTAAAACGGTGGATAAAATATCATGCCTTTTTAATAAAAATGGCTAAAATATACCTTGTTTTGCACTTTTTCGTAGTTTCGCTTTGCTGAAACTGAAATCGGACTCTACCACGATGTTCATCCCGATGAGACCGTTTAGACAGGGATTTTGTTTCGTTAGGATCGGATCTCGTTTCGCTAGGTTAGATGTTTCTTCGTGGATACTCCTCTGAAGTTCAATTTTTGGAAAATAAAAACTCCATCAATGCATTTTCTCTGAATTTTTATTCATTTAGTTTTCATGGCTACTACATAAGTAAAGGAACTTTAAGAGAACCATACCTTCTCTCTGTAGGCAATAATAGTACGAAGAAGAATAGAGGTCGCAACTATGGTTTGCAATCTCAGAAAGAAGTAGGCAAAGGAGCTTATCAGCCAGCGACGCATATATATTCCAGCATTATAACCAAATAAAGGAAGAGCGAGGAGAGTAGGGGGCAAAGCGCCATCCCCGAGCGGCACACTGTTCTGAGTAGCCAATTGAGCGGCGTCGGAGAGAGAGAAAAAGATACGAGGAGAGAAGAGGCCAACAACACTAGAGATGATTGCTCTGCAATGATATTAATTGGTCGCAGTGGAGGCCCGCAGTGGCATTAAATGACTGGGTCCAATATAGTAGATCGGGAGCAAACAAGGATAGAGTCTTCGGGCAAGCAGTGGTTCCAGGACGGCATTAAATGGCTAAATCCGTGGTAGATAGAGGCATACGGTCCAAAGAGGCAACTATCTTTGAAGAGGCAATAGTAGAGAGGCGTACGGTTCCGCGACGACATTAAATAATCAAATCCGTCATAGATAGAGGCGCACAATATAGAGAGGGAATTATCTTCGAAGAGGTGACAGTAGAGAGGCATACGGTTTCGCGACGACATTAAATGCCTAGATTCTCGACAGTCACATGATGGAGAGAGTACGAACCTTAGGCGAACATAAGGTTCGAATGGGAGGGGGAGGGGGAGGGGCATAGGAGGAGGATAAGGAGTACATAGAAGTCGAGGGGCCTCACACTTCTGTGAGGGAAGGGGAGGAAGGAGACGAATCGTGTTATAAGGGACCCAACGCCTATGTGCGCGCGAAAGAGAGATAGAGAGAGAAGAGAAAGGAACTAAGAGAGAGAGAAGAGAGAGAGAAGAGAAGGCGAATAAGAGAGAGAGAGATAGAAATAGGAAATACACGATCGTATGAGGGACCCATCCTCGAAATTATGGAGAACCATTAAAAACAGTTCTGAATTTGCTCTTTATTGTGTTTGTATAGGTTATGCAAGTAATAATTAGAGCATTTTTTTGCATTTAGCTCTTCATTAATTTTTCCTTACAAATAGTTTTTATAAATTTATATTTGCATAAATGATTCTTTTCTTGTCATGCGAAAACTATATTCGAATTTTAAATTGAATATGATAATTTATTTACCGTATTTATATATAATAAATAAATTATCGTATTCTCTTTATCATATTAGCGAGAGACTATCATGTACTCTTTGTCTTAGGAGCGCAAGAACTAAGTCAAAGAGAACACAGTAATATATTTATCATATTTTAGATATTTTACTTTAAAATTAACTCTAAGTTGCTATTTATAAAAAATAAAATCTATGAGAAAGCTAAATGTAAAATAAATAAATAAATAAATAAATAATAAGCTCGAATCACCTCTGAACGAGTACCCCGTTGTACTCCCTCCCGGAATAAGAGAGTTGCTCCTCCCATGGCTCCGGCCCCTTCTCCCTCCTCCTCGTCGCGCTCTCCCCTCCGAATCCTCTTCGTCTCCCTCCTCCTCCTCCTCTTCTCGAGCTCCATCCCCCGATCCCTAGCCACCGGGTTCCTCAGCGTCCGCCACAGGTTCGCGGGGCGGAGCCGCTCCATCGCCGACCTCGCCGCCCACGACCTCCGCCGGCGCGGCCGCGCCCTCGCCACCGCCGACCTCCCCCTCGGCGGCCTCGGCCTCCCCACCGACACAGGGTGCGCGATCCAAACCCTGATCGCTCGTTGCGTTCTCCCCCTTTTCGGGTTCGTTTTCGATTTGACTAGGTTCGGTTTTGCATCTCGGATTGGCGACAATTAGGTTGTACTTTACGGAGATTGGGATCGGGACGCCTTCGAAGAGCTACTACGTGCAGGTGGATACGGGGAGCGATATTCTCTGGGTCAATTGCATCACGTGTAACCATTGCCCTACAAAAAGCGATCTTGGGGTATTAATTCAGTTTATCCTACAGCTCACTATCGAGCTCAGCTCGTTTGTTGCTCAAGTTGTGTAGAAATTGCATCTCATATGATGGAATTTGGTTTCGGGTTTTTTGGCGCAGGTAGAATTGACCTTATATGATCCAAAAAACTCACAAAGTGCGAACTTGGTTTCATGCGACGAGGGCTTCTGCTCATCGATGTATGGGGAAGACATCCCGGAATGCTCTCCGAATGTGCCGTGTCAGTACAGTGTGATGTACGGCGATGGGAGCTCAACGGCGGGATATTTTGTGACGGATTATGTGCAGTACAATCAAGTAGTCGGTAATCACCAAACGAAACAAGTAAATGCTAGTATTTCATTTGGGTGAGTTTTTGATCTCATTACGAATATAAATACAATAGCAGTTAGTGGTGATGGTGATCTTAATAAATGTGAGAAGTTCTAGTTGTTTTCAATCTCAGGGAGAATCTATTTTTTGAATATTATGGCATAATTTTGTATTTTGTACAGGTGCGGGGCTCAGCAAACTGGGGATTTGGGTTCTTCAAATGAGGCCCTTGATGGGATTCTTGGTTTTGGTCAGGCAAATTCGTCGATGCTGTCGCAACTAGCTGCCTCAGGAAAAGTAAAGAAGATATTTGCTCATTGCTTGGATACTATAAATGGAGGTGGAATTTTTGTTATTGGGAATGTGGTGCAGCCAAAAGTGAATACAACTCCGCTAGTTCCAAATCAGTATGTTTGCGCTATACCAGTAATGCTTTTAACTATTAAGGAAATGTGTCTTCTATTCTGTATTTATGTTATTCTATGCATTATTTAGATATAATTTGGTTAAAAATTCCTTTGCTATTTGATATATCATGCAACCTATCTAGTTTCTATTTATGTGGTCTGTTGCTTGGTCACATAACACCATCCCATTATGGAAGGATATATCACAGGTTGAAAGCAAGTCTTTTGTATTTTATGGTGCTTTTTCTAATGAAAATGCTTCTTCATTTTTTGATATAATTAAACCATTAAAACCAAATGAGCCAGGTAATTGGTTATCAACCACCAGGTGCCTTCGCCTCTTATCAATTCTAAAGTGGGTTAAGTTGGTCAAACTCATTATAAAGTCCTTTGAGGGTGCAGAGAATAAATTGAAAGAGATAACGGGCTGTAGTTGCTCGTCCATCAAGCTTCGTATTTACTTATATAAATTAAGTTCATAGAAGCAAGGTGACAACAAAACTTGATAACTGCAAATACTGAACCAAGTCCACCAATTAAGCATCCTATTCTAAATTGTCCTTGGTTTTTCCGGTCTGTTCGTAAAAAATTGACACAAATCTTTTTAGAGCTATGTATAGGAGTTGGTTTGTCTCTTAGTGATAGACAGAATCTAAGTATATGCCTAATTTTATGTGAACTCTGTTGAAATTTCCACAAGCACATAATTATTGAGTTATATCCTACACGAATCTTACCTTTGTGTCCTGTTGCCACCAGAAGAAGTAAATGCTGTTTTGGTTGAATGGGAAAGGAGGAAGGAGGGCATCGTATTTCTCCATATCAAGCTGAGTTATTTGGAAGGCAGATTGATTATATGAGGGTAGTAGGCTTTATGTGAAGCCTAATTCTCTATACATGTTGTTGGTAGTTTATACTGTCTATGTTTAAAGCCTGAGAACGGAAGCTCAATTTTTAGCAACTTGTAACCGAACATCATTTTTCTGTACTCTATTTCTTGATGGATACCATGTTTTTTATTACTTAGGGCACATTTATATTGAGGCCCGTCTAATGTCAGTGGGCAAAACAAAGATGGGGTGAGAAAATATATCATAACCAACTTATTGCAATATGCAGAACTTATTGCAATTTGCAGAACGTGATATTACATACAAAAACAAATAGTGTATTAGAACGTGATATTACATACAAAAACAAATAGTGTATTTTTTCATTGTACTTTCTCACCGCATGTGTCGCAACCTCCCTGCAATCCCAACCAGAGCCTTAGATTCCTATTGTTGATATCCTTTTGTGTTTCATTTTTTGTATAGCTACTCTTGCCACATTAAAATGATGTCTCATTTGCTGCTTCTAATATATTATTTGTGCTGATGAGGTCACAACACAACAGACCGAGTAGTACTTTTAGAACAGTAGAAACTGATTTAATCTTTTTAGTATTAGTACATCTAATATTAGGTATGTGAAATTAACTTTAAGTAAAATTTGTGAACTAAATAAGTAAAGCGCTATTTGTAGAGCTTTACTAATTTAGTTCATAAGTGCATTTTGAATATAAATAAAGTGTATACCTCAAGTTGGCTACACATTATCGGAAGTTGATGGAATGAAAAATTACCCTTGCTGACCCCAGTTCATATGGATAGGCTGTAGATTTTATGTTTGCTTTTGTAGCATTAGCATTACATGTTGTTTTAGGTGATATCTTCAAATGTTTGATAAAGATATCTAATCTTCATAGAGTTACCTATTGGATTTCAAGTTGTGAAAAAAATAGGATGATAAATTTAAGATGTATTTAAGAGAAGTATAGCAGAAAACAACTAAACAATAGAGAAGTTATTTTAATCTCTTGGGTATTAACATGTCTTACTTTTTGAAATCAATTATAACGTATTAATGACTTTTGTCTAATCAATATGTATGAAATTTTGACTTTGTTCCCTGTGATAAATTTTTCACTTCCTCAGGCCACATTACAATGTCAATCTCCAGGCGATTGAGGTTGGTGGCGCTTTGCTGCAGCTTCCAACTGATCTTTTTGTAACTGGAGACAAAAAAGGTACAATTATTGATAGTGGTACGACACTGTCTTATCTTCCAGAAGCAGCGTATAAGCCAATGATGAATGCGGTTCGGCACCTTTTTCTCTTATTGAGTAATTTGTATACTCTTTCATATTAATTTTTATTCACCTTTCTAAAATACTTTAGGTATTTGCCAACCATCAAGATTTGAGCTTGCGCACCATTCAGGACTTCGTATGCTTTCAATATTTTGACAAGTGCGCACCCTTGAATTTCAATCTTCAATCTTTATTTAACTGTGTGAGGATTATTATATCTTTATGAATTAAACTTTAAATTATGTGAACTTCTGTCTAAATTTATCAAATCAGCATGTGATAGCAGATATCATAGTGCTGTGCCTATTTGAATCAGTAAGGTCTCATCCATTTTTGTGGATATTTTACAAAAATCTGTGCGGTTCAATCATGTATAATCTGACCATACACTTGTTTTAAATATACTGTAATTCTTAATTTAGGGGTTTATACTTTGTTTGTATATTTTCTTTAAATGGCAACTTTCACTGTAGATTGTCTATGACATATGACGGAAAGGAGGATTGAAACTCTAGGAAATAAATTATGCAGAAGGATGAGTTGGCTTATAGGTTTTGTTTGATTTGATGATAGGACTGTTAATTAGCTATCATTTAGGAAAAAGTGATTATCAAACAGTGACATGTTTTCCACGCCATTTTCCCTTTGTTTGATTTAAGGGAAGAAAAAAGGATTAAATCAGTGATTTCAAGGATCAAAATAAACATAAGCTTCAATCCCCAATAAACAATGAGAACAAAGAGTGATGTAGAAAGGATAAGGATTTTTAATGGTCCTAATGTTTTGGGGCATCCTTGTTCCCCAATTCTAGGAATCACACTATGGCAATCGAATGCGGATGGTTATAGATGTTTCTTGTAAAAGGTTTTGTGACTCAAAAGATTCATTTCTTTTGTTGAGCTGTTGTGCATTTGTTACATACTTTTTGTGGCAATATGATGCAGTGTGGATGATGGATTTCCAGAGATCATTTTTCATTTTGAAAACAAGCTCTCCTTGAACGTGTATCCACATGATTATCTTTTCCAAAATGGGGTAATCAATCTCTTCCACCCATAGATTTACTGTTATTTCACATACTTCTACCTTCAGTGAGCTTTACTTGGTGGAAAAGAAAGATTTTTTACTGTTTTATGAGTGATATTACATCCTTTTACTTTCCGCTTGTTATGATAGCATCAATTTACTCTTTTGTCTTTTTCCTAACAAAGGACATCATGATAGTTTTGGTTCTTTTTTCTTCTTTCATTTTTTATAATTTTATTTAGGCTAAAATGTTGAAAACCCCCGAATAAATATCCGCTTTTGCAATTTATCCCGTCTTTTAAAATCTTCTATTTTACGCCTTTAAATTTTAAAATTGTAGCACTTACACATCATCGCTACTATTCCATCATTATTCCGTGCATAAATTGTATGGCAGAGTCGAGTAACTTTCTAAAATACCCATTATACCCGTAGAAATGGCATAAGAATCATTTATTTTCTTTCAAATTAAGCAACTTTATAAAAGAGATCCCTTACTATTTACTAATTAACTTCTCTTTTTCCATTATTTCTAAGGCTGAAATGGCTATATTAGTAGTTACCCTACTGTACTATACAATGCATGCACAAAATGGTGACAAAATAGTCATGGTGCGAGGTTAAGTGCTACAATTTTAAATTTTGAGAGGGCAAAATAGAAATTTTTAAAGGATAGGGGTAAAGTGCAAACGTGGTTATTTATAGGGAGGTTTTCTGCATTTAACCCTTTTATTTAGTATGCTCCTATAGTCATGCAAAGCAAGATTTTCTAATTCCAGCTAGGGTGCTTTTAGTAGCTTGGAGGTCTCCCTACTCCCAAGTTGTTTTCAATGATGGGATTTACAAATTGACCATCCGTTCCGTTAGACTTGATCTGAAATAACTAGAAAACAATTTTCACGACTGTTCAATATCATTTGCGTAATTATCGAAAGGGGGCTTAAAATCAATGGTTGAAAATAAAAACCTCACAAAAAGTGATGACACAACACTAAAATTTTAGATTAGAGATATTGATCTTGCTTTAGATAATATATAGAATTTTCTATCAAAATTTCTCTTGATTTGGATATTTTTACATCGTTATACTTGAAAACGGCTCACATCAATCATTAAAACTGTTGATTTTGAACCATTCCTATCACTTAAGTAAATGATATAGAAAAAACCGCAAAATTTGTATTCTAAAAACTTCAAGTAATCTAGATCAAGTAAAATAGAGAGAATCGTCGATTCGGAAGTCCCATCATCAAAAACAATTTGGAACCATGTAGCCCCCTGTGCTTTTAAATGCATACCAGGTGGACTCAGGTTTTCTTGTTAATTGATTGATTTGCAATAGATTTTAATTGATAGATGGCTTTTTTTGCTGCATTTCCTTTATAAATTAATTTTAAGATTTTGGTATTGTCTAGCATAGTTTAAAGGTTCAAATGGTCACCCTTTGGGCACAATTCTTATCATTATAGTCAAACTGCAGGAGCTGCTTCAGATGTTTAAAATAATTCCCGTTGTCTGATTAGGGTAATGTCTATTGTGTTGGCTTCCAAAATGGGGGAGTGCAGTCTAAAGACGGGAATGATATAGTTCTTTTGGGAGGTATGATCCTTCAAAGTCTTCTTTTCCTATATTCCCGGATTTTTAATTGTGTCATGATTTTCTAGATTTTATGCTTGGATGTGATGTTGCAATTTTCTACCCTTCAGAGTCAATAATGGAACATCCTTGTGAATCATGTGTTTACTTGTACTAGCTTTAGAACAGCTCCTCCAAGAAAAAAAGTTGTAGGCCAAACAAAACATTTGAATCTTTTGTCGTGATGTGAACCTGCAATGAGCTTCCTTACCCTGAAAACAAGCTAAACAGTCTGTATCTACTGCAGCAGAAAGCTAGTTTGGAAGGGTTTTAGTTAAAAAAGGTTGTTAGTGCTTATTTAAAAAGCTCTACTCAAACAACACTTGTGCAAAATCTCTAATCGGGCCAAACATGCCCTAAATTCATCTTCAACAGCAAATCAAGCGCCCATAAAAGGATGAATTGATGGAAGAACCATTGGAAGTGCTATGGAACTTGAGAAAAAGTTAGGTTCTAACAACACGGAGGGTTGTCATGGAGAATTATGAAGCTCTAAATGTAGGAAATAATCCACAGGGTGGGACAAACTAAATTGTTGTTGAGAACTTTGAAAAGCTTACTGAAAAGCCATAGAGGACAGGAAAATCAAGTCAGCCCTTATAAGATCAAGTAAATTACGTAAGACTGTTTCCGCAATACGTCAACGGCGGTACATTCTATATGAGTAGTTTAATGGAACTAGTCACTTCCTATATACAGAGTCTTCCTCATTTAGCACTATTTGGGATTGTCGAGGAACTCTGACAAAAAATATTTCTTTGGGTGGAAATAATGACGAGGTCAGACTTGGAGGCAAGATTCTAGGAGCTCTTGCTGGTGTCACATAAAAAAGAAAAATTTAATTTTCTGTGCTGCTAGGTGTTCATGTTTTTTTTTTTACTTTTTTTTTGGGTGGTAAATCTTGAGCTTTGTTGTTGATCACTTGATTGAAAAGCATTTTTTTTATCAGTGAAGCCTTTGCTTATCTAAAAAGCAATTTTCGAGGATGGAACGCTGTTTGGTGGTCGGGCAAAAGAGGGCAGTAAGAATATCGTACACTGTTATGGTCATATGTCCACTGTTATGATCTTGAGACTTTTATATCATCTTCAATAATAGAAAAGTTTAATGCGCCTTAAGTAAAATATGTTTTTTTAGTTACGAGATGGCATTATTAATTAATTTTAATAAGTATCTTGATGATTCTCTACTGAAAATTTTTGTTGTCTTCGATTCAATCTTATTATGTTTCAAAGTGTTGTCAAACTTAGTTTTCATGCTCATAATTAACTTAATGTTGCAGATCTAGTCCTTTCAAACAAGTTAGTCCTGTATGACTTAGAGAATCAAGTTATTGGGTGGACCGAATACAACTGTAAGTTTCAGAAGACTAATGTTTCATGCTAAATCTATTGAATATTTTCATGCATTCAAGGTATCTTGCAAGGATTTAAGTGCCGTGGCATGGGATTATGCCGAAAACTTGCCGGCACAGTACGGCACGGTGCGTGCCGAGCCGTGCCGATGAGTACCGGTCACAAAAAATACATGCGTGCCGACACATAATGGCATGAAATATTTATTTTCTTTAGCAACAAAATTTTTTAATTGCTTATTATGTATCTTTATCAAATATTTTGAACTTTATTGAGAAAATTACTTAGTAAATTTAAGAAAAAAGAATTTTGAACTGTGCCATCGGCACGGGGGTTGTATCGTGCCGGTATCTTGTTGGCACGGTACGGCACAGTGGATATGGTCCGTGCCGATGGATACTTAAATCCTTGGTATCTTGCTGTGAATTTCTTTGAAGTTCTCCTAACTGTACATATTAATTAGTAAAGATTATATCTATCAACATTTTAAGACACTAAATTGTGATCATAATAAGCTTGATTTCTAGTTGTTTTACCCTTTTCTTTAATTAGAATTCTTTTTATTTTTTGTACCGTTTGTTCTTTAACTACTCTTTTACTTAATTTCTTTGCTCTGATGAATTTATGCATTGAGAATTCTGAATCTGCTTTGCAAACTTTGATTTGGAATTAGAACTAAACTAGATCCACCTCGAGTTCACTGCAATTTTCTTTTCTTTTTTTTCCGGTAAGCAATTGAACTTAACTGTCCCAGTCTTGTTCTTGGCTTAACTAACCACCTTGGTAATAACAGTGACAATGATGATGATGATGTTACATGTAGCTGGTGCCGTTTTAGATTTTAAAAGAACTACTACTTGAATGATGAAATCCACTCGATCCAATGTTTAAACTGATACAAGACCCATTAATGACTCTTATATCGTGCCGACTGAACTGGCAGAGGAGGAAGATGATTGGATTCTCTTTTCTATCAAAACAGCAGCTGTTCTATGCTGTTTCTTTCTCTTCCTGCTTTTTCTTAGGCATTGATGTTCCATCGAAACGCCAGTCGCTTCTGAATTCTAATGCATAGTTCTTTCTCTATTCATTACATTAGTGTAGTTGTAATCCTTTGTGCATACAAAATTTTCCGACACTTAAATATGTCTGCCCGCGCGCTTGTCGTATTTATTCATTTTAACACGAAAGGAACAGCGCAAAAGGTCACTATCCATCGAACCATTAGTTTGCGGTCGACGTGGTCTGATTGATTTTTTCAGGCTCCTCAAGCATCAAAGTTCAAGACGATAAGACCGGAGCGATTTACACCGTCGATGCTCAGAACATATCTTCCGGCTGGAGATTCAAGTGGGGAAGTTCCGCAGCACTTGTGTTGCTAACATTTATATTCTTTATATAGGGAAAGGAATTCAGATTCTTTCCATTTGATTGTGTGTTAAATGGTTTGGTGAAAAAGGATGTAATGTGTTTGTTTCATTTATATTCTTTATATAGGGTAAGGGATTCAGATTCTTTCCGCGTCTTATTTTTCTCTTTTCTCAGATCCTCTGGAGATGCTGTTCCAAATTTTCTTGCAGAATTGTATTTCTAAAGAAATTAATTTTTTTAAAAAAAGAAGTATATACTTTCAAAATAAAGAAAGTAAAGAGATGTGACCTGTGGTTTTTGATGTGTCAATAAATTTTATACGCTTACTTTGCCCTCTTGTGTGCTGGCTCGGCAATGTTGGGTGCCGTTTGGAAGCAGAAAATCGTCGGGAGAGAAATTTGTAAGTTCTGCCATCTCGATCGTTCTGTTTCTATACGATTGTGAGTAGGGGTGGCAATCCAGCTCTCTGTTCGTGAGTCAGCTCGTGTTTGGCTCAAAATGAACTCGAGATTGAATCGCTTGTTTAGTAAACGAGTCGAATTTTTTAGCTTGTTTAACAAACGAGCCGAACACGAGTTGGGGTCAGCTCTTTTTAAGTTTTTTTTTTAATTTTACACCTAACAGTAGGAATGCAAATTAAACTTGTTGTTCACGAGTAAACGAGTCGAATACGAGCCGAATTTTTCAATTCGATATTTAAACGAGCAAGCTCGTGTTCGGCTCGTTTATTAAATGAGCCGAACACGAGCCGACCCAGCTCACTCGTGTTCGGCTCGTTGACACCCCTAATTATGAGTGACAGAATTTGGATAATCTTCGAGAAGGAAAAAAAAAAAAACAAATATTTATTATTTTTTTAACTTTTCACGCCAGTTTTCCTTTTTTTTTTTTTTTTTTTTTTTTTTTTTTTTTCAGAAATAGCTCCATAGAAAGCTCCATGACAAACCAAAATAGTCAATTTTAATGAATAACTACAGAAGAAAAGATCTACCAAGAAAACAAAGGCAACAAATATTGAATGAACGAAAGCTGCATCTATGCAAACCTCTTTTAGCTCAGTGAGTTGTTAAAAAAGTTCAAATCTACGCAATTTCTAATCGTGAATCTAAATCCAGTGTGATCAAAAACAATATCTCCCACCCTGGATGGGAATACTTTTTTTTGGCATGATAAAAGGCTTTTTTTTGGCATGATAAAAGGCAAAATACATAATGATTAGGGAAGGAAACTTTTTTGTCGATTTTGGTTCAATCATTCTTATTATTATTATTATTATTACTACGGCCACAAAAGCTACACCGTGGTCATGTAGCTTCAACCAGCCTTGTCCCAGCTTGCACTTGACAATGAGCACCTTACTTGCCAATAAAAGACAAGCAAAATAAATGCCTTTTTTTTATTTTTTTATTGAATTAATTAAATACGTCTTTATGTAAACCTATCGAATAACAGATATATCCCTACAAAGTTCAATTTTTCATATTTATCCCTTCAAAAGTCTAATGTTATTCATATATATCCCTACGGAGGGACATTTTTGAAAGGGCAAAACTGTGATTTCATATATAATCTGTTAAAAAATAAACAGTGAAGTAACGATAATAAACTGGAGGAATATATATGAATAACGTTGGACTTTTGAAGGAATAAATATAAAAAATTAAACTTTATAGGAATATATCTGCTATTCGATATGTTTATAGAGAACCGCATGCAATTATTTTTTTTTATTTTATTCCTTTCAATACATGTACCCCTGCAAGCATGCAATTATTTGAGCGAGCAAGTCCACATTAGTATGGCATAAGCTGGTGGAAGTTTTCGACATGTCTATTTCACTAGTAAGAACGATCAAACTAGATGCATGAGATCATAAGTAAAATAAAAAATAATTTACAGAATGCCATATAAAAAACTTTTAATCAATTTGCGAAAGCGAGAAAGTTCGACTGTGGAATATTACTGACCGAGCTTAGATAATCTGAGACTTTTTTTTTTTTTTTTTTTTTTTTCTGTCTCAAACACTCTCGTGTACAGCGTTAAATAGATGGTAATTTTTTATTAAAATATACGTGAGAAAGTAGCAGTACCAATAGTCTTTTATATAGAGTTTATATCGATTTTTCATCGAAATTTTATTAGGATTCTATTTAATTTAGATAGATAAAAAAAAATAAAATATATCATATTAAGTAGTTTTATATATATATATATATATATATATATATATATATATATATATATATATATATATATATATATATATATATTAGAATTGATCTTTATTTATAATAAATATAAATTTGAATATAATTAATTAAGCCACATTTATAAAAATTCTAATAATAATAATAATAATAATTATTATTATTATTATTATTATTTTTAGAGGCCTGTTGGTTCGAGATTTGTAATATTTGGGAAATATTTTAGAATTGGGGCTTTTGCTCATTCATTCCTGTTGTTAGGGACTAGTATACATTTTCCCTTTTATTAAGGTATTTTTGCATAAAAATCCACTACTTTTGTATATTTGCAAAATTAGCCTTTTTATTTTTTTGCTTTTGCATATTCAATCCAAAATTTTTTCAATCCGATCAAAATACCCTTCTGCCTATAATATGCAGAAAGCAGTGGTCTTTCCTCGCTGCAATTTTTGAAAACAAGTTGCACTATTTGATAAAATATTGTAAGATTTGAGATTATATTTTATAAAATTTTTTTTACTGATTATATTTATCTTTTATTTGTGCTAGATGAAGATTCTCGTATTTTGAGAAAAATGCATGCAATTATAATTTGTCAGCTGTGCTTTCCATGAAAAATAAAATATATTATTTTAAATTTCAAAATTATGCAATACTATTTTCAAATTGTACAATGTACACTGAAATTATGCAATATACTCTCTAATAAATAGTACAACGTTCAGTTAAATGTGCAAAAAAAAATTTAAACGCTAAATTATATTGTATCGTTTGAAAATATACTGCATTATTTAATAAAAATTTCAAATTATTATAAGAGAAAAAATCACAACATTTAAAAAAAATATTACGATATGTTAAGATTTGGTTAGTTTTGTAATTAAATCTTAATTGGATTAGGATTAATATTTAAATCGGTTAGAGATAAATTAATTTAGATTTAAATATTAATTGGAGTATAATCCTAATTTAAGTAGATCTGGGTTTATCTTGAGCGGAGTTTATATATATCTCTAATGTAGAAAGCATATATATAAGTACGTATGATCTTGATGAGGATCAAAACAAGACGAAAGGAGAGAAAAGAGAGAAGTCTTCTAGGAGGTAGAAGAAAAGAGGAGTCGGTGTAATTCTTTTCTTAATTAATGAATCTTTTTTCATCCGCATATTTTCTATTTTGATTTTTCTTCTCCTTGGTGGTTGTGCTAATTCCAGTTATATTAAGAGGACGGGTTTTTGGTAAAAACCCGATTTGACGTTTCCTCTGCGAAATCCCAACTCTAGGCGGTACCAACATGGATTGCGGTATCGAAGCGGGTTGCGGATTCAGAGAATCTGGTACCGGGGCGAGTACCAGATTTTTCCAACAATTTGGACCAAACGTTGAACGGGAAAGAGGCAAAGCCGGCGGAGATTACGGATGCGGCATGGGAGAAGATGGAGCGAAAAGCGTTGAGTACGCTTCATCTATTATTAGCAGATGATGTTCTTTACAACATAGTCGACGAGTCAACACCGGCGAAGTTGTGGAAGAAATTGGAAGATCTGTACATGACCAAATCCCTAACGAACAGATTGTATCTGAAGCAGCGACTGTTCACGCTGCGGATGCAAGAAGCGGCTAACCTACATGAGCATCTGAACGAGTTCAACAAGGTGGTGACCCAGTTGACCAGTATCGGAGTCAAACTGGATGATGAAGATAAGGCGCTTATTTTACTTTCCTCGTTACCGGTGACATATGAGCATCTTGTGACCACGTTGCTTTATGGTAAGGAGACCATAAGCGTGGAGACGGTCACGGCAGCGCTTCTCTCGAATGAGATGCGAAAGATAACTCAGGAGTCCGGCATGCAGAGTCATGACACAGCTTTGATAGTAAAAGCGAAGAATGATGTAAAAATATTGGCGACCGAAAATAGACAAAAGAAGTCATTATCCGAGGTGGAGTGCTTCTATTGTCACAAGAGAGGTCACATTAAGCGCAACTGTCATAAGCTTAAGGATGACCTGAATGAGTTAAAGCGGCAGAAGGGAAAAACTGTCGCGAATCAAGACAATCAGACGTCAGCGATGGCGCAGGCGGCAGAATCGGAGATGATCGATTCTGACGTGCTATATGCGGTGACCGGTGATACTAAAATTTCGAATGATGTATGGGTGCTCGATTCGGCATGTTCCTTTCACGTCTGCCCGAAAAAAGAGTCTTTTGCTACCTATAAGGCGATAAAAGGCAAAAAAGCTCTTATGGGGAACGGGACGGCATGCAAAGTTTTAGGAGTCGGCACGGTGAAGATCCGGATGTATGATGGGGTCGTGAGGACGCTGACAGGTGTACGACACGTTCCTGCTTTGAAGCGGAATTTGATCTCGTTAGGTGAGTTGGACTCAAAAGGTTGCAAAATTTCAGCTTCAGGTGGAGCTATGAGGGTGCAAAAACGAGATCGGGTCGTGTGCGTGGCGAACAAGCGCGGGAACTTGTATGTTCTGAACGGGAGAACAATCAGAACCGAAGCAAAAGCAATTTGTGTTCCAAAAGTTCGCGGAGGTGCAATTGCTCAAGATGGAGCGAAGGATGCGGCAACATCGAGCGGCGGAGACAAGCTCAAGGTGGAGCTTGCGTGGTGAGTTCGACGTAGCAGTTAAAGATTACAAATCAAACCAAGGTGGAGATTGTTAAGATTTGGTTAGTTTTGTAATTAAATCTTAATTGGATTAGGATTAATATTTAAATCAGTTAGAGATAAATTAATTTAGATTTAAATATTAATTGGAGTATAATCCTAATTTAAGTAGATCTGGGTTTATCTTGAGCGGAGTTTATATATATCTCTAATGTAGAGAGCATATATATAAGTACGTATGATCTTGATGAGGATCAAAACAAGACGAAATGAGAGAAATGAGAGAAGTCTTCTAGGTTTATAGAAGACGAGAGAAGGGTGAGAGAGATTCAGGAGGTAGAAGAAAAGATGAGTCCGTGTAATTCTTTTCTTAATTAATAAATCTTATTTCATCCGCATATTTTCTATTTTGATTTTTCTTCTCCTTGGTGGTTGTGCTAATTCCAGTTATATTAAGAGGACGGGTTTTTGGTAAAAATCCGATTTGACGTTTCCGCTGCGGAATCCCAACTCTAGGCGGTACCAACATGGATTGCGGCATCGAAGCGGGTTGCGGATTCAGAGAATCTGGTACCGGGGCGAGTACCGGATTTTTCCAACAATTGGTATCGGAGCTAAAGGTTGGCGATCCTCAGGAGATATCGACATCAGAGTACTGGATTACCGATCATCACGGGAGGCGATCACAATTTGATCTCACTAGGCGTGTTGGACTCGAAGGTATGTAATTTTTCGGCTTCAGGTGGAGCTAGAGAGTCCAAAAGCGAGATCGGAGATGCAGTCGCTCAAGGTGGAGCGAAGGAGAGCTCGATGTAGCGATTGAAGACTACAAATCAAATCAAGGTGGAGATTGTTAGGATTTGATTATATTTGTAGTTGAATCCTAGTTGGATTAAGATTAATATTTAAATCTTAAAGAGATAAGTTTGTTAAGATTTAAATATTAATTAGAATAAAAATCTATTTAGACTAGGATTTGGATAGCTTTTGATGTAAGCTATAAATATAGCATATGTGCTATTATTTGGGGGGGTGTTAACGTGGTCACACCCATGGAGGTGGTGTTAAGGAGGATATACCCACAATGGTGGTAATACCCATGGAGGTGGTGGGGGCTAGGATTTAGCCACACCTATATAGTGGTATCCACATCAAGGAGGTGTTAACGGGGTGTTAAGATAGTTACACCCAAGATGGTAGTAATACCCATGGAGGTGGTGGGGGCTAGGATTTAGCCACACCCATATAGTGGTATCCACAGCACGGTGGTGTCATGGAGGTGGTGTTAAGGAGGATATACCCACAATGGTGGTAATACCAATGGAGGTGGTGGGGGCTAGAATTTAGTCACACCCATATAGTGGTATTCACACCTATGATGGTGGTAACACCAATGGAGGTGGTGGGGGCTAGGATTTAGCCACACCAATAGTCTTCTAGATTTATAGAAGACGAGAGAAGGGTGAGAGAGATTCAGGAGGAGAGCTCGGGTTGAAGCTACTCTATTGCAGAAGAAAAAAGAAGTCGGTGTAATTCTTTTCTTGGTTAATGAATCTTATTTCACCCGCATATTTTCTGTTTTGGTTTTCTTTTCTTTGTGGTTGTATTGGTTCCAGTTTTGTTGAGAGAACGGGTTTATGGTCCGATTTGACGTTTCCGCTGCAGAATCCCAACTCTAGGCGGTACCAACATAGATTGCGGTACCGGAGCGGGTTGCGGATTCTCAGAATCTGGTACCGGGACGAGTACCGAATTTTTCCAACACGATATTTAACAGAATATCTAAAAATTTAAGTATATGTTGCGTAATTTTAAATTATGTCACGCTATTCTTCTTTACTTATTATATTTAATTTTTATCCTTTTATTAGGTGAGAATTTTTGTCTCACAAGCAAAAGTTTATGCAATTATGACTTGTCAAATGTCCTTTTCAAAAAAAAATAATATTTATTTAATGTTAGATTTTGTTAAAATTTTAAAATTTAAAATTATACAATAATATTTTTAAATTGTGCAATATATATTAAAAGTGTGCAACATAGATCTCTAATAATACAATATTTGGTTAAAGGTGCATGCAGTATTTTATTCTTTTTTAACAAAAATTTGAAATATTAAAATTTTCAAACATTAAAAGATGCAGCATTATTTAAAATTTTCTTTCTAAAATGTTAAAATTTTAAAATTTTAACGTTACAACATTAAATTTTATGCAAATTTGCATTAATATTGTACGATTTAATATTTATACTGTATTATTTAAGAGGTGATTGCACTATTTAAGTTTGTATATTATTTGTTACTCTTTTATTTTTGATCACATAATATCTCCGTTATTTTTTTCTTTATCCTCCAAACACAAAAAAAAAAAGAAAAAAAAAAGAGAGAATTTGTTATCCCTCTCTTAACGGACTATTCTGGAATAGCCAAAAAAAAAGAAAAAAAAAAAGAGAGAATTTGGAATAGCCGGTTAAGTAGAGAATTTCCCACATTGATGGAACAGGATTGTTTCCATCTGAGAACAACTTTGTTTCTATCTTTATTATTATTATTATTATTATTATTATTATTATTAAAAATTTAATTTTAAATTTATAAAATTTTAAATTTATTTTTTTTTATTTTATAAATTTTAAAAATTTTAACTTTAATTTTTTATAAATCTAAAAAATTTTAAAAAATTTAAAAAATTAAAAAATTTAAAAAATTTAAAATTTAAAAAATTTAAAATTTAAAAAATTTAAAATTTTAAAATTTTAAAATTTATACAAATTTTTATATATAAATTTTTAAATTTTTTATAAATTTTTTTAAATTTATACAAATTTAAAAATTAAAATTTTTGCATCATCTTTTACATATTTTTCGAGATAATTAAAATTTAAATTTTTAAATTTAGAAAAATTTTAAATTTTATAACTTTTGAAATTTCTAACTTTAATTTTTAATAAATTTATAAATTTAATAAATTTTAAAAATTTTAACTTTAATTTTTTAAAAATTAAGCGGTATTATTTACTAAAATATAAACTTTAATTTATACAAATATTAATTATTATTTAATTAATATTTTATATTAATTAATAAAATAAAATATTATTATTTTAAAATTATAATTATTCTTATTTTTTCTATATTCTAGCTTATTCCAAAAAATGAATCAAGCACAATTTTAACTATTCCTAAGAATAACAATTTTTCAAACTAAATACTATTTTTGTTTTATTCCTGACTATTCCGAAATCGCAAGTTATCATAATTCCCGAACTTAACGGTACCAAGAGTACAATTTGAAAAAAAAAATACATATAACTTGTACTTTTCGAGAATCTTAAAAAAAAAAAAAAAAAAAAAGAGAGAGAGAGGAATAAAGATATTTTGGTTACTTTTAAAAAAATCCAACCATAAATTGCAAATTTAAAAATTAAAACTTATAAAACTGATATATATATATATATATATATATATATATATATATATATATATATATATATATATATATATATATATATATATATATAATAGACCTTTTATCAATGAACTATTAATTAATAATTTTTACTAAGTATATAATAAAAAAAAAAAACCTTCTAATCCATAATAATTCAGTATTAATTTCTATCCAATGAAGATCTATAATGATTTTCTTATTTTATTAACACTTTTTAGAACACATCTAAATTAAGTGACAATAATTTAAATATTTTTATGAAAAATTATTGAAATGAAATATTACTAAAATCTTAAACAAAATATATCTTTATTATATATAATACATGTTATAAACTTCTTTTTTTTTTTTTTTTTTTTTTTTTGTGTGGCAAATATGTTACTATCTGTTTTTCGCACAAGTCAACACCGACCATCGAAATCTAAATTGAAAAAATCCGCCTTTACAAAGATATTCCTTTGAAATTCTACCCGCTAATGTACCTCTCAATCTCATACATGACCCATCACATTTCCCTCTCTACATTTAATTAAGATCGGCACTGAAAAAGACTCCTACTCCCACGGACATGAACTGAGCTCGCAGGCACTGTAATACAAAAAAAAAAAAAAAAAAAAAAAAAAAAAAAAAAAAAAAAATTGCAATGCTACGTGTATATCCTCAAAGAAATGTACATCCTACACTCGCTCATCTAAGAATGGATAGATTTTAAAGAATGGACATTAATTGAGTTCGCAGGCACTCGAATGCCTTACCACTAAACCACCGCTTAAAAACTTAAAAAAAAAAAAAAAAAAAAAAAAAAAAAAAAAAAGCGCAATGCTGCGTGTATACTCTCAAAGGAATGTACATCCTACACTCACTCATCTAAGAATGGATAGATTTCAAAGAATGAATATTAATTGAGCTCGCAGGCACTCGAATGCCTTACCACTAAACCACCGCTTAAAAACTTAAAAAAAAAAGAAAAAAAAAAAGAAAAAAGAGCGCAATGCTACATGTATACTCTCAAAGGAATGTACATCCTACACTCACTCATCTAAGAATGGGTAGATTTCAAAGAATAGACATTAATTGAGCTCGCAGGCACTCGAATGTCTTACCACTAAACTACTACTTAAAAACTTAATAAAAAAAAAAAAAGGGCGCAATGCTACGTGTATACCCTCAAAGGAATGTACATCCTACACTCACTCATCTAAGAATGGGTAGATTTCAAAGAATGGACATTAATTGAGCTCGCACGCACTCGAATGCCTTACTACTAAACCACCGCTTAAAAACTTAAAAAAAAAGAAAAAAAGAAAAGCGCAATGCTACATGTATACTCTCAAAGGAATGTACATCCTACACTCACTCATCTAAGAATGGGTAGATTTCAAAGGATCACTTTATAATTTGTGAATCGATTACTCACCACATCCCATCTATTGGATGGATAAAGTGTGAACGATACATCCTAAATAAAATATACAAATAGTATTTTTCAAAAAATAATTAATATTTAAAAATATTTTTTTTATTTAATTATATTTAAAAGTATTTTAATATAATTTAGCTCGTATTTAAAAACGTCGGTTAAAACATGACGCTTATGTCAAATATTGATAAAATATATTCTGATATTTTAAAACGTCAATATTTTTTTAATCTTAAAAATAATAATAAAATTTATTATTTAATAAGTTAGTTTAATATAATTGAAGATTTATATCAAGATGATTTTTGAAGTATCAAAATTTACGGTATTATAGAAACGTTTGAGATTTTTTTTCTTTTTCTAACATTGTTTAAAAAAATATTTTCTATATTGAGATTTTTATTTTTATTTATTTTTTTTAATTTTTTTTTTTTTTTTTTTTTTTTGTAATTCACTGGAATAGTTGAAAACTGTTTCATGAGTGGTGAGGTAACTGATTGTGCCATCATCAGAAGCGAGTATGGTGCGGTACCCGCTACTGCTAGGGGTGGCAATCCAGCTCGTTGTTCGTGAGCCAGCTCGTGTTTGGCTCAAAATGAGTTCGATATCGAATCGCTCGTTTAGTAAACGAGCTAGCCGAACACGAGCCGAATTTTTTAGCTCGTTTAATTAACGAGCCGAACATGAGCTGGGGTTAGCTCGTTCGTGTTCGGCTCGATAACAGCTCGAATATATATATATATATATATATATATATATTACTATTTAGATTTTAAGCATCAATTTTTTGTGAATTTTAATTATTAGATTAAAATTTTAATTTTTAAATTTTCTTTTAATCTTATACCTAATAGTAGAAATGAAAATCAAACTTGTTGTTCACGAGTCAGCTCGTGTTCGGCTCGTTTATTAACGAACCGAACACAAGCCGAGTTAAAACCTAATAGTAGGAATGAAAATCAAATTTGTTGTTCGCGAGCCAGCTCATGTTCGGCTCGTTAATAAACGAGCCGAACACGAGCCGAATTTTTCAGCTCGATATTTAAACGAGCCAGCTCGTGTTCGGCTCGTTTATTAAACGAGCCGAACACGAGCCGACCTCAGCTCGCTCGTCTTCGGCTCGTTGACACCCCTAGCTACTGCTAGACAATATATAATTTAGGTAATAAAAAAAAGACTAAATTACAGAAAATCTTTCTGTAATATTTCATTTTTTCACTTTGCCCCCCCTGTCTTTTAAAAGCCTATATTTTGCCACCTCGTAATTACCGAAATATGTATTTACTCCCGCCGTCACCATTCCGTGAGTGAGCCGTCAATTTTTTAAAAAATATTATTAGATATACCCAAAATACCCTTCAAAAATCCATTCTCTCTTCAATATAAAGTAAAGACATTTTCGTCAATTTACCTCCTCCGTTAACGCCGTTGCCCCCTAAAGACAATTCGGTAATTACGATGGGGCAAAATGTAGGCTTTTAAAAGACAGAGAGGCAAAATAAAAAAACAGAATATTACAAGAACATTTTCTGTAATTTAGCCTAAACAAAAAAAAAAAGGAAGATGCTATTCATACACTTTATTTTAGAATATATGATACACATTTTATCTATCTGAGACTTTTTTGTATTAAATGAATAGAATATAAAATATATATACTTTTTTAGAGATGTACAAAATATATTTTTCAAAAAAAAATTGCACGCATAAATCAACATAGTTGAAAGTTGAGGTGGTGCTGATCAACATAGTTGAAAGTTGAGGTGGTGCTGATCGTCTTCCTAATCACCTTCTCGTGTTCAACGTGTAGCTTTCTTTCTATTTTTATTTTTTATTTTTTTTTTATTTTTTTATTTTTTTGTTTTTTTTACTTTTATTTTTTTGGTTGGTACCAATTGGTGGGACCCACTATTTCACTAGATTCCGGAACGTTGGGGGACCAATTTTGCGAAATCACCGTTCATGCACGTGGTGCATTGTGTACTGTACACTCCATAGTAGTATTTAATAGTAGTATTTAATTTTATTGAATAAAAATATTTAAAAATATTATTTCTTAAAGGTTAAAATGTTTAAGATTTATGGGAATGATTCAGTTACCTAATATTTTGAAATTTAATCTTTCAAATTATTTAATTTAAATAATTTGATAATTTTTCAGATGCAAAATTTAAAATAATTATTTATTTTAATAAATTTTTAATTACATAACCATAAAATATATTAATTAAATTTATAAAAATATAAAATGTATTTAAATTTTGAAGTTAAACGGTTACTAATAGGCTCAAATTAAATAAAATAAGAGACCATATAGTAAAATCAATTTTTTTATGCATGCATTATGTAGTCGGTGTTGGATCATGCACTAAAATTATATTCAAAGTTGATATCACAGTGAACAAGTCAAAGATTTGAGATTTTCAAATATCAGATACCAGATACCGAAACTTGAAATTGGAGTATCCATATTCAATTTCGCAACAGATTAATTATATTGGATTTGATTTTAATTTGATTTAATTTTGTTTCTAAAAATTATGAATGGCTCGAGAACACTTAAAAAAATAATAATAATAAATTAAAGAATATGGCGAGCTTGCATGGATGGCGAAGAGCGTTTTCTATTAAATTTTAGATTTAAAATTATATAAACTTTTGTAATCCATATTTTAAGAGTTTAGAATCTCATTGTTGGAGGTTTCTCAAATAAGAGTTTTTTTTGTAAACAATATCCTAATCAAGAGAAAAATGTAAAAAGTTCCTGAGAAAGAATTTTTTGCAATATAATTTTAGTCATTAACTTTTGTGTTATAAATTAATTGAAGGACGCATTGAGGTGCTTGTTCGTAGGCCGACACATTATTAATCAAATTATGCAAATCTTGTATTTTTGTATTTTCTTATTCGTTTTGTTGGTTAATTTGTTATTCCCGTACTTATTTTTTTACTATTGTTCTCGTCTATTTTTATTTATGAAATATTATGTTTTCGCTGCGCTTACGTGTTCTGTGGGTTTAAAGTGTACTCGGTAATCCTATAACCAATCCCTTCGTTTTAATCTAAAAAGAAGATAGTTGAGATTAGTTTTATACATTAATTTTTATGTTCTTTATGTTCTCTAGAAGCTTACGCTTTCCAACACACAACTGTTTAATATAACTGAGGTTTTTAACACAAGTGACAAAGGACTAAATGGTTATGGAACAGTTGGGAGGTTTTTAGGGGTCATTTGGCAACCGGTATAAGGGGGTTATCCCCCTTTATACCTAAATAACATTTAAGTGTGGGGGGAACAGCTGTTCCCCCATACCAGGTTATTTCGGTATAAGAGTAGAACAGCTGTTCCAGTACCCCACAGGTAGAACAGCTGTTCCACCTGTTGCTTATTATTATTATTATTTTAATTAAAAATTTTTAAATTATAAGATATTTAAATTTATAAAATTTTAAATTTTTTTATTTTATTTTATAAATTTTAATCCTCTCTATTATTCTTATTCTTCTTTAATTTACCAAACACAATTTTTCTGATCCCGGTACAACTTTTATACTCAACCAAATACAAAATTACTATAATTCTTGCTTGTACCTGAACTTATAGCTATCCCCGGAATAACCAATTTTCGCTTATATCCGAACCAAACGCAGCCTTTTAGTGATCCTCTCTTCTCCCAGACCCGAGAACAAGGTGGAGGAGGGCTTTGATTGGATTTTTCGGCGATGCTAGGTGGCGGCCGGCAGTGACAATGATAGAGGAGGAAGCAGAGAAAAGATGAAAGAGATACTGGGCGGCTGTTGGCTTGGATCTGAAGTGGCTAGGGTTTTCTAAAACCCTAGGACTTCCTATATAGAGTGGAACAAAATGTCAATTAGTCCACCAATCCTTTAAATTTTTTAATGGGTCCTTACCTGGAGGTGCAATATGCAGGGAAGCCCCTGCCCATGCGATTCCCTTGCAAATCGATGCATAAAATATAGAATATTCTGCAAAAAAACATACTGTAAAAATAGTATTTTTTTTATATTTTTCGATGATTTTGACTCGCCAAATACGAAATCATATGCTACCACGTCGTTCAGCTCAACGAAGTCAATCAAATAGCGACTTCGTTTCATCACTTTCATTAGCCATTTCTTCATGAGCACCTTGATAATTCGAATTTAGAAATTCCAAAAAATCAAATTAAATGTTAAATTTTTGAATTTAAATTTTACAAGTATTACACTAGTCCCCTTCTCTCTCTCTCTCTATATATATATATATAGAGAGAGAGAGAGAGAGATAGGTTGGAATATTATTAATAGTATCAAATCATTGGTGCTATTAAGTTTTTAACCCTTAAATTAAAAAATATATAGTTGAGATGATAATGGGCCTCTTGGGTTTAATAGGTGGTTGGGCAAATAGTAAAATCTAACGGATGAAAATAATTAAAGGGGTTGATCTAAGAATAGAAAACTTGATAGCATCAATAACTCGGTACTATTAATAGTATATATATATATATATATATATATATATATATATATATATATATATATATATATATATATATAGGAAAATGCTATGTGTACACCCGTAAGGGGTGTACATCTCACACCCCCACCCATCTAAGGGTGGGGGTTTGATGATGGGTCACTTGATGTGACCCGTAAGAAATATCGCCACCATTAAAATGGTGGAGATGTATGATGTACACCCCTTTGGGGTGTACATGTAGCATTGCTCTATATATATATATATATATATATATATATATATATATATATATATATATATATATATAATTTGAATTTTGGACCAATCTAAATACCAAAAGAGCAATATTTATAAATTTTAATTATTAGATTAAGATTTTAATTTTTAAATTTTTTTTCAAATTTATATTTAATAGTACTTAGAAATAACAATCTATCTTAGTGTTCGCGAACTAGCTCATTAATAAACAAGCCAAATACGAACTAAATTTTTTCATGTTGCTATTTTAATGAGCTTGCTGATCATCTTTGGCTCATTTAATAAATGAGCGAATGCAAGGCCATCCAGCTTGCTTGTGTAAGGCTAGTAGGTGCAATATATATATATATATATATATATATATATATATATATATATATATAGAATTAGACTATAATACTATCGATAGCATCAAGTCATTGGTGCTATCAAGTTTTTAGTTTTTAGATTAAAAAATGTGTGATTAAGATGATAGTGGTCCCCCTAGAATTTACTAGGTGGTTGGTTGAATAGTAAAAATTTTAAAGACCACTATAATTCCAACCGCATATTTTTTTCATCCAACGGCAGAAAATTTGATAGCACCAATTGCTTGGTGCTATCGATAGTATTCTAGCCGGACTCTATATATATATATATATATATATATATATATATAAACAGGTGAGTAATTTATTGTTCCACAAGGTACATGCATTTGAAGGCGCACGTAAGAGTTATGTGTACGTTATGATGTTCACAATGTCTTCGACCTAATGAAGCAAAGTTGCGGCGGTCATTAGCACGTTAATTAAGGGGTTGTTTTAGGAATGAATTTAAAAAAAAGTTAATTATGCTAACCAAGTTCACAAGAAAATAATAATAATAAAAAATTTATGTTGATATTGCTTCTAAAACACTTTAATACATTTTGGCGATATACGTACGTAGTTTCTGAAAAAAAAATGCTTCTTTTTATATATATGTCTCATATGTTGTTATATGTTGTTTTGATATATAATAATGTTTAAGATAATGAGTGATTTAGGAATGAGATTACGGTATGGATCTATGTATCTCGCATGTGGTTATAAGCCTCAAATATTCGTATCGGTTTCGTGTTTTGAATTTTTATTAAATACATATAATTTTTTTAAAAATAATATAAATAAATTATATATGTAGAAAATTTTATTTTTAAAATATATAAATTATTAATGAGATTTTATTAACTTTAATGTGTATGAGGAATAAAATAATATAACATGTAAGCAAAATTAATAGTTTATATATAATAAATATATATTACTATATTAATATTATTATATTTTATTAGATGTGTTCAACCTTATTTTTTTTTTTTTTTAAATCTATCATGTCGTCCTATCCGAGTATCCGAGTTGTGTTATGTTTTATATAAATTTCGTGTTTGTTTCTGTAATGCTTTAAATACAAACTAAATAATATATATATCTTAAGAGATTTAGCTCTATTATGTTTTACATATAAATTAAGCTTTTATATTTTTAGGTTCCGTTTGGTATCTGAAATTAGGGGGAAAATAATTCTTAGTTCCAAATATTTATACCCAAACAAAAATTTAGGGGGTGGGAATAACTTGTTCCCACCCCAAATGGAACTGTTTTTTTTTTTTTTTTCCATTTTTTTTTAAAAAATTAAAAAATTTTAAATTATAAGATATTTAAATTTATAAAATTTAAAATTTATTTTTTAAATTTTATAAATTTTAAAATTTTTAACATACTTTTTAATAAATCTAAAAATATAATTTTTTTATATTTTTTTAAAAATTTATTAATTTTTAAATTTTTAAATTTATGCAAATTCTTTTATAAATTTTTTTAAATGTATACTAATTTTAAAATTAAAATTTTTACTTCTGCTTTTGTAATTTTTTGAGATAATTAAAATTAAAATTTTTAACATTTTTAAATTTTTAAATTTTAAATTTTATAGCTTTTAAAATTTGTAACTTTAATTTTTAATAAATTTATCAATTTATAAAAATTTAAATTTTATTATTTTTACAATTTATACAAATTATTAAATTTTTAATTTTAATTTTTAATAAATAATTCAACAAATTTTTAAAATTTATAAATTTATAAATTTATACCTATTTTTATATAAAAAATTTTGAATTTTAAAAAAATTATAAATTTTATTTATATCATAAAGGGTAAAATAGTTCATAAAAATTTATATTCACTCTAACCTTCTTATTCCTCTTGAATTTACCAAACATAATTTTTTTTATACCCGGTATAATTCTTATACCCACCCAAACATAAATTAGCATTAGTTCATGCTAATAGCATAACTTATACCTATCCCCGGTATAACCAAAATTTTCTTATATCCGAACCAAGCGCAGCCTTAGGGTTCATTTGGATTTGGTATAGAACCCAAAATAGAAGGGGATATTTTTTTTATTATTTCAAACGCATCAGAAATTAATCGGTATAATTTGTTCCAGTACAACTAGAATAAGTCTCACTCTTTCCGACCACCCTCTTACTTTCTCGATAAATACCCTTCTACGTCTACCAATGCACCATCTCTCACCTTATTATTACATAATAAAGTTTGAGAGCAAAAAGATAATTTACCCCAATTAAAACTCTTTATTCCTCTTATTCCTCATTCTCATACCAAACACAAAATCTTTTATCCCTGGAACCATCCCAAACGTTTTTTTACACTAGTTCCGTACTTTATATATTTATCCCTGGAATAACTAGTTCTATCTTATTCCATTACCAAACGGCCCTTAAAGCATCAAATTATTAGTGCTAGGGGGATTTTGAGTTTTGGATGAAAATTTGTATGATTATTTACGATAATTGTAATTTTTTAAAGTTTAATGGATGGTTGATGAAATAGTATGATTTGAGAGGTGAAAACGATTAAAAAATATATATTTTTTTTGACAAAAAAGTAATGAACTATCCGTTTTATTCATTACGAGCATGAATTTGGCAACAAGAATGAGACAGTAAGATCTCTAGAAAGAAAAACAAGACAAAAAAAAAAAAAAAAAAAAAAAAAACTAGCGTAGGCAATGGAGATCCCGCCCACTGAACAAAGACGTAACAGATTCGAGCAATGACGTTTGTAATCCGCCCACTGCGCTAGCACATTTCTAGCCCACGTAACAACATATAGGGGGCGGACCTGAACTGCTGAAAAATAAACTTATTTTTAATATTTCAAATCACCCACCAATTAAAAAATAAATTTAATAATGAAAAATTTATAAACAATAAATATTTAATACTCTTAAAAGTACCATAGTCTGCGGATCTTACATATATGATTATTCTAAATTCTAGAAACATCAGACACAGTGTCCAAGGGATTACACAAGAAACCCTAACAATTAATTAATTCGTTAGGATGAAGAAAATTTTAGGATGAAGAAAATTTTGAAATTAGACTTTATGTGACGCCCCAGGAGTCATCCATTCTAGAACTACTCTAATTCTAGCACGCTTAACTTTCTTAACCTCTTAGGCCTTGCTATCACCGAAAATGCTATAGTCGGATTAAGAGATTTAGTCCTATTATATCATTTATATATAGGACTAATTCAGACTCAAAGACACTCACAAGCACCGGGCGATGTAAGACTCGTCTCGCTAACTTTAGCTGATCTTATGGGGAGCTGCACTCCTCCACCCACAACGGTCATTAACTGGGGAGCTTCGCTCTACCCGTTATATAATCCTGACTCAGCCGAGACTTATCTCACATTTTCGGTTGGAAAATGACTCTGATACCAACTGTGACGCTCCACTTTTCAGAGGGTCATCCATTCTAAAACTACTCTAGCTCTAGCACACTTAACTCTCTTAACCTCTTGGACCTTGTTACCATCCAAAATACTATATTCGGATTAAGAGATTTAGTCATATTATATTATTTATATATAATACTAATTCAAATTTCAAAAATATCACACTTCAAAAAGCGCTACATTTCTCAGACGTGTAGGTTTTTACTTCGAGAGCAAAAAAAACCAAAAACGTTGATTGGATAAATGGGCACCTCACGTCTCCATAACTATACTACTATCATCAACATTGGAATTTAGCTAAGAATGCCGCATATATACCTAGTTTTGAAAGCGTACGTAAAGTGTACATATTTTTACTTATCTAGATACAATGCACAAGACTATAAGACTTACATACATATGTGTGTTTATGTCAAACTCATGTCTGACGCAGACGTGTTATAGGTTAGGGATGTCAATGTATACGGATATTCAAAATTTTATTCCAATTCGAATCCGAACGAAATGGATTTATTCGATGTTAAACGAATATAGATTCGGATTGGATTTGGATATAAATTTTAATTGTACCCGATTCGAACCCGAATCCGATCCGAACCCGAATTAATTTTACGTTATATAATATATGTCTATATAAATATTTAATATTATATTTAAATTTATATTTTAAAAATTTAAATTTAATATAATATATTTTGAAATATTGTAAAAAAAAAAAGAAAAAAAAATATTTTGGGTTTGAATTTTCGGATTCGGATTTTAGATTTTTGGTCGGGTTCCGATTTGGATATGAATTTTTAAAATCCGTCGGATTCGGATTTGGTAGTAGGGATCGGGTTCGGGTTTTTGAAAATTCGCTCTGAATCCGACTCGTTGACATCCCTATTATAGGTGCTCATTCGAAATCGCATTCCATTCAAACGAAAAAAACTTATTTTATTTTTTTTATACAGGATATGTTACGACGAGCTCATAAGTAGAAACAAAAAATGATGATCGCAAAATAAATAAATCACAAGATGCATAAAAAAAAATAAAAAATTTATGCAAAAAAAAATTTGCAGAACAAAAATAATGGACGAAGGAGGAAATATTTTACTATACAAAAAAAAAAAAAAAAAAAAAAATACAACACTGAGAGTTCAATATGATGTATGGCCTCTCGGGCAAAAGAAAAAAAAAAAAAAAAAAAAAAAAAAAAAAAAAAAAAAAAAAAAAAATTCTTAACAAGGTTTTTCGTTATCGAATTCGAACCTTCTGTTTTCTTTTATAAATTATTTTTTTAAATTTATCGCACTACGAAATTATCGACGAATCAAAATTATAAAATTTAAATCGATAACCAGCGTGTTCATAATTTTTAGATTTATGTAAGTCTCTCATAATATATACTATTGTTACGGTCCATGTTCCATGAAAACAAATAATAAAATGAGGATAACCATCAAATTTTAATCCAAAATTCAACCCTAATTGGTCTATTAAAACAAGCAATATAATGATGATGATATATGAACAGCATCATCATTATTTATCTATTCTAAACTAAAAAATATTATTTATATATTTTAATCGGATGTATATTTTATATTTTATTTATCTAATGAATGAGGATAGGATCAAAAGTTACTTTACAATTTTAAAATGACTCCTTAAAAATTATTTAATTTTTAAATAAATAAATTATAAAATATATATATTTTTTAGATGTATATATATTATTGCTCTTCTAAAATTTTGTAGCTCCAGTCCAGTCTTTTGTTTACTCAAAACAACTTCAAACGGACAGTCTGGTCGTACTAAAATTCCACCCTTCAGGGATTAAAAACAAAAACGATATGTTGGGATATATATCTTTGTTGAATATATATATAAAATTAAAAAAATAATATTTAAAAATACTTTTTTATACTTAATGATATATAAAAGCGTCTTAATATAGTTTAGCGATGCATTTAAAAGTATCGGCTAAAATATCGGAAAATGAAGAGACATGTATATACTGACGCTGCGTCAAATTTTTTAAAATTCTTTAAAGTATCAAAAAATTTAAAATAATAATAAAATTTATTATTTAATAAATTAATTTAAATAAATAAAATATTCATATGATAGTTTTTTGAAGGATTGATATTTGTTATATTATAGAAAAATTTGGAGGCGCTTCCCTCTAGCGACGGCTAAAAAGCGTCCTGATATTACAAAAAAATTTGTAGTAAAATTTGTAGTATATATATATATATATATATATATATATATAGAGAGAGAGAGAGAGAGAGAGAGAGAGAGAGTGAGTGAGTGAGTGAGTTCGATTACTATGTTTATATAAGGATCAAATAATTGATACTTGTAAATTTTCTACTGTTAAATTTATCCCTTTGACTAATTTCATCCCTTAAATCATTGTATTTCACCAATCATTTACTTAACCCAAGGGATCTACTATCATCTTAATCACGCATCTTTTCATCCAAGACTTAAAACCTACAAACACCAATGACTTGTTGCTTTTAAAAACATAAAAGCTCAATTTTACATACACACACACACACACACGGAGAAAGAGAGTTTCGTTACTATATTCTCAATAGCATCAAATATTTGGTATTATTAAAATTTTTATTATTAAATCTACTTCCTTAATTATTTTCATCTCTCAGGACGTACTATTTCATGCACCAACCACCCGCTAACTCCTAAGATATCACTATCATCCTAATCACAATAATCATCCGAGGGTCAAAAACCTAGTATTAATAATTTAGTGTTATTAATAGTATAGTAGCATAGTACGTAGCCTCTATATATATATATATATATATATATATATATATATATATATATATATATATATATATATATATATATATATATATATATATATAGTTCGAAGAATACTAACGATAGTACCAAGCAATTAGTGCTACCAAGTTTCTACCCCTTATATAAAAGGATGTGTGGCTGGAATTATAGTGGTCCTCTAAAATTTTTACTATTCAACCAACCACCCACTAAATCTTAGAGGACCATTATCATCCTAACCGACACATTTCTTAATCGAATGACAAAAAAAATTGATAGCACCAATGACTTCATGCTATTGATAGTATTCTAGCATATATATATATATATATATATATATATATATATATATATATATATATATATATATATATATATATATATATATATATATATATATATATATATATATATATATAGAGAGAGAGAGAGAGAGAGAGAGAGAGAGAGAGTTTATATATTTTAAAAATCACAAAACCAAATATGCTTGTAAATTTTTTATCATTGAATTTTTATTGAGATTTGTGCTATTGTAAAGTCAACTAAAAAGAGAGAAAGAAAAAATACAATAACACAAATCACAATATAAATCCAATGATAAAAAATCACAAGTATAGTTGTGCGTATACTTTTAAAAGTATACAAGCTCTAATATATATAGTCCGGCTAGAATACTATCGATATAGCACCAAGCAATTGGTGCTATCAAGTTTTCTGCCGTTGGATGAAAAGATATGCAGTTGGGATTATAGTGGTTCCCTAAAATTTTTACTATTCAACCAACCACCTAGTAAACCCTAGGGGACCACTATCATCTTAACCACACATTTTTTAATCCAATGGTTAAAAACTTGATAGCACCAATGACTTGGTGCTATCAATAGTATTCTAGCCTAATTATATATATATATATATATATATATATATATATATATAGAGAGAGAGAGAGAGAGAGAGAGAGAGAGAGAGAGAGAGTCTGGCTACTATACTTGTACAAACTTGTATAAATACCGAGCAATTGGTGCTTATAAGTTTTCTACCGTTAGATCTACTCTTTGACTAATTTTATGTCTTAGATCATTCTATTGCACCAATCACCCACTTAACCAAAAAGGCCCACTCATCCTAACCATACATCTAATTTTCATTTAAAGACTAAAAATCTATAAGTACCAATAACTTGGTGCTTTTAAAGACATAGGAGTTTAATTTTACACACACACACACACACACACATTTGAGTCCGGCTAGTATACTATTGATAGTACCAAACATTTTGTGCTATCAAGTTTTCTACTGTTAGATCAAACCTTTTAATTATTTTCACCCGTTAGATTTTACTATTTTCCCAACCACCCATTAAACTCAAGAGACCCACTATCATCTCAACCACATATCTTTTAATTCAACGGTTAAAAACTTAATAGTACCAACGACTTGGTACTATTAATAGTATTCCAGCCTAGCTCATATATATATATATATATATATATATATATATATATATATATATATATATAGAGGGTCCGGTTACTATACTTTTATGAGTAAAATTTTTTTGTACTCATAAATTTTCATATCTTGGATGAAGGAATGTGCGGTTAGGATTATAATAGTTCCTAAAATTTTTATTATTTTCCCAACAACCTAGTAAACCCTAGGGGGACCACTATCATCCTAACCGCGCATTCCTTTATCCAAGGATGAAAAAGTTATAAGTACAAAGGGGTTTATACTCATAAGAGTATAGTAGCCCTACGCTATATATATATATATATATATATATATATATATATATATATATATATATATATATATATATATATATAGTTCGACTGCTATACTATCGATAGCTCCAAACACTTTGTGCTATTATGTTTCCTGCTATTAGATCTACCTCTTTGATCATTTTTATCCCTTAGATACTATTTTTTCAACCATGCACGAACTAAATCCTAGGGCCTACTAACATTCTATTGGGGTCAAAATGTGGTATGTGCGCGATCGATCCCTTTGGGTGACCCTCCAGAGGTGTCGAAGTGCACCGCGTGCCAATAATCAAGCAATCGGGTCGAGGAAGGATCCGCTCGGCCGGATTCTCCTCCGGTAACTTCTCACGACCACTCGACTGAGGACAACCGAAACGGGTTTACGGAGGTACAGAGTGATTGCCGGTTTCGACTCAGGATAGTCAAACCGGATAGAGAGATAAATGTACGGTTGATGAGCCGATTGTAACATTAGAGTACAAAAATCACCAATAAAGATACGGATGATTGGCCGGTTTACACTCTGAAGAAAAAAAATTAAGATAAAGTTACGGCTGAACCGATTTATACTTTATATCGATAAAAAAGAGAATACAAGTGAAAAAAAGGGATAGAAGGATTACAATTAAGCGTACTCCTAGAAAAGTAGTAAAAAAAAAAAATGAGTTAAATTAATCTATTTCTAGATAAATGAAGAAGCTGGGGTGTACTAGGCTTACTTTTATGTATGTAATTTAATCCTGCTTTATTGCTTGAAAATATTTAGAGAAAAAATTCGCATTTTCATCCAAGAATTGTTATATTATTCATGATTTGATTTTTATTGTCAGATCGTCGGCGCTAACTATCAATCTTAAAAACTCGAGCTATTAAAAATACGTCATCAATTCATTTAAAATGTACAAATACAGTGTCCACATATTTTAATTATGACTCGATCTAATGAAGTTCACGTTATTTAATTTGAACATAATTTAGTCGAATTCAATTTTACATCATTTTAAATATAATTCGATCAAATTTGACTTTTCGCCGTTAAGCCATCATTTATAAACCGACATAATCCGTCGGACATAAATCTCATGTGCACAATCGCTTTAATTCTCCTTCCTGGGGTGCCCTAATTGCTCTTCCCCTTAATAACAGTAGGGTACTGATGTGGTCCCTTTTAAGTAGCATTTTTCTGAGTTGTTGCTCTCCCTTGCACACCGCTGATGATGAACAGGTACACGGAATGTGCAGAGTTTTTATTCGTTCGTACATGAAACATAGGCCGCAATATAAGGCAATTGGTACATCAATGTATAGAGACTCTTTTTTTTTCTTTTTTTTTCGTGAAAGTGCAAAGCAATTTTTAAAATAAAAGATAAATAGATAGAGAGCAATGCTAGGAATGCTAGGTGTACACTCCAGATGGAGTGTACATCCTACACATTTCAAATGGAATGTACATTCTACACTTATTTTATTCTGGAGTGAGTATTCTTTTACTCGTCACATCGATGTGATGAGTGAAATTTATCCTAGTGTAAGATATACACCCCATTTGGAGTGTACATCTAGCATTTTTCATAAATCTACATTTTTGATCATTTTTATTCCTTATATACTATTTTTTCAACCACGAACTAAATCCTAGGGGACCACTAACATTCTGTTGGGGTCAAAATGTGGTATGTGCCCGATCGACCCCTTTGGGTGACCCTCCAAAGATGTCGAAGTGCACCGCGTGCCAACAATCAAGCGATCGGGTCGATGAAGGATCCTGGGGTGTACATCCTACACTATTAATAGTACCAAGTTATTGGTGCTATCCAGTTTTCTACTCTTAGATCAATCATTTTGATCATTTTCATTCGTTAAATTTTACTATTTTTCAACCACCTATTAAACCCAAAAGACCCACTATCATTTCAACCACACATTTTATAATTTAAGGATTAAAAACTTAATAGTACCAATGAATAGTATTCCAGTCTAGCTCTCTCTCTCTCTCTCTATATATAGAAAGAGAGAGAGAGAATTAGGTTTGTACATTTTTTATAATTACGGAGCGCATATAAGTTATTTCCAATAATAAAAATTTTAGATTAATGATCGATTTTATATTAGACTTAATTTAGAGTATTTAAAGTATTTAAAAAATAAATTTTTAAATTTTTTGATATCATCTATCTGATGATTAAAGGGGCTCAAAATTTTTCAACCACCCACTTATAAAATTTTCAACCGCACTATATATTTTTCAACCATCCATTCAATTTATCCTAACCGCAAATTCTTTCATCCAAAATGTCAAAAACCTAATACCACCAATGACTTACTACTATTAATTGCATAGTAATCTTAATTCATTTATATATATAGAAAGAGAGTTTAACTGGAGTCGGTAGTAAACAGACGTTTTTACTATCGATTTGTTTTTAATGACGGAGCCTTCGAATCGATGATCGATATCGTTGTATATAATCTGGACCACTAAAACTATCTAGAAATAAAACTTCAAATCTTTTCGACATCATTAGCCTAATGATCAAAATTTATAATTTTTATGATAAATATGAAACATTTGTTCGTTTAACGGTGTAAAGAAATCTAAATCAATTAAATTTTTGTTAAAAAATTTTTAAACTATTTAAAACAAAATCTATACTCTCGATCTTAATTATGGGCTTTTTTAAAATTAGCCCTCTCAAAATTTTTAATTTTCAAACTGGTCCTACAAAATTTAAAATTATAAAAATGACTCTATGACTGCCACGTGTGTGCCACGTCGGCGGACTGAGGTAGTGCTGGAATTAGTTGAACATTCACCGTGATTATATGACTCCTATTATCACTTTTTGAAAGATATTCATTTTCTGTCATTTATTTTTGTGTTCACTTGATAGACAAGAAAAGAATAAAAAAATATATAAAATTTGATTTCTAAATAATTTTAGTGATCTATATTATATTCAACGGTGTCGATCTTGGAAGCTTGCAATTGGAGTAAATTGGAGCTTTAGATTGCTACGATGGGTGTTGCTCGCGGTGTGACTAAGGAGAAAAATTCGTGCATTGATCTCCTTCAGCTGGAATTTAGGTAGGTTGAGGTGAATTTGGAGCTTTTGAACAGAATTGAGGTTTTCATTCGATTGTGGTGGATTTTTTTGATTCGTTTCAGTGTAGATCGTTGACTATTTATTTATGGGTTAAAAATAAATTTAACTTTCTGTTCTGTAACAATAAACTAAGAAAACTGATAAATTGAATTGGATAAACCTAATAAGTTGAGTGAAACTGCGGTCCACAATAGACCTAACAGTAAGAGACCCAACAAAAAACCCAACGTCCAGATGGGTTGATTTCGATTGAGACCCGTAGGTGTTGTGTTTGTACGCTTTAAGTGAATTAATTGCGTATTTCTAACGGTTCGAACCTTTCGAATTAATGAGTAGTGCCAACTATCCGACATAGCTGAGCAATTGGTGGATTATTACTGATTTTTCTTTCACTTCACTTTGGTTTGGAGCCACCAACAGCTTGAGTGAGAGGTGGGTTAGCTTAATGTTGATCAAATTTCAGAATTTAGTTGGTTGAAGTATAGTTTTGAGTGATTTCTGAACTTTTGTGTTTTCAGCAAAGTGTGTGCTGAATTCTTCGAACTTTTGTTCGTTTGGTAATGGGATAAGACAGAACTATCTATTCCAGGGATAAGTATAAAGTACGGAATTAGCGTAAAAAAACGTTTGGGATGATTTCAGGGATAAAAGATTTTGTGTTTGGTATGAGAATGAGGAATAAGAAAAATAAAGAGTTTTAATTAGAATAAATTACCGTATGTAATAATAAGGTGAGAGATGCTGCCTCGGTAGACATGGAAGGGTATTTAAGAAAAATGTAAGAGGGTGGTTGGAAAGAGTGAGAACAGTAATTCTCACTTATTCTAGTTGTGCCGGAACAAGCTATACCAATTGATTTCTGGTGCGTTTGGAAGAATAAGAGAGATATCCCTCCTATTTCCGGTTCTATACCGAATCCAAACGATAATAAGGTGATTTTTGGTTGATCCCTGGGCTGAGAGGGGTGAGCTCAAGCTAGCCGTGGTTGGATTGCTTATGGAGGTGGGTTGAAAATGCCAAAATCAACTGAGTTACTCTCTCTATGCCTATAGTGCAGATTCTCCAGCATGTTGGGATCATGTTTTGATGCAATAGTACTTATAACACCTCCTGGTTGTGGGGCTTATAACATTTGAATATCACCATTGGATTGTTATTGTCTATGCCATGTGAGTGATAGCTAGAACTATGAAGCTGGATACCTGCAATTAATCTAAGTTGTAGCTTCAACCAACAAATTAATGTACTGGGCCACATTTGCCATCTAGTTGTTTTATAGGCATTGTTCAGATGTCATCAGCTTGTGTGTAGCTGTTTTATGCACTTTATATGAGTAGTGTTGCATTTCGGATTGTGCTAGCTAGCTAGAGGCGCATAGATAGTAGATTTCATGATCTAATCGATCATTGGTATTGACTATAGCATGCAGGAGTCGTATTTGAGATCGACAGTATATGTAGTTTTTCTCGGTGGGGTCACATTCCTCGAGTGCCGTTCCAATGCTCGGCTTTAGTGCGTTGATGTCGCAGCAGCCTCGTTTGGGCGTCCTACATTGACCGACCATTCCGTGGGTGGTGTTATGGTAGTAGGTGTTAAGTTGTAACTTTGAAATACAAACACTACAACAAAATTAGGCTATAGCGACACTTTTAAGTATTTCTAAAATCTAAAAAAAGTATCGCTGATAAAAATACCGACACTTATTGTAAGTGTTGCTATATGTGCCGTCGCTAGGATGTATAGCGACACATTTTTATAATGTGTCCCAAAAATGTATCCCTATAATCTAATTTTAGATATAGATGGAATATAGATAGTACACTTATACAAAAGTGTCACAAACATGTGTCCCTATAACCTAATTTTGTTATAGTGAAAATCGCTTCGATTTTGTATTTCTAGTTTGCCGACGGTTTTGCGGTGAAAAAAAAAATTAGATGTCCGCTAAGAAAAACCTCTTTTCTTTTACCCTAGAGAGATCAAGCGATGTAATCTGAACATTTTGTATTTTCTTTTTCGTATAGTAAAATTTTTCTCTTTCGTTAGTAATTTTTTTTCTACAAAAATTTTTTCACTTAAATCTGCGTGTTTATTTTTTTTGTCTTATATTTGAAATTTACTTTTGTATCGTGATCGCCTATTAATTTTGTTTTAATTTGTGCGCTCATTTCTGACCATAGGTAGGGTGACCTACATTTTGACTAGTCATTCCGAAGGTGGTGCCATGGTAGGAGGCGCATGCTTGACGGAACCTTAGAGGCCATCATTTGGTTTGGGATATGTTAGTGAGTATTTGTTATCTAGTTGTGCACTTATTTACTTTCGGTATATGATTCTATGCACATATCCAGCAATTTTATTCTGAGCATTAATTAGTAGTTTAGAGGTATAATAACTATAAAGTTTATTCTAACTTTTATTATCATATTCTACCGTAGATTATTTTACTTATATCTTTAGTAAATTTAGTAGGTACATCGTCATTATTGATAACGGTACCTACTGAAAATTATTTTTTTTAAGTAATTTTTATTAGGAATGGCAATCCAGCTCGAAATGAGCTCGAAATCGAATCGCTCGTTTAGTAAACGAGCCGAACACGAGCCGAATTTTTCAGCTCGTTTAATAAACGAGCCGAACACGAGCTGGAGTCGGCTCGCTCGTGTTCGCTCGTGTCCGGCTCGATAACCGCTCGAATATATATATATATATATATATATATATATATATATATATATATATATATATATATATATATATATATATATATATATATATATATTACTATTTAGATTTTAGACTATTAAATTTTTATAAATTTTAATTATTAGATTAAAATTTAAATTTTTTTTTTTTTTAACTTTACATCTAATAGTAAGAATGAAAATTAAACTTATTATTTGTAAGCCAGCTCGTGTTCGGTTCATTACTAAACGAGCCGAACACGAGCCGACCCCAGCTCACTCATGTTCGGCTCGTTGATACTCCTAGTTCTCATGCCCTTTATTTTTTTATTTTTTTTATTTTTTTATTATTATTGTATCTAATCGAAGTAAGGCGTTGCGAACTAGATCCACCCCCTATCTATCTGTGCGGTGTGTGTGTTATAGTGGCTGCTTTTGGGGGTAATACATTGTACATATTTGGACTGATAAGATCTACTAATCTGTATATTATTTTTTGTTCTTTGAGGTGTCGAATGTATATTTTTGAATACTGTATGTATATTGTACTATTTTTTATTTTTACCAACAATGATTTAATTATTTATCACCACAAATCATATTCATCGTGTTGTATTGTGCTAATAAAATATTGGCACAATATTATTTTCATACTTTTTTTAAAAAAAAATTATTAAGTACTTTTTTTAATAAAGTTAAAAATATTTGATAAAAGTACATAATAAGTAATTAAAAAAATTTATTGCTAAAAAAAAAATATATATTTCATATCATTACGTGTCGACATATATATATTTTTTATGATTGGGACTCATCAATACAGCTCGGCACACACCGTGCAGGTATCATGCCAGTAAATTTTCGACACGATTTCGTACCACGACACTTAAATTCTTATTTAGCAGTCTTATTTTTAATTCTGATATATGCTAGTTGTAACCTTCCGTTTTATTTGCGGGTGCTTTTTGCTTCGTGTATACAAGACTTTTTCGTGTATAAAGTGAATCTATTGGCAATCTCAGGTTCCACTGTTGCCTACAGCAAGATAGATTCAGATAAAATTTCTACACTGGTATTCAAAAGTTGAAAATTTCAACTACTTAAAGTATTTTTGGAAAGATTTTTTTTTTATTACATTTATCCCCTCATAATTATTTTTTTTTAGCAAATAGCTCTGATAAATTTATATTTACAGAAATAATTTTTTTTTTACCATGTGATTACCATGTTGAAATTTTGAGTTGAAAACGATACTTCATTTATAGTGTTTAAACATAGTAAATAAATTATCATATTTTTTTTGTCTTAACAATATCTAGACTAAATCAAAAAGAACACATTAAACACGGTAAATAAATTATAATATTTATCTGTCTGTCCAGCATGATATTCGTATGGTAAAAAAATAATTATTTCTGTAAATATAAATATATAAAATTTAATTATAAAAAATAAAAATAAAATTTAGGAGGAAGTTATATAAAAAAAATCTGTTTTTCCATCCTTTTTCTTTTCATAACGGGTACATCAACAAACCAAAAGAAAATCAATTATGCATTAATTCTTAAAAAGTTAGAATTTTGACTAAACTAAATATTTCATAAACTAAATAATAAATACAAATATTTCCTGTCCAAAATTATTTCATCCAGTTAGAAAAAACAAACATACCTACCGACAATCAATTTTATACGAAAAATGTTTTTTGTACATCAAAAAAAAAAAATGTACGTTTTACACTTCATTCATTCAGACATAAAAGTAAATTTTACTACTGATCATTTCGAAATGACTAATAAAAATAATCTTATTTTTAAATAAATAAAATGTATATCATACTTTTTTTTAAAAGTGTATGAATAATATTGTTCATTTTAAACCGTTCTTATATAAAAAACAAAGGTTAATTGCATACGATTTTCTGTAAACATATCGAATAGCAGATATATCCCTACAAAGTTCAACTTTTTATATTTATCCCTTCAAAAGTCCAACGTTATTCATATATATCAATCCAGTTTATTATCGTTAGTTCACGGTTTATTTTTTAACAGATTATATATGAAATGACAGTTTTGCCTTTTCAAAAAGTCCCTAGAAATATCTGAAAGGGTAAAAAAGTAAATTTACCTCACTAACTAATCAAAGATTAAGTATTTAACCTATGGTTAACTAAATTTTTTTAACAGAAATAGACGGAGGGATATATATGAATAACGTTTGATTTTTGAAAAAATAAATATGAAAAGTTAAACTTTGTAGGAATATATCCGCTATTCGATATGTTTACAGAGAGCCGTATGCAATTAATTCAAAAAAAAAAAAAAAAAATTGACAGCACAAGACATATAAACAAAGTAAATACTAAAAAAAATAAATTATATGTTTGGTTCTCAAACTATTATTACGTCTTCATATTAATATTTAATTAATTAAATTAAATAATAAAATTTTATTATAATAATTACGAAAATTTAAATTTAGAAACTAAAATGGCAGAGTCGTAAAAGGACCAAACGTGGAATATATCCACCACGGGTTTGGAAGAGAGAGAAAGAGAGAGAGAGAGAGAGAGAGGAGCGAATGGAATCCGGTGGAGATCCGCTCAAGTAGCCCATTCCCATTCCCCTTCTCATTTTCATTGTCATTCTCTCTCTTCTCTCCTGTAATTTTTTTTTTTCTCTCTCTCTCTTTCTATCTCTCTCCCCGTACGTCCATTCCCTCCGTCCCTTTCGTTTCTCTCGCGCGCGTTCTACACCATTATCCCCACCCATTCTCCACCCTCCCTTTCTTTTTTTTTTTTTTTTTTTTTTTTTTTTGTTTTCCTTTTATTGTTTTATTTCCATGATGTTCTTCACTTTTCCTGAAAGGAAATGTTGGTTTTTCCTCTCAATTATTATTTTAATTAATTTTATTCAAAATTTTTAGCTCGCTCTCCTCCTCCCTCCTTCCTCCTGCTGTGGAAGTAGAAGTGGAAGTGGAAGTAGAGCATCTGCGGAGAGGGTTTGGAGGAATCTAGGGGGAATCCGACGGCGGGAGGAGGAGGAGGAGGAGGAGGAGGAGGAGGAGGAGGGTGGGGATCGACGGAGCCTCCGGGGGGAGACGGGATCGGCTGTCTGGGTGGGCTGGAGTGCCTGCTGGAGCTCGTCAGGGCCCTCCGCATGGGCTCCTGTCTGTCCCTCTCCTCTTCCGAATCCTCCCCCTCCTCCCCTTCCTCCCCCTCCCGCCGCCTCCGCAAGGCCGCGGGAGGCGGCGGCGGAGGCGGCGGCGGCGGCACCGCGAATCGGCGGAGGCGCAATTCGGCCGATTCCGCCGGAGGCGCAGCAGGAGGGGGGCTCCACGGGATCCCCGGCCGGATCGCGGGCAGCGGGGCCAGCGGCGTCGCCTCGCTGTTCACGCAGCAGGGCAAGAAGGGGATCAACCAGGACGCCATGATCGTCTGGGAGGTGCGAAGCGTTTCTCCTCTCCTCTCCTCCCCTCCCCTCCCCTCCAGATCTCGTCCCTCATTTACATGTGGTTTTAATGGCTGGATTTGGATGATAGATATATCATGATTCATTAGTTTATGATCCAATGCTCTCGCTTGCTTTAGATTTAGATATTTCAAATGCCTTCCGACAAGAACAAGATAAAAGTAATGCGATCTTTAATCATTTCTGTGGAGCTGATTATTATTTATTTTTTCTTTTTCCTTTTTTCTTTTTGTTTTATTTATTTTCACCTTTAACTATATTTTAAAATTAGGAAAAAAATGAGTATACTTTTTACCATTCCGAATAATACAGTAATTGCTTGTAGAGGTTAGTTTGATGCTACTGTATTGTATTGTTCAGAGGGATTAATCACTTCATTTTTTTTTTTTTTTTTTTTTTTTCATATACGTGCTTTCAAAAGTATAGACACCGCCGTGTATATAAATTATTTTTGATGAATTATTTTTGATGATGGGATATTCGATTCGACTATCGATTTCGTTACGCTTGATGTACGCTATTAAAACTATTTATAAATCAAATTTTATAATTTTTCGACATTATTTACCAAGTGATCAAAGGATTTACTATTTTAATAGCTTATGTGGCATGTTTGTAAGTTTAATGGCGTAGAACAATTCAAATTACGTGAAATTTTAATAGAAAATTCTAAAGTAATATCAAAATTTTCGATTTAATATTTTTTTTTTCATTTTTTATAATATTTTTATTTTTGCGGTTCATTTTTTGGTTACTCGTTCATTAGGCAATGAAGTAAAAAAATTATAAAATTTGTTTTCAAGATAGTTCCAACACTTTAAATCATGTCTAACGAAACTGATCGCCGAATATGATCTCCCATCATCAAAAATAACTTACAAGCACGGATGCCTCCGTACTTTCGCAAGCATAGGAGTCTAGCTTAGGTGTCACGGACACTCACACGAGATATGACACGACTCGGACACAGCGATTTGGCAGCTTTCAAAAAATTAGGATACGCACACGACATGGACACTGCTAATAAATTATGATATTATTAATATAATATATATATTTATTATATATAAATTATTAATTTTGATAAAATATTATTTTATTTTTTATACCATTGTTAGTTTATATATATTTTTTTAAAAAATTCTCCACCATACACATATAGTTTATTTATATTGTCAAAAAAAAAAAATTATATGCGTTCGTCAAAAAGTTAAATTATTTATCATCTTACATTATATACGCATTGAATGCACGTCCAAAGCGTGTCTACATTGGACACGAGTCCGACACGGACACATGCGTATTCGACACGAACACGCGAGGTTTATAAGAGTGTCAGTGATACATAGAATATAGCTCTCTCTTTTTCTTTCTCTCTCTTTCTCTATATGTAGAGAGAGAGAGAGAGACATTGAGAGAGGGGGAAAGAGAGTATCTCTCAGAAACAGCAGAGGCCTCTGTGCTTTCAAAAGCATAGGAGCCTAGTGCTCTCGCTCTTTCTCTCTCTCTCTCTCTTTATATATATATATAGAGAGAGAGAGAGAGAGAGAGAAAGAGAGAGAGAGAGAGAAAGAGTCTGGCTACTATGCTATTGATAGCACCAAGCATTTGGTGCTATCAAGTTTTTCACCGTTAGATCAACCCCTTTAATTATTTTCAACCCTTAGAGCATACTATTAAACCAACCACCCACTAAACCCTAGAGGACCACTATCATCCTAACCATACATCTCTTCATCTAAGGGCGGAAAATCTAATACCAATGACTTGGTGCTATTAATCGTATAGTGGCCTAGTTCTCTCTCTCTCTCTCTCTCTCTCTCTCTCTATATATATATATATATATATATATAGTCCGGCTGCTATACTATCAATAAAACCAAGCACTTAGTGTTATCAAATTTTCTGTTGTTCGATCTATCTCTTTAATCATTTTCACCCCTTAGATCATACTATTTAACCAACCACCTACTATACCCTAGGAGACCGCTATTATCCTAACCGCACATCTCTTGATCCAAGGGCCAAAATTTGATAGTACCAAGTGCTTGGTACTATTGATAGTCTAGTAGTCTAATTATATATATATATATATATATATATATATATATAGAACTAGGCTGCTGTACTATTAATAGCACCAAGTCATTGGTGCTATTAAGTTTTTGACACTTGGATGAAGGGATGTGCGGTTAGGATGATAGTGACCCCTTAAGGTTTAGTGGGTGATTGAAAAAATAGTATAATCTAAGGGGTGAAAATGATCAAATGGATAGATCTAACGGTGGAAAACTTGGTAGCACCATGTGCTTGGTGCTATCTATAGCATAGCAGCCGGACACACTCACTCTCTCTCTCTCTCTCTCTCTCTCTCTCTCTCTCTCTCTCTCTCTCTCTCTCTCTCTCTCTCTCTCTCTCTCTCTCTCTCTATATATATATATATATATATATATATATATATATATATAATTGTAGTGGTTACATACAAAACATCGTTGACAGAACATTATTTGTGCTCCCAGCCATTGGGGAAGAAGCATCATGCTATTTAGTCCATTACTTTTTGGGTTGGGACCTTTTAGCTATTATATGGCCCCCACAAGATTCTTATCCTTATCCATAATGCTTTCAACGTGGTAATCATCATGTATAATTGAAGCCACTTGAATGGAATACTCCATTTGGTGCCTCTCTCTTGACAAGTTCTTTCGGCTATTCATTTGTCTCCTTACTTTATGCCACATAGGTCCTACCCAGCAATCTTTATCTTGCTATAACTTTTTTCTCATTGTTGTATAATATTATGCCTTATCATGATGATGCTTCAAACTAACAATTTAAGGGTTCTTAAGTTAAATGATCGCCAAAAAAAAGAAGATGTACTGATTATAGGATTTATCAATCGAGAATTTTGGAACCCCTAGGTGAATTGTGATTAAGAAAATATAATCAGAGATATAGATCATGTCCTTTATTTTCCTTTTATCGTACTTAGCCCCTACTTTTCATTGAACCTTTTCAACTCATCGCTTTTTCTTTTTCTCTTTTTCGTTTTGTTTCTTTCGCTTGTTTGTCAGTGTTAATTTTTTGACTGAGTACATGCAATGAACTTTCAATATAGTAATGTCTGATAACGTTCGTTTACTATCCACTCACAGAATTTTGGTTCAAGAGCAGACACAATATTTTGTGGGGTTTTTGATGGTCATGGACCTTATGGCCACTTGGTTGCGAAGAGAGTAAGAGATCTTCTCCCTCTAAAGCTAAGTGCAAACTTAGGAAGTGATGATAGTAGAGAGGGCACTATTAGCATTTCGGGGAGCATAACTTCAGAAGAAACTTCATTCGTATGCCTAGACGAGGAGACCAATGTAACTCTTGAATCTGAAAAGAAAGAAAAGCAACCCGATATCTTTGCAACTCTGAAGGAGTCATTCCTGAAGGCTTTTAAAGTTATGGATAAGGAATTGAAACTGCATGGCAACATTGATTGCTGCTACAGTGGGACAACGGCGGTCACACTGGTCAAGCAGGTAAACTGTAGCCAGTAGTCTTTTTGTTGCCTTGTTCGAGTAATCTTGTGCCGAGTTAATTTTGGTGTTTTCTGACTATGGCTTGATGTCTTTGTTGCTTTTTTAGGATCAAGATCTTGTGATCGGGAACTTGGGAGACTCAAGAGCTGTCTTGGGGACTCGAGATCAAAATAATCGCTTGATTGCTGTTCAGTTGACTGTAGACCTTAAACCAAATCTTCCAAGTATGTCTTTTCTCTGTTTCTTGCTATGGCTGTGATTTCATCTGTTTTTCTTGATTTTCCTATAATGAAAATCTTATAGATCCATCAATACTTATAGGATGTTGAATGGCTGACAATATGTCATTGTTACCAAGCATATGCCTTTCTAAATTTAAAGAAGATAACATTTGTTGATCGTTTTCTTGCTTTACTTACTGAATTGTCTAGTCGTTTGTAGATTGGGAAGTTCTTGACACTTCTTAATCATTAAGGATTTATATGATGAGGACTCTTGATGTTGCGTGAATAAGTTTTTCTTCTGTATGTATAATTTCCTTTCAGCTTCTCACAAAATTTCATGTTTAGTCAATTACTGAAGCTTGTATTGTCTTTTGTTGCAATAAAAGCTGCGTGCTACGTATAGGCATGCATAGTACTCCCATCTGGCTTTTCTAATGATATTTGATTTTATTGATTTATCTTCCTTTACTTATTCTATGTTGTTAAGTCACTATGTTTTCTGGCAGCCTCCTTTGTTTCTGCTGTCATGAAATCAATTGTTTTATCCCTTGAATCATTTGTTGTGCTTATGAGTTGGATGCCTTAGCACCTATAAGTTATAAATTAAATACACAATTTTATTATATTTAGTCGATTGTGCGAAATTTTGCGAGATGCTCAAAAGGCCATTTTTAAACATGCTTATATATTTATACCATTCTATGGGTATCTGAACAGGAAAGCATATTGACATATCTCGTAATGCCAATTTTAGTGCAAAAGAGACTTGAGTTATCAGTTGCAAGAATTTTCTTGTACTCAAGGAAATAATGAATTTAAAGTATGACTTTTTCAAGAATTTTGTTGGACTGCTTAGGATTGTACTCTATTGCTGCATCAATCTGAGCATGGAGCAGTATTTAGATTCTGGTAAAGGAGAAAAACCGTCGTGCAATCAAAGGAAATAGAAGAGATAACAAAGAAAATCTGCAGCAAAAGACCTAGTGAATGGGAGAGGAAATCTTTTTGTATGCGCTCTGGATCTGAAGGATCAACATAGGAATCGGAAAATTGCTTATGCTTCTCACAAATCTCACATAAGAGAAGAAAATGCCAGTATCACGACTCTTAATATTGTTAATTCCTATCGTATGCCGTTACAAATAGTATCAGTTTTTGTAAATCAGCTATAGAGATAGTAATAGTGAAGATCTAGTGGAATGTCTTGTGGAAGGAGATTAAGCTATAAAATTTTACAACTTTGTCCCTTTTTGGAAGACTTTGTCCATAATAACGTAAAAAATATAATAATGTAATTAGAGCTACTAAAATCTCCATTATCTTTATTTCTTTTGAAGATTATTATACCGAGAGGCTTAGGAAAATGGTTCTGTTGTCTTCATTACCCTCTCGTTGGGCTCTCTTTTGCTACATCATCTTACATCTCACCTCAGCTTCAATTTTTATGCATGTATTCATGGATAGTCTATTCTAGTATTTTAACAATCCCTTGGGAATAATTATTGAGGGTGACCAAGGAAGAGGCTTCTGTCAAGTATTAGGCTTTGGATTGTAAGTTAGAAGGGAACTGATCTGCATGAATGCTTTGGCCTGCTTAAGTGTTTGCTTCTTCGAAGCTTGGATTGCAAGTTATCAGGGAACTGATCTGCTTGAATGATTTTTATTAGGTCTGCTTATGCGTCTGCTTCAAAGCTGTAACTGTTTAGGCATCAGGGAATTTGGATCGTTTTCTATTACCTTGATTACTTTGATCTACCTGATTGCACTGGTTGATGACTATTTGATTATTCTGGTGTTAGAACTTGTAATAAGGTTCATAATATGCTGGACATCTTTCTGGGTGTTTGAATCATGTTTTACTGGCTAATAGCCTAATCAAGGATACTATTAGTCCTGCAATTAGGTTCACAGGTCAATTGTATTCTTCTAGCTATCCGGTTTGTCCACATAAAAGAAAGGGGAAGTTGGATCTAGTGTTTGCAGTTAGCGTTGCTTGCTTACCACTAGTTATGAAAATAATGGCAAAAGTTAGGATACGGACACAGCAGGATATGCCCGATAAATTATGAAAAGCTGCTGAAGAAAATCTTCTAGCTTGATACGTTCTCGTTATGTTTCTTTTAAAAGAAACAGCAGTTCCATAATAATTTCCTCACAATAGAAAGCAATCAAATTTTCTCGATTGACAGATACTAAAACTAGAAAATAGTTACGGTAAGTTTGACAAAGAATAATTGTATCAAAACTTATCTTCATTTCAAAGAATTACCTATGCACTGTAAGGAACTAGCATATTTATTTCAACAATCACTCCAAACTCTATATCAAAATAAATTGAAAATTGACTACTTGCATTACCTCAAATTTTCTTATATTAGATATAATAGACACAGTTTGGACTTCTAATGGATGTGCATGGCCGTGAGGGACACCATGGACATGTAACGGAGATGTGAAGAGAGTAGGATTATGGACGCACAATGGACGTGTGACGGACACGTGTCTGTGGAGTGTGGAGTGTGGAGTGTGGAGTGTCTAGCTATTGCACAGTGTGAGTGTGACGTGACTTAGAGACAGTAGCATATTAGACGGTTGTCAAGTGACTATGAGTGGACCAGTTGGGCAATTACAATGTGGATTTGTGAATTTCTTGGAAGTTGCCTCATTTGCGGGTAGCTGGGAGAACTGAACAGATTAGTTTTTGCTTGGTTTGCTTGTAGGTACACATAATATCTTTTCTTATTCTACACTTATTTTCTGCGACAATCTAAAATAGTACAAAACTAAAAATCAATAGATCAAAGCTCTTTAACTACAACTGAAGATAATGCTGATGAAGAGGTGGAATTCATCTAGGTTGAAGGCAGAATAAGTCTAATTTTTCTAGAAATCACAAGAAAAAGGGACGGTAAAGGACTGGTACCGAAGGTTAGATCTAGTCTTTGGAGTTACTTCGGGTGAAACCGATGTCATATCCTTGTTTACTTCATTCACACTAATCTCTAAATGACGACTGGAATTATTACCTTTTTTCCCCATAAAGTCAATGTTGTTCATGCTTCTTTTTCCGTTTTGTTTTTCAAAACAGCCACCGGATGCCATTTATATTTTTTTTTGTGGCAGATTTTCAGAATCCTGTAAAAACGCAACTATGTAATTGTACCTATTTGCCTTTTATATTTTGTAAATCAATAAAATATTTGCTGTATTTACCTTGTATACATGTACCTGAGCTGGCCTTTATTCATCAATTATTTCTTTCTGAGTTGCAACATTTTGCTGAGTAAATAATTCTTTCATGATAGATAACACCATTTAATAAAGGTCAGATATTTTTTTAATTTTTTATTATAACTAATTTTTTGGTATAGCTCCTAGGCTTCCTTTCCCCAACCCAAGAAATACCTGCCCAAATTTCGCCATAATCCAGGCTTGAACCTAGAAAATGAGATCCCATCAAGTACCTCATCCACGTAATCTAAGGTTGATCGAAAAGGGAAATCGTCAATAATGATACATTATATGGAAGAGAAGTACGTAAAGGAAGAAAAGATCCCATTAGGGAAACATTTAGTGCTTATTTCTGATGTTAAGATTCTGTCCTTGGACAAATTGATGCATGACATACAGCAAATGACACTGGTGCAATTATAATTTATGTCAAGATTCCCAGGATGGATTTCTGTTTGTTACCTGCACCATGCAGCGTAAGAGGTAGAATAAAATATTCCTTAAGCCTTTTCATTGAATCTCTAAGCAGGAGTTAAGAGATAGGTCTCTCATGAAATCATCTTGATTGTCCTAAACATCCAAGAATAATAATAAATCTATCTTTAACAAGATCAATTTCCTTACATTTTTTTCATCCTAGAGTGCGCTTTGAGGATGTTTTTATTTTTTTTCATGCAATTTTGCCATTCTCAATGAAATTTTTTGAATAGTGCTGTAGTTTCTTAAGAAAAGTTAGCTGCTAAGCTTTATCCCGATTTACATCAGATGTCTATGTGGTTGGTCTTTTCAAAAGTTTGAGCGTATGATTTTCTCATAACAGCACCATGGATTGTATGCTTGCACTTTATTACTTAAAAAATAAAAAGAAAATTGCCATTACCATTCTATGGTCCCACCGAGTTGGGAATCTCAGAAGAAAAATATGGAGGTAGTCCTGTTAGTACTGTTGTTCAACACATATACATGAAGCTGCTGCTCTCGAGACTTGAACCTGTAGCCGTACTTTTGAGCGCAAAGATTACCACTACACCAAAGCATGGCCAATTTTGTGGTTATTTGTATAGGCAGTAAGCTATAGAAAAATTTCAAATTCAACTTTAGTCATTGTTATCCAATTGCTCTACTTTAGTCGTTATGACAGAAACGAGTGGCTTATATTTTTTTTGTTCATTTAAGCATATTTAGTTTCTGTGATGGAAGTTTGACTTTTTTTCTGACTTGAAAAGGCCCCATAAGAAATTTCCCATCTTTCTTTTGGAAAAAGTATTTGAGAAGTATTAAAAAAAAAAAAAGATTCTTGAGATACTAAGTAATATATCAAAATCTAAGTAGATGTTCTTTGACAGGGGAAGCTGAAAGAATCAGGCGATGTAAGGGGAGGGTTTTTGCTCTTCGTGATGAGCCAGAGGTTGCTCGTGTTTGGATGCCAAACATTAACTCCCCAGGCTTGGCAATGGCACGGGCATTTGGGGATTTTTGCCTGAAGGAGTTCGGTATAATTTCCGTGCCGGATGTCTCCTACCGACGCATTACTGAAAGGGATGAGTTCATTGTGCTGGCCTCTGATGGGGTGAGCAAATTTACTAGTTTATAAAAAGAACCATTGCTTTTGGTCCTCATATAGGTTGCAAACTTTTAACTTCTCTATTGCCATATGTGGCCTAATATTCTCCATGAACATACCTTTGGCTTGGCTTCCGTAGCTTTTTTTTTCGCCCCCTCCTTTTTCCTAAACCAAAAGAGCAACAACCAGGTTTTTGACAAACAAAAATTCTGAATCTATTGCGGGCAAATGTAGAAGCCCGAATTGAAGCTTCTTCTGCTTGTACTAAGGTAGAAAGATGTTGTGAGGATTTTAATAATTAAAGCTGTTTGTGCTTTCTTGAATGGCTTTACTAAAGCAGCACTTGGCCAGAAGTTCCAGCCAGGGTAAATAAGTAAAGCTCTCATGGAGGGTGGGTGTGAGCAAGCAGATTGCAAATCTTGTCAAACAGAAGCGAGTTAATTGCAATCCAACTGCTCATGTCCGCCCTCCTCGTTGGAGAGCTCCCCATTGAAGTAATACGCGAAAGCTCTTTGCCCCCGTAAATATTAAGATATTGAAGATCTTAATGTGAAACATAGTTCTTTCCTTTAACATTTTACAGGTATGGGATGTGCTAACTAACAAAGAAGTGGTCGACATTATTGCCTCAGCTCCTTCCCGGTCCTCCGCGGCACGATCGCTTGTTGAGTCGGCGATTCGAGCATGGCGGCTCAAATACCCGACTTCGAAAATCGATGACTGTGCTGTAGTCTGCCTCTTCCTCAATACCGATGCCATCGACAATTCCCCCGATCTCAAGACCAAAGATGAGGGCGCATCATCTGATTCAGCTGAAGCTTTACGAAAAGTCCTTCCTGACGATGATAAGAAAATCCCTAAGCAGCAGTTATCTCAGTCTCTCTCACACCAAGAACCGAATGATAATGATATCGCCGCCACGAATGAGGGAGAAGAGTGGTCCGCCCTAGAAGGGGTTTCGCGGATGAACACGCTATTAACTTTGCCGAGGTTTGCTGCTCCTGGGGGAAAGCAGCCCTCAAGCAACAAGAAATGAGCTTTCATTTTGTCGATTGCTTTGATAAGGAGAGCGAAAGCCGGCTTTATTAGCACGTCCGGGAGTTCTCTCTGTTGCTATTTCCGTACTCAAGGGTGAGTAGGGTTTGCGGTTTTTGTAAAGTCCCAGCTCAATACAGTGGTGATTTATTTATTACTGTTGTTTATAATAATTTTGTTGGTTGGCCCAAGTATCTTTATTATTACTTGACAGTCCTCCATTTGTATTCTTTCAATCTTCTTACTTGATTGTACTTTTGTTTCGTTAGTCGTTATATCTGCTTCTAGGCCATGAAATTATGAACAAATTTCAATTCAA
>CM055073.1:35864595-35997095 GCA_029204045.2 Tillandsia leiboldiana | reverse complement strand
ATTTAGTAGAACAGAGTTCATTATACTTCTAAAAGCACGCAAACCTAACTTTCTCTATATATAATAATTATATCTTAAATATGTAACAATTTTAATGATCGTGGTGAGTCGGTTTTAAGTTTAACGGTACATAAATAACAAAATCATATGAACTTTTGATAGAAAAATCATTATACTTATATAAAACAAAATCAAAACCTTTGATTTAAAATTTTTGTGCTTTGTCATCTCTTTTTATAAGATTTTTATTCTAAATCGTTAATTTTGAAACTTTTCGCAAAAAATAAAAAATAATAATATTAAAAAATAAAAAAAAATAATTTTTTAAAGGCTATATTATTTTCCTAGTAATTTAAAAGATTCAAAATCAACGACTAAAGTTAAAATTTTTTTAAAAAATGATAATATGACACTAAAATATAAATTCAAAAATATTAATCTAATTTTATATAATATAAAAAAAATTCTATCAAAATTTTATATTATTTAAATATTTTTACACTATTAAATTTACAAACGACTTATCAAGGCTTTAAAAATTGATAATTTTAAATCTCTTTAATTTTTTTTTAAAAAAATACTTTAAATACTCTGATGTCTACGAGAACTAGATTATATCGATTTAAAAGCCATCGACTTAATAGTCACCATAAAAGGGTATATATAAGTAGGGGTCCCAACGAGCCGAACACGAGCGCTCGTGTTCGGCTCGTTAATAAACGAGCCGAACACGAGCTGGCTCATTTACATATCGAGCTGAAAAATTCGGCTCGTGTTCGGCTCGTTTATTAACGAGCCGAACACGAGCTGACTCGCGAACAACAAATTTGATTTTCATTTCTATTATTAGATGTAAAACTGAAAAAAATAATTACAAAAATAAAATTTATAAAAAATTAATAGCTTAAAATCTAAATAGTAATATATATATATATATAGTCCGGCTAGAATACTATCGACAGCACAAAACAATTGGTGCTATCAAGTTTTCAGCCGTTGGATGAAAAGATATACGGTTGGGATTAGTGGTCCCCTAAGATTTTTATTATTCAACCAACCATCTAGTAAACCCTAGGGGCCCACTATAATCCCAACCACATATTTTTTTCATCCAACGGTTAAAAACTTGATAGCACCACTGGCTTGGTGCTATCGATAGTATTCTACCCTAATTCTATATAGAGTCCGGTTAGAATACTATCGATAGCATCAAACAATTGGTGCTATCAAGTTTTCAGTCATTGGATGAAAAGATATACGGTTGGGATTATAGTGATCTCTTAAGATTTTTACTATTCAAACAACCACCTAGTAAACTCTATATATATATATATATATATATATATATATTCGAGCCGAACACGAGCGAGCTGACTCCAGCTCGTGTTCGGCTTGTTTATTAAACGAGGTGAAAAATTCGGCTCGTGTTCGACTCGTTTACTAAATGAGCGATTCGATCTCGAGCTCATTTCAAACCGACCACGAATTAACTCGCGAACAGCGAGCTGGATTACCACCCCTAATATAAGTATACACCCCCATTCTATTTAAAAAGCACACGAAACTATTTCTCTCTCTCTTTCTCTCTCTATATATATATATAATTAAATCTAAACCCCTAACCTAACCCTAATCTCTTCCCTCGCCCGTCTCCCACTGCAAGCTGCCCGCCGCGCTCCGCCGGCGTCCTCCTTCACCTTTCACCTCCTCAATCTCCGCCGCCGACTTCACCCGCCAGCGCCGTCTTCTTCTCTACCTCGCCGCTGTCTGCCGCAGCCCGCCCCCCTCGGCCTCCTCCACCGCAGCAAGTTCGTGCTACTGCCTTCCCTCCCTTTTCTCCCTTTCTCCATAAATGATAATCTTCTATATTTTGTCTCTACAAAACTAACGAAGAGACCCCCATTTGTATCTCGCTACTTAACTCGAAAATTCCATGAGATCAAATTTAGTTGTAGAAGAATTTAGGAGAGTATTTTTGGATGGCGATATGGCGAATCCAACGTCGAATTACCGGATTTGCTTGTAGTTTTTGAAATAATAATCTCAAATTACAAACTCAGGATTTAATGAATTTTCATTTGCAATTCCATCCGAATCAAATTGTGGGAGTTTTTTTTTGTATTTTCAGGGTGAGTTTGGGAGGAATTGAAGATGGTGAAAAGGAGCAAAAGTAAGTGTTCAGTACCCCCAAAAAAAAGGGAAAAAAAAATAAAGTTGCTTTCCAATGAACTTGTTCTTTGATGACGCGTAGTGTAATTTATCGAGGTCTTAATTTTCGGGTGATTTAGAGAGCAAGAGTAAGAGGATTTCTCTTAAAAAGAAGTACAAGGTGTTGCGGAAGGTGAAGGAGCACCATAAAAAGAAGGCGAAGGAAGCTAAGAAGCTTGGACTGAATAAGAAGAAGAAGGTCGAGAAGGACCCCGGCATTCCCAATGATTGGCCTTTCAAGGAACAGGAGCTCAAAGCGCTGGAAGCGCGGAGGGAGCGCGCGTTGGAGGAGCTGGAGCAGAAGAAGGCCGCTCGCAAAGAGAGGGTACTTGCTTTTCCAAAGTCTCTTCCTGTGCTTGAAGTTCGTAAAATTTTGTTGGAAAGAAGCGATCTTCATTATTATTCTTATTTATTGGCACTTGTTTTTGTAGAATATGATATCGTGATGGTAATGTGTTGGAGCTGGGATGCATGTTGGCATTAGATGCTCAACTAGTTCTTCGCAGGATTTAAGTGCCCGTCGGCACATGTCGTACCCACTTTGTCATACCGTGCCAACAACTTATCGGCACGATACGACCTCAATGCCGATGACATAGCTAAAAACTCTTCTTTTTTTTTTTTTTTTTTTTTTTTTTTTTTTAAGTCTCGATAAAGTTCAAAAGATTTGATAAAGATAAATAATAAGCAATTAGAACATATTGGTGCCAAAGAAAATAAATATTTTATGCCACTATGTGTCAGTACAGAGCTATTTTTGGACCGGCATGCATCGGTACGGCATGGCACGACACGCATAATGCCCTACGGTGCCAGCAAGTTTTCGGCACAACCCGTTCCACGATGCTATAATCCTTGGTTCTTTGTAATTGCTTTGTTTGACATCAACTGATTTGATAATGCACCTAAGCATTAGATCTATGCTTTGTTTTTTCCTAAGCTGTTGACCAACATCAAGTTGGAATTCCTATAGCCTGGAAGCTGCTCAAACTGTGATATAGGGGATGTGGGGTGGGATTTTCTGGTACCTTTGAGTTAAAGAGAGAGAATTGGAAGGAGGTTGTCGAAGTGATTTTAGAACTTTGTGATTATGTCTTTAAAACTGGGCTGTTAGTGGTTACAGATTGCAAACAAAACCTGAGTTTAGTATATTGTAGTTGGAAACTTGTGATTGCTAGTAGGAACTTGACAATGTCTGCTGGATAATTTCTTATTTCCCTAGAACAGTTTATAGATTGTATAAGCTATTTTAGGTTTTCTAGCAGGAAGCCATATGGAAATTATTTTCGGATAAAACTGGAATGAACTACATAAAGCATCTTGAGATCATGTAGCATACACGAATGCATACCAACATACAGACAAAGCAGGTTGATGGTTCACTGTTTGTGCCAAATTGTCTGTTTTGTGGGTTAATTTTGCTTGGGGAAAAAAGCTTTCACCATAAATGTTATGGCCTTGATGGCGTATTAGATATCGATGTATTCACCAGATTTTTTGCTAGCTGGATTAGAATATTTAGACCATTTCAGTTCGTTAGTAGTGCCAAAACTAAATGCTTGATGTATTTTGGTTTTCGTATGCATTTACCATTTCTTGCATTGTAGTACTATTAGTTTACGGATGCATTTTTTGTGAACAAGCAGGCTAAGAAGCGGAAACTTGGTTTACTTGAAGAGGATAATGAGTTGACTAGTTTTGCTTCCGAAGCTTCTGCCAAAGAGCATGAGTTTGCAAAGAAGGGTAAAGCAGACGATAATTCAGTTGTGAGCAAAAGCCATGGTAATTAAGTTTTGGTGTATTAGAGTTTCGACCATAGCTTTATCTCTTCCATTTTTAATATTTTCTGAATTAATTGGTACATTTCTGGCAGACCATTCTGAGAGATCTTTCTACAAGGAACTGGTAAAAGTTATAGAAGCATCAGATGTAATCCTGGAGGTGCTTGATGCAAGGGATCCACTTGGTACTCGTTGTCTTGACATGGAAAAGATGGTATTGAAGGCGGATCCGAATAAGCGCATTATATTGCTTCTGAACAAAATAGGTACTCACCTAACTTTGATGTTTTTCATAAATTTCAAGTTTATTGGATACAATATCAATTTTTAGTGTCATTGTATTACTGCAAACACTCATAAAATTGTTTGGTTAAATGTATAAGACCTTTCTTTAACTATAGAGTATATTAATATGGGTCACTATATTTTATAAATTTTGATTTCTCACTTAACTTTCGTTTTTTTTTTTATTTTAGAAACAGAATTTATAGAATGTTCCTTCAAGTAATGGAATATTTTGTTAGGATGCAGAATATTTGTTTAAATTGTAAAAAGGTGCCCTCAAGTTCTGACTACGATGGTTTAATTAAATGTGCAATAAATTTAGCCTGTAAAATTTTTTATACTTAAGCACCCATTTTAAATTGTACAAAATTTTTTGAAGTTCAGTACCCATTTTAAATTGCACAATCGTTCAGTTAAGGTCTATACCTTTTTACTTTCTTGCTGGTGTTAAATCAAAAGTGCCCAATCTCATTATTTATGATTTTTATTTGTGTATGTACTGTAGATCTTGTTCCTAGGGAAGCAGTGGAGAAATGGCTCACATATCTAAGAGAAGAATTGCCAACAGTTGCCTTCAAGTGTAGTACACAGGAGCAACGATCAAATTTGGGGTGGAAATCTTCCAAGGCTTCTAAATCAAGCAATCTTCTTCAAACAAGTGATTGCCTTGGTGCTGAAACTCTCATCAAATTGTTAAAGAATTATACTAGAAGCCACGAGGTAACAAAATACCATTCTTTTTTCACTTCGGTGAAGTAAATCATTTCATGCATGTTAAGTTAATATGAACCATATGGGGAATGCTCAATTTGCAGCTTATAAGTTGTTTCTGCTCTCATCTTGTATAATCATTAGTTGGTTGTTTTGCGCAGAATGTGCAATCGTTTTTGGCATGCTCAACTATTTACATTTAGAAATCTATTCATTAATTAAATTACTACTGATATCCAACAAGTATTTAACTCGATAAAGACTAACTTTTTGGCTTAGCATGCTATCATTGATGGCAGGAATTAATTTGATCACAATGAGCTATAAAACATCTGGTAAAATAGTCCTATTTCTCTGATGCTTAAGGTTCTCACATCTCAGTTAAGAGAGGGCATTAAATATTCTAGTTTTGGCCCAAGACTTGAACCTAAGTTGTTAGCAATGTTCTTCATGCAACATAAGATATTTGAGTAGTATATTAAATAGATGTCGGGGAGAGTATATTAAAAAGATAAGATTTCCTCTTCTGTGCGGCATAATTTCATCTGCAAAAAGTTTATATTTATTAGGCTCGATCTTCTTATTAGATATCAATGCATTCCGCTTAACTTATTATTATGTCGTCTAATTTGGCACGACAGCTCAAATTGTCAATAACTGTGGGTATTGTTGGGCTTCCTAATGTCGGAAAGAGCAGTCTGATCAACAGTTTGAAGAGATCCCATGTAGTTAACGTCGGTGCGGCCCCAGGAGTTACCAAATCGATGCAAGAAATCCAGTTAGATAAGAAGGTGAAATTACTTGACTGCCCTGGTGTAGTGATGCTCAAGTCCTCTGAGGGTGATGTGTCCATCGTCCTTCGCAACTGTAAACGAATTGAGAAGTTGGATGATCCAGCCACTCCTGGTAAATTTATAGAATATAAATATGTATTACTGTTTATATTTAGTCACTTTTTTTTGAGAGAGAATTTATGGGTGCTTAAACTATGGTAAAAACCTGCTTTAAAAATAAAGGAAATACTGTGGAGTTTATTGGTTTCCGCATAGGTAAGTAAATATACAGTGACAGTGATGATTACATCACTGTCATTGCTCTACTGCCTTAAATTATTTTCATTGATCATTGTTTTTTGCATTTACTACTTTTGGCGTTTCAATGAAGAGGTAACATTTTAGGTTTTGCTGATTTGCTATCGACTATCATAGTTTACTACCCAAGCCATTGTGCTGTCCAATCTTTGTGTATTCGTATAAATTTGCCATTTTTGTGCAATATATTTTGGCACTCTTTAGATTTACCAAATATTGTGATTATGAAATTCTTGCAGTGAAGGAGATTCTCAACCTTTGCCCAGCTGAGAAGTTGCTATCCTTGTACAAATTGCCAAGCTTTAGCTCAGCTGATGACTTCCTTCAGAAAGTGGCTACTATTAGGGGTAAGTTGAAAAAGGGTGGAGTAGTCGACATTGAAGCTGCAGCTAGAATTGTGCTTCATGACTGGAACGAGGGTATGTTTTTCCTCTTTTAGGTTCTTGTAATTCTGATGATTTCCTTGATTTGTTTTTCTCCCGAGGCTGACCTTTTTTTTTTTCTTTTTTTTTTCTTTTTTGATGTTGGTAGGTAAAATCCCATATTACACACAGCCTCCCAAGAGGGATCAGGGGGAGAATTTGGATGCAGTAATTGTTTCAGAATTTGGGAAAGAATTCGATGTTGATGAAGTGTACAAGACCGAATCCTCATTTATCGGTAGCCTAGCATCAGTTGAGGACTTCCGGCATGTTGAAGTTCCCCCCCATTCACCTCCGACATTTGACGAGCAAATGCTACAGGAGGTTTGTTCTTTGACCTTTTTTTTTTTTAATAAAAATATTCCTCTGTTCAAAGGAAATTTCTAGTAACATCGACCTATACAAATCATATTTCCTAGATAAGAGTATCACAACTAGAATCAATTTTTTCCTTGGATGGTAAACCAATTGCCATGATTTTTGCCCTTGGGAATGTTATTGTATATATAGTTACATTGTATCTTGATATTATATGCGTGCAGTAGTGGAAGTAAGCCATCATTTTTTCGTTTTCAATGTACTCATATTGCACGCAATATACTTGGTTAATTTTTAGTGCTTGATAAAGAAGGGCGGTTACATATAGGCCTGCAAAATCATCTATTTACATATATTATCCTGTAGATTTCGAATTTTCATGTATCCCACCCCTCATATCTGCAGTTCCTTACAAATGTGTATTCATTATCTTTGGCTGGGGAGTCATCCAATAGTGAATTAGAAATTATTTTGGTGTTCAAAGAGAAGTTTTGGTGTTAAAAACTTGAAAGTAACAGGGTATATATTTGAGATGTTTACTTTTGTTGGGAGATATATGTGGATTGATAGTTTTGTATGTTTTTACATATCAATAATAGAAAAAAAATTACAATACTTGTTCACAAGGAAACTGATATCTTGATCTTTGCAGGATAATGCGAAGCAGGATGAAACTGAAATTTCCGAGAATAGGGCCGAGCCCATGGCTTTTGATGCTGAGTCTCATTTAGAATCTACGGCCAGTGGTGTAAGCAGGCAAAACGACAAGTTATATACAGCCGAGGGCATACTAGATCCTCGCAAGCGAAGAGCCGAGAAGAAGCGGAGGAAGGTGAACAAACTGAATAGATTGAATGAAATGGATGCCGATTATGATTTCAAGGTGGATTATAGGATGAAAGATCAGGGTTCTGATGGTGATATCAATTCTGCTGAGGAGGGCGATGAAGATAGCGAGGATGAAGCCGATCGGACTGTCCCTATGGCCGGAGTTGAGTTGGATGCATAGAAATGGTTGGCTTTAAAGTGATATTTTGCCTCTGTAGCTGAAAATGGTGATGAATGAAATAGTGAAAAATGCTGATCCCATGGAGATGCTGTCCAGATGAATTTATGCCTAAGAAGATGAAAGGAGTGCCGTAATTTTGAGACTGGTAGTGATAGTAATTCTGAGACTGGTAGAGATAGAGTTAAATTGTGCTTTTTTATATGTATTGAAAATTTTGTTCAACTTCAAAGCAGTAATGCTTAAGAGCAGTTTGAGAAGTTATCTTTTGTTTTTGTTTTTGTTTTTGATCTTCATATTCATTTTTTATGTCATTCTGGGTAGAATGTGGTAAAAAATAAAAAAGAAAAAAATTGGTGCTGAAATTTATCTCTGTAAAATTTTAAATTCTCTTTAAATATGCTCTAACGTTTGGTAATGGAAAAAGAGAGAACTAGCTATACCAGGAATAAGTAGAGAACTAGCTATACCAGAGTATGTAAAAAAGTATTTGTTATGATTTCAGAAATAAGAGAATTTGTATTTGGTATGATAATGGGGGAATAAGAGGAATAAAGAGTATTAGTTGGTTAAAATAATATTTTTTTTCTCAACCATAATAGTTTTTTAAAATAAATAAAAATTTTACTTCTATGATTTTAAATATTTATTTTAAAAAATAAAATATATATTTTACTTGTATATAAAAAAATTTAAAAAATTTAAAAATTTGAAATTTTATAAATTTTTAAAAATAAAAATTTTAAATTTTATAAATTTAAATATTTTAAAATTTAAAAATTTTAAAATTTAAAAATTTTAAAATAAAATTTTTTTTTTAAAAAAACAATAAAACAAGGTGAGACAAGGTTGGAAATTTCCAACCTTGTCCCACGCAGCCACGCGGGTTGGAGGGAACTGCTGTTCCTCCTAACTTTCTCGTTTGGCGGGATAAGGGAGATATCTAGGGATGTCAACGAGCCGAACACGAGCGAGCTGGGATCGGCTCGTGTTCGGCTCGTTTAATAAATGAGCCGAACACGAGCTGGCTCGTTTAAATATCGAGCTGAAAAATTTGGCTCGTGTTCGGCTCGTTTATTAACGAGCCGAACAAGCTCGTGTTCGCGAACAACAAGTTTAATTTTCATTCCTACTATTAGGTGTAAAGTTGAAAAAAAATTAAAAAATTAAAATTTTAATATAATAATTAAAATTTATAAAAAATTAGGCCTAAAATATAAATAGTAATATATATATATATATTCGAGCTGCCGAACACGAGCGAGCTGATCCCAGCTCGTGTTCAGCTCGTTTATTAAACGAGCTGAAAAATTCGGCTCGTGTTCGGCTCGTTTACTAAACGAGCGAATCGATCTCAAGCTGATTTCGAACCGAACACGCGAATAGCGAGCGGGATTGCCACCCCTAGAGATATTCCCTTATCCCCCAAATAATACCGTTTCCAAACGGACCCCGTCGACGTGGAACTCGCTAACTTGGAGGAGCAGCGACCATCAAACCAACTGAGCCCAGGTACAGTGAGTTTTCGTTCTTTGGGTTAGCCTCTTCGATACCGTCAGTCCTCTCCGAACCTCTCTCTCTCTCTCCTTCCCCTCTCCGTCGCCTCCTCCTCCACCTCCTGCTGCTTTCTCAAGAAATTATTAGGTTCCTATAAATCTGCGACAGCGCTGAAGCCATTCGTCTTCTCAATCCATCACGAATCCTTCGGAGCAAAAAAAAGGTTTTGGAGCAGATCTGGGTGTGGAGATGGATAAATCTAGTGCTCTCGAGTACATTAACCAGATGTTCCCAACAGGTTCGGCCAATTCGAATCTGTTTTCTAGGGTTTGCTGCTCTTAATTGATGCGAATTTGCGAATCTGAGCTCTTTTTCTGTTCGTGCAAACGATTTTGTATGATCTCATCTATCTACATTCTCTTGTGCAACTCGGGACCTTAGCATGTATTCTTATGTTTGAATGTAATTAATATCCGCATATATGCTTTTAGGGCATGGCCGGATGCATGAAGATCTTGTTCGGGACATGTCTTTTGTTTGGGCGAGAAGCTTGTAGTGTTTGGTTGATCAGAAGTATGAGTTAATGTCTACAAATGAATCAAGACATTTTTTTTTGGTAATAAGTTAGGTGAAATCAAGGATTTAAGTATCTATCGGTATAATTCATATCCACCGTGCCGTATCGTGCCAACTTAATACCGGTACGATACAAATCCGTGCCGATGGCATAACTAAAAATTCTCTTTTCTTTAAATTACTATGTAATTTTCTTAATAAAGTTCAAAATATTTGATAAAAATACATAATAAATAGTTAAAAAATTTTGTTGCTAATGGAAAATAAATATTTCATGGCATTATGCGTCGGCACACATGTATTTTTGTGACCGACACTCATCGGCATCACTCGGCACGCACCGTACCGTACCGTGTCAGCAAATTTTCGGCACGACTCCGTACCACGATATTTAAATTCTTGGGTGAAATAATATAGGTTAAATCACCTTGTAGGTGAAATACACAATCCTATCATATTATGTTTGCTTAGACCTTTTAAGGAGCTAAAATCAAACTCCGAGTTCGATCGCTACAGAAAATCTTCATAGCATGTTAGCTATCAATACTGGCCCTTAAGGCATGTTTGGATGCACTGTACATCTTCTTCGGTACATCACTTTTAATTATATATATAATATAATCATCTTAAAAAAAAAAATCAAATACTATACTTAGTATATATTTTTTATTATATATGATATGAAAAAATAATAATTAAGTATTTATGACGTCTTGCTAACATCATTTAACCCAGTGGTTAAACCACTGGTTGAACCACTGACCTATGACCCGGCAATATTTCCGGGTCATAAACGGTTCCGGATTTTAAATCATTGGAATTTTGGGCTCCGTCAAAAGAAATAAAGATAGTATTTTGGATAGGTGCTAGAGTGCTTTCATGTGCCAAGATTGTGAAATTGCAAGGGCAGTAATAGACCTTCTTATAGCTTAGCTGCTGCCTTTGATGACCAGGCGGTCACGATGACAATAAAAGTAAAAAAAAGAAGAAGAAGAAGAAAATACATAAAAATTATTTTCTGTAATATTTTTTTAGTTTTACTATATGAGAGCATAGAACTACTGAACTGTTTTAGCTCGGATCTTAGATTCTACGTAGTAATATGGTAACAACTTAATAGATGTTGTCTCTAAATACATGTTGGTTAGTCTGATATATATCACTACAACTACATAGGAAAGATGGTATGCTATTGAGCATTTAAAGTTTCTTGAATGTTCTTATCTCTGTGATGAGATTTTATCATTTTTTCTGTATAAACCGTGTTATCTTGATTGATTGATATAGTGAAGACAACTTAGAATTTATAGACTTGAAATTATTGGTTATGCTTTTCAAAGATGCATAATTTACCAAGACTATGAATCATAACGTATATGCAGAAGCGTCATTATCTGGTGTCGAGCCACTTATGCAAAAGATACAAAGTGAGATTCGCCGTGTGGATGCAAGTATACTAGCTGCTGTTCGTCAGCAGGTTGTATTACTTTTCAGGTTTTGGTTTTTATGTATTTAGATTTCGATTTCTACTTTCAAGCTCTTATTACATTAATGTCATTAGTTCCAACGAGAAATTTGGAAAACTAGCTTTTGTGGAAAAGCAAAATTCCACCTCATTAACATTTCCAATTAGTCAGAATCCAGGAAAAGAGAGTGAAAATGTCTCCTTTGTTTCTTTTCTACTTTTATGTGCTGGAAATATGATGTGAAAATTCCTTCTTTTACTGTTGTAAAACCATAAATTTGTCACAAACCTTATTTTACACATTCCCAGCATCTGAGGAAAACTAGAGATGTGTTATGTCATCATGACATGAGAATAAGGGTGTAGATACAAACTTGGATTGCACTTCTTGGTTTTTTTAGTGAATTCTGCACAGTAAAAAAATAGTTTAGAACCAAATGATTAGAAGTATTTTTCAGTTTTTTTGCACTTACTATGCAACCAAAACTTTGCACAACAGTTTTTCACTTCAAAGAGGTCCCCTGGAACCTAAACATGCTTATCTTTTACTTGAACTTGTTACTATGATCATATACTTGTTAATAATACTAGTTTCGTACAATAATCTATGCACAGAGTAACTCAGGCACAAAAGCCAAGGAAGATCTTGCTGCGGCAACACATGCTGTTCAGGTCTTTTCCTCTCCTGCCTTGATAAAACATCTTTCTTTTTAGTATCAATGTTTTGGAAAGAAAGAGAATTAAGTGATCTCTAATAGTTTTGGGCAATTCAATGTGTTTTTTTTTTCAGCTTAATGATTAGTTGGCGTGTTAAGAAATACTTCATTTCTTTTTTCTCTTTCGACTTACAGGAGCTTATGCACAAGATACATGAAATAAAAGCAAAGGCAGAACAGAGTGAAACAATGGTTCAAGAAATATGCCGTGACATTAAGAAACTGGATTTTGCTAAAAAGCATATAACCACCACAATTACTGCTCTTCACCGACTTACCATGCTAGGTCAGAATTTTGTTAGTTAATGCTTGAGATATCTGGCTTAAGAACTTCACACTCACAGGAATAAATGAGACTTCACAACCACAGGAATAAATGGAACTTGATCTTTCTTAATAAATTTTTGATTAATTTTTAAGCTCACCAACTTTATAGTGCTTGCATTGTTTGTAAATCTTGTGTGTGCATGGCCAGCTACGAATAGCACAAAATTTGTTCAATATGACTCATTTTAAATTTTGATAGATTATTTTAGCTTTTGCTTTAGAAGCAAAAATAATGGTTATGAAGGGTTGGAAATAAAACAATACAAGGTTGTTGTGTTCTTTTCGGTTTTCAGTATATCATGTTATAATTACGTCCTGAACGGCCTGTTATCAACAGCAATATGTTTTCTAAATAGATGTATATATGGTATCTCTGATTGAACTGATTCAGTTTATTCTACTATAGCATTAATATATGATGCTTTAGTTGGTTAGAAACCATGTGATTAAATTTTCTCTGAGTTTCAACATTTATATATGTTGCATCCGGCTTAAAGTTTTGCAACTCTCTACAAATTACATACTAGTATGTGTCTTCATCTGTATATTCATAATGCATCACTTCTCTTGATGACAGTCTCGGCTGTTGAGCAACTTCAAGTAATGGCTTCAAAACGTCAGTATAAGGAGGCAGCTGCCCAGTTAGAGGTAACATGAAAGCTAATTGGTACATAGCTATCTAACTTAAACATTTACCAAGGTGTTCAATGAATTTAGAACATAGGTTCTCACTGCTTAGGTTGTAGGCTAGGGGGCGATTGGCTGAATGTAAAACTGTTGAAAATAATTTTAAGGAAAAACAGAATAATCATGGAAAAGAAACTATATTTATTAGCATTTCGTTTGGCATGAATTGAATATAGTTTTCAAGGCATTCATATTTGATTTGAAGGAGAAGAAAGTAGAGAGAGTAATAGAGAGTGAGGAAAGACAGACATTTTCAGTTTACAATTGGTGTTTTTTGCCGAAAATATCCGGAAAACAAAAATGAATGTTTTTCCTTAAACACGTAAAACCATTTTCCTTGGAATGTGGAATCAAACACGTAGAAAATTCTTTTTCGGCCCACAATTTGTTTTTGGGCCTATTTTACGTGCAAACAAACACCCCCTAATTTCTTCACTATATATATTTTCTTTACAAGTAGTTGAATTTCCTTTTTTCTTCAGGCTGTGAATCAGCTTTGCAGTCACTTTGAAGCTTATAGGGATGTTCCAAAGATAACCGAGCTTAGGGAGAAGTTCAAAAACATCAAGAAAGTACTGAAATCACATGTATTTTCTGATTTTTCAAGGTATGCACTGATAGAAATTCAGATGAGTTTAAGGTTGTTCAAATAACAGTTATATTAGTTACAATGTACTTTTACTGGTGACTGTAAACAGTAAAAATAAGAGCCCCTCTTCATATAAAATTCAAGCCAAGACAGATTTTGTTGGGAGGTAATGAAAAACTATCATCGTCCCTTTCTTCTGTAAATTGAAATTTGAAATTGAAATTGAATTTGAATTGTCAAAATGCAATATTGAAGAAAAGATGGTCCGACTAGGATAGGACTAAGATTATGGAGCAGGTGGTGGCTAACCAAATGGTATAGGTTCAGAGGAAATGGAATGATTGCTCTATGAATTATGACTAGAGGCACACGAGAAGATTGAAGAAGTATGAGCATTATGAGGTTGAGATAAATTATATAACTGTAGTTAAGTGAATTTGGGAAAATATGTTTTTCCTCTTTTTCTTCGCTAGCTTTCAGATGCCATCATCAACCATTCTGTGTTGCAACATTAGGTTTTTAGTTCGGAATTGTTCGCTACCTATCTGTAGATCTCCTTGTGATTCCAACATAATTGCTTTGGGCTATTAAACTTGTGTTACTTTCAATGTCCAATTTCAGCTTAGGAACTGGAAAGGAAAGTGAAGAAACCAATCTACTGCAGCAATTATCAGATGCTTGCCTGGTTGTTGATGCCCTTGAACCATCTGTTAGGGAAGAATTAGTAAAAAATTTCTGCAGTAAGGAGCTTACATCATATAAGCAGATCTTTGAAGGAGCAGGTCAAAGCTTGCTTTGCTACTTAGATTAGTCTCTTGTAAGTTTATGTATCATGACACAAATTGTAAGCTTTCCTTTTTTATTTTATCTTGTCCAAACAGAGTTGGCAAAATTAGATAAGACTGAAAGGAGATATGCATGGATTAAGCGTCGGTTGCGAACAAACGAGGAAATCTGGAAAATTTTTCCACCTGCTTGGCAGGTTGACTATCTGCTGTGTATTCAGTTTTGTAAGCTAACGAGGTTTGTTCATCTTGAATCCCTTTCTTTGGCTTCAATTGTGTCATTTCTTTATAGATCTACATTAATTACTTGATTCCAACATTTTAAGGATTGTCCTTCTTGCTCTTTTGGAAGTTTTCGTTTCTTCTGTCCGTGGATAATGCTCAACATAGCTGCAGATGTATCTGCTGATAAATTAGTTGTGAAGGTTTTGATTGCTTATAAAATGCTGTTGATCAGTGTGACAAATTCATTATGTCATGTTAGTTGTGTCAGCAGTGGCTTTTCATTTGTGTATCGCATCTTTCACTTTCAATATGATAAACTTCTTTCAATTTTCAGGACACAACTTGTTGATATTCTCAACAACCTTAGAGAAAAGCCAGATGTTGGTACTTTGTTACTGGTAATTTTCTTACTTATTGTGAATATTGGATATTTAGTTCTTTATGATCTGTACGGAAATCGGCAAATCCGTTAGGATAGTCTTTTTTTAGTCAACAAAGAATTGCTATATGTCCATGTCCAGTTTACACCATTCGGCTTTCTACAATGTGTCTCACTTTTTTCAAGTATTTTACATCATGATTATGATCCTTCGATGGTTGCTTACATTGCAAATAGTGTCATTCTTGTTTTTAGGGCGGAGGCAATTGGAGTAGTTTCTTTTTGTTAGCGATTACTTTTTAAAGGTGAATATAATAGGAATTGGGATCTTTAAATTTCAACAGTTCTTGAAAATGGGCATCTTTTTGTTACTATATTGTGCAAGCAAACCTCTTCTTTGGCCTTTAAAATATGTAAACCTTGATATCTATTCATCGGTATATGTTATGCGATTGTGATTTATTAAAATAGCAAGATATACATTTCAGTTCCTGTAAATGGCCTCATGTTAAAATTTTACAAAGAAAGCACTATATGCCGGCTCTTATAGCCTTTGTTTTGTATGACTCTACATTTTTAGGCACTGCAAAGAACCCTTGAATTTGAAGAAGAGTTGGCACAGAAATTCAGTGGAGGAACTACAAACTCTAGAAACAAGGAATTGGGAAGTGATGAGGAAGAAGCTGACGAGGGAGAAAATCGTAACAAAATTGTTTCTGATATACGGAAGAAATATGAAAAGAAGCTTGCGTTGCCTCGTGATGGAACTGAATTGGTATGAACTAAGTGGTTTCAAATGTTTTATGGTTCGTGTAGTGGGTTGTCCTCTAACTTAAACTCTTCCTCAGGGGAAAGAAAAGCATAAAGATTTATCAGTCCCCGGGGCTGGGGTTAGTAATCTAGCTTTTCACACATTTCATTTCTTTCATTTGATGTTATAACCATGTTGTTAAGACGCACTAATAATTTTTTAATTGGTGTTTCACAGTTCAATTTTCGTGGTATTATCTCATCTTGTTTTGAAGCACATCTGGCAGTGTATGTGGAGCTAGAGGAGAAAACCTTGATGGAGCATTTGGATAAACTTGTTCAGGTAGATGAAACAGGAAATATGTATTGGGATGGCACAGTTTCTTTTCTGTTGCTATGTATCTCACTCAACTAACTTTGTTATAGGAAGAAACTTGGGAAACTGAGGAGGGCAGTCAGACAAATATATTATCAAGTAGCATGCAGGTAAATAGAGAGCTTTTTTTTTTTTAAATCCAACTTTGCTGCCCTTCTTAGACAGAACAGGTGAAGAAAGGAAATTAGGGGCTTAAAGAGGTTTAGATAGGACGTAGTATATTTAATCATTCCACTTTTGCTGGAGCTGAAAGATGAACACAGATCAAGGACCTGAAGAAGTTGTACTAATGTCATGGATAATGCAACATGCTTACGTAAATCGTGGAATGCCTATGTTGCATGACCAAATAATATTCTCTAGTCTCAGCAAGATGAACTGATAATGGAAAACATAAAGGAGCAACTATTGGGACATTAGAGAAAAAGCAATGTTATATGAGTAAGAAACCAAGTTTAGAAGACTTCTAAAGATACGTAGATAGAGGAATCAGTTAATAGTTTACACTTATGTTGTTAATTGTGAATGATTAGTAATTATGGGCATAGTATTGGTCGAACCCTAGATGCTAAAGCCCTGACCAAAATTACTGCCATTCGTAAGTACATTCTTCAAAATACTCCCATGCTTTTAAGTTGTTAAAGGTGATAAATGATCTAAGAATTGTATACCATGAAAGAGGATTTAAGTGTCGTGGCACGGGGTCGTGCCAAACACTTGCCGGCACGGTATGGCACAGTGCGTGTTGTGCCGTGCCAAAATGTGTCGTTCACAAAATATCTATGTGCCGAAACATTATGACATGAAATAATTTTGTTTTTTCTGTCGCATCAATATATTCTAATTGCTTTTTATATATCTTTATCAAATCGTTTGCACTTTATTGACGCAACTATTTGCTAATGTTAAAGAAAAAAGGCTTTTTAAGCTATGCCATCAGTATGGGGGCCATGTCATACGGATATCTTGTCGGCACGGTACAGCAAGCTCGTGCCGATGGGCACTTAAATTCTGGCATGAAAGGATTTGCATTCATAGTTCTTTGAGATTTTTCTTTGCCTATGGCTTGAAAATGTGTGAGATTTCCTTCTGGTACTTATTTTGTTATTTACTTTCATAATTCAAATTATGCAGGTATTTCTGATTATCAGAAGAAGCTTAAAGAGATGCAGCGCTTTGACAAAGAACCAGACATTGTTTAACTTGTTTGAGGTTCATCTATCTCTGTAAACACCAGAACATTGTTTGTCTTTTTCTCAGAAATGTCGCCAAACATAAACTTTTTCCTTTAGGTATTTCAAAGAATTCTCAAAGCATATGCAACCAGATTATATGCTAGATTACCCAAAGGAGGTACTGGGATAGTCGCTGCTGCTACTGGCACTGATGGACAGATCAGGGTCATTACTCATAGCCTGTTTGTACTTGTTGGTTTTTTCTTTCTAGGCTTATACTTTCTAGATTTAACTATGTTTTTCTATTTAACAATTGCTGCAGACCTCCGACAGAGATGAGAGGATGATATGTTACATCGTAAATACAGCAGAGTACTGTCACAAAACGGTTAGTTGGATTTTCTCCTCATGGTATGTGCGTAGTAGGAATTGAACAGATGATCTGAAATTAAAGTTAGGATAGGGCTAATTTGTTTGTTGTTGGAGCCGGAAATTGGGTAATCAATAGAAAAGATCATAGCCACTGCCTTACGTTATGACATCTGAGTTATGTTCGATTTCCAGTTTCAGGATAAACAGACTGTTTGAAAGTATCTTTGGAAGTATAAAAAAAATATAATTATTGTAGGGGAAAAGATATTATGTTGTCCTTTTCCTCTCTTGGTTCCATTGATTTACTCTTGATGTATTATGAACAAGGAATTAAGTGCCGTGGCACGGGGGCGTGCCGCTCTCCGCCTGGCACGGTATGGTACGGACACGCTTCCGTGCCGACACGTGGCACGCTTGCGTGCCGATGGATATGCATGACTTTCTAGTGACACGCTCTGGCACGTTTTTTTTTTTTTTTTTTTTTTTGTTCCCAATAAACTCTTATAATATTATTTTGAAATGTTTAGTCAAAAAATTATTAGTATTGGCTATGTATAGCTTACTATACTCACCAATTAACATGATGAGAAAATTATATATATCAACTTTGAAAATTATTTTGATTTTATCATTTTTTTGAATTTTAAAAATTATAAAATATAAAATTAGAAAATATTATATTTTTTCTCAAAATTTTTGAAGATCCATTTATTGATCCATTTAATTTTCAACTATTTATAAATTATAAATAAAAATTGACTAATTTTAAATTTCTTTTAAAAAAGAGCTTTATAATTATGAAATATTCAAAAATTCTAAATAAAAACTTAAATTATAATATTTTTTACTTACCTAATAAGTGGATCTTTGATTTATATTTTCTGTGCCTCTTTCTTAAGCGATGAAAAAAGAAAAAAAAAATTAAGAATTGCAGGAGAAAGAAAGGAAAAGAAAGGAAGAAAGAGAGAGAGAATATAAAAAATTTGTTGTGGGAGGGGAAGGGGGGGGAGGGAGGAAAAGGAAAAAAATATTCCTTTCCTATTCACCGGTGGAAAGAGAAAGGAAAAAATACCCCCCCCCCTTACCGTGCCCCTATTGTAGGGGCACGGTACGTGCCGCTCGGCACGGGGCGGCACTTAATTCCCTGAGTATGAATCATATGATCTTATCTTGCTAGTTGACTAACTTTCAGTTCTATTTTGGCAGTCTGGTGAACTAGCTGAAAATGTCTTTAAGATCATTGATCCTCAATTTGTTGACAAGGTTGATATGTCTGAAGTTCAGGTAATCATTTCTGACATCGTCGTTGGATTGTTTATGAAATTTTCAAAGCGCTGAGACGAGATTTGATTTTGGGGCAGGACGAGTTCTCAGTAGTGATCACCAAAGCACTGATGACGTTGGTGCATGGACTTGAAACAAAGTTTGATGCTGAAATGGTTTCAATGACCCGTGTTCCGTGGGCCAGTCTTGAAAGTGTTGGTGACCAGTCAGAGTAAGATCTTAGAATCTCTCGATGTTAGATTATATGTTCTCTTTGTTTATTTGAAATCTCAAGGCATTTGTGAGCACTGAGTTTCTTACTAGGCTAGTCTCATGGAGAGACGGTGCTCCAGTATGGAGTGGTTTTTATTTAGGTAAAAGGTGCTTTCCAGGAGGAGAGGATTAAAAGTAATAGGGTTGTAGTAAGAAAAAACAGGATAGCACTTAATTTTGGAAAATAATCTGTGCGCAAGAATATATAGAAGTTTCCATGTAGCCAACCCCACTTTTTGGGGACTAAAGGGTGATTAGTTGGCTGGCTAGTGTCGTTGTGTTCATGTTGTCGATTTTGTCGAGCACATTATATATTTAACTTCCTCATTTAAGCTTTTTTATGAGAAAGATTTGCATTGTTATCTTGCAGATATGTAAATGGCATCAATTCTATCCTTTCTAGTAGCATTCCGGTGCTTGGTAGCCTTCTTTCTCCTACGTACTTCCAGTTTTTCCTGGACAAGGTAAAGCTTGCAAGAGTTTTATCCTCTTTTTGTTGTGAACTCTCTTTCCTTTGTTGATCAATATGTTTCTGTTATATACTTAATTACTTATGTCTTGTGTCCACTGAAATTTATCATAGTTTCTTGCTAACCTTGCATTTTTTTCATTTGGTAACTAGACCTCAGCTCAAAATTTTATTTTGTGCTGATGAGTTCAAAATGGATATACGCAGACCAGCTTTCTGTCAAATTTGTTGCCTATGATTTTTTTTTTTTATAAGCCAATTCATGATGTTATTGTGGTGTAAGACCGGTGATAGTATGTTCTTATACTTTATCAGATTGTAGGCTAATTCAACTTCCAACTTAGGTTAGGAAAAATTGTCACTATTTTAAAGCTAAAAACTGCCAAGCCTATAATGGAAAATTCATTAGTGAATTGTAATGAACATCCTATCGGAGTTAACTCAGTATTAGATCAAATTTCTTTTCCACTGACATTTATCTCCCTGAAAGCAAGGATTTAAGTATCTATCGGCACGGTCCGTATCCACCGTATCGTATCGTGCCGACAAAATACAAGCACGATACTATCCCCGTGCCGATAGCACAACTCAAAGCCCTCTTTTCTTTAATTTACTAAGTAATTTTCTCAATAAAGTTCAAATAATTTGATAAAGATACATAATAAACAATTAGAAAATTTTGTTGCTAAACAAAATAAATATTTCATGCTATTATGTATTGGCACACATGTAATTTTTGTGACTGGCACTCATCGGCACTGCTCGGCACCAAGGAATTAAGTATCCATCCGTACCTTACGGCACGGAGCGATACGTATTGTGCCACCAATTAGGTGGTACGGTACAGGGGGGGTCTCTCTTGGCTCTCCTATGCCGCGATACCCTCTGAGTATCGATCGAGACAGAGCGATATCCAGAGAGTATCACGGTACGCGCCGCTGCGTGCCCACACAGGCACATAATATTTTTAATTTATTTTTTTTACTTCGACCTTTTGTATTTTTTGGTTTTTTGCATATACCATTATCCCTCTCTCATCTATTTTCTTCTTTTCACTTCTACCTTTTTTTTCTATTCCGCACTTTCTTTTCTTTCCTCTCACATCTCTTACTCTATTTTTTTTCTTTTCTATTTTTTTCTTCCCTTTTTTCTCATAATTTTTTTTTTTAAAAAAATTCTTCAATCTCCTATTATTTTTTGATCACTTCGATCTTAAAAGAAAAAATAAAGAAATAGTAAAATTGAAGATCTACTTATTAGGTAAGTCAAGAAATTTACAACTTAATTTTTTTTTCCATACATTTAGAATATATTTAACTTGTAAAGTTTCTGTTGCAAAGAAATATGAAATTATATAAATTTTTATTAACAATTTACAAAAATCTGAAAATATATCCATTTGATTTAATCATTATATGGTTTATTTTTAATTTTTTTTGTACGGATTTAGTATTTTGTGCGAGATTTAAGATATTCTTAACTTTAAAAATTTTATTATTAGATTTAGAAATATAAGAATTCTAATAAAATTGAAAATTAAATAGAAACAATTGATATTTAAATTTGCTTACTGTATATGTCATATGGTTTAGTATTAAATTTTCATAAATAAATTGCACAAGTTTTCTTATTTAAATTTAAGAAAAATTAATTTTCTTGGATGAACTTACAAATTTTTCATAAAAAAATTTTAAAAAATAATTTTCAAGGATTTATATTTTATAATTTTTAAAATTCTAAAAAATAAAAGATAAATCAAAAAATTTTAAAAGTTAATCAATTTTTATTATTGCTTAATTTATTCATAGTATAGTTTATTATTAATTTTTTATGGACAGATTTTATAATTTTTTTAAATTTTATTTTAAAAAAATTTTCTTTAATTTTTTATAAATATTTTATAAAAATTTAAAAATGAAAAGAAACTATTAGTGCACTTGGGGTCTCATTCTAATTTAATCTTAGTCATCATATGATTCTTCATCGAATCAATACAAATGGATCTTGCAATTTTTTATAAAAATTAAAAATAATAATAATTTTTTCTATGAGTTGTAGTTGTATTTAACTTCACCTATAAAGAATACTGCTATATTAAACTATTAACTAGTAAGCTAGTAAGTTATTATTGACATTAGATCAAGACAAATCAATATATAGCCAAAATTTATAAATATTATTCTAAAATTTTTAAAATAACATTTTAAAGTCTTATTGGACAGAGAAAACTAAAATAAGACCGTTCTAAAGCGTACCATTAGGAGGTTGTGCGTGCCGACGCGTGCTATGTGTCGGCACGTCGTGCCAGACAACGCCCGGCACACCCCCGTGCCACGGCACTTTAATTCTTGCTCGGCACATACCGTTTCATACCGTGCCGGCAAGTTTGCGGCACAACCCCGTGCCACGGCACTTAAATCCTTGCCTGAAAGTATGTATTCGAGAGCTTGGTTGCTGATCCTTCATTTTGCTAAATAGTTTTAATATGCAAAATCAACTGTTGTCTTAAAGATAGAAATTTGCATCCTACTTGTTTCATAGCTATCACATGAGTAGTTCAAGATCAGCTAATTAATTGCTAGGAGTTATCCTGGTTCCACTGAACCAGGTCTATTTACTGTCTGATAGAGATGTGATATGGTTGAAAGATCAATCTTTGTTGGTTGTATATTGTTGAAGTATCATGCACATATGTTTTACTGGATATCTTTTGCTTTCTTGTTTTCTTTTCTTTTCCTGCTATTTATCTGGTTGGCTTTATTGACTAATGATTTCGCACAGCTAGCGGCATCTCTGGGTCCTCGATTTTACCTCAACATTTATAAATGCAAACACATATCAGAAACCGGTGCACAACAGGTATCATTCATGTTATTGCTAAGATTGCTTTCATTAAAATGGTCATGATTGCTTGTATTACAACCAAAGTAATCAGGAACCAGTTAATTATCCTTTAGCACTAAAATAATCATATCCAGTTTGGTATCTGTTTGTTTCACCATCCTATTTATTTTTTGTAGATGCTGCTAGACACTCAGGCTGTCAAGAAAATCCTCTTGGACATCCCAACTTTAGGGAAACAGGTAATCTTTCTCTCATTCAAGTTGGATATATGGGTATTCTGACTTATCATCTACGATGGGGAAATTTTTTAATGTTTCTCCCCATTTCCTGTTAAATAACTATTGCAGTAGTTGACCTGTGGAAAGGGGTAAAGAAAATACTTGTTTAAGACTCAACCATGTTGATAGTTGTTTCGCATGCTTGAAAATTTCTCCAAATATGTTATGTTTTGGTTTCGGCATTCTATTAAATTTGATCTTTCCCTCAAATAGAATTGATGGAAATCTATTTCTTTTAAGCTGTATCTGGAACTTTGATTTCTACTTGGTTATCAAACTTGCTTTGCATTGTTGTTGATTAATTATACTCCTGGAACAGACTGCACACGCTGCTAGCTACTCAAAATTTGTAAGCCGTGAGATGAGTAAAGCTGAAGCACTCTTGAAGGTTAGATGTTTATTTGAATATATTCTCCAAAACGCAATGAGGTGTGTCACTAATTAAAGGAAAAAAAATTGGTTATGTATATTGTTTTTTCAGGTTATTTTATCTCCTGTTGATTCTGTCGCAAATACATACCGAGCATTACTTCCTGAGGGCACACCTCTTGAGTTCCAAAGGATACTTGATCTCAAGGTTTGTATTTCTATCAAGTTTTTAGTTCATATCATTTATGTTAATGTCCTCTGCAAGTAATTTGATTTGTCATTTATGTCTTGTAGGTCTCTTTTTAGAATTAGCACAAGTTATACAACTTATCTCGAAGAACGGCATTAAGTAAATTCCTGAGAAATCTCATATTTCTGGTAAATAGATATAATAAACCTGTTTCATAAGCCGTTACAAATTAACTTCGAAATCAATGATTGCATGATAAAGCGGTACAATTTGATCTTCTCCGGGGGAATATTGGCCTTTCTATGGATCGCCAAAAATATACCACAATTTTGATGATAAAACTGTTGAACTGCTAAGATTTTGTTTTTCTTGTATTCTACATTGACCTTAGAACCATTAAAGCGACTAATCAAGCTCGCATTTCCTTAAACTATTGCGATCTGGAGCTGTAAACCAAACACATTCCCTTTTCATCGGTGCTGGTGGTGACACTCTTATCATTTTTCTTTCTTTCTGTTAAGTAAATAATTGATCTTTTCGCTCACTAAAAGAAGTGCTTTTGCAGGGACTGAAGAAAGCAGACCAACAAGCTATACTGGAAGACTTCAACAAGCATGGCACGAGCATCAGGCATCCTTCGGTGCCTCCGTCTGTTTCATTGCCGCCTGCTCCAACTGCGCCAACCGCTCCACCTGTAACAACAACAACAGCTGCTATCTCTACTACGACGACTTTGTCTAGCACACTGAGCATGGTTACTCCAGCAGCAGCTCTCGCTTCCCGAGAGGACGTCCTTACTCGCGCCGCTGCTTTAGGGCGGGGAGCCGCCACCACTGGTTTTAAGAGATTTCTCGCATTAACAGAGGCTGCGAAAGACCGGAAGGATGGGCCGTTCCGCAAGCTCTTTAATTCCTAGAAATTCCACCTCCTTTGTGTAAATCATTGCATTATTTTCTTCAGTAATCTGATGCATCTTGTAGGCATAGTTTTTCATCTTGTGTCTTCTTTTGCCTCCATTTTTGAGCCTTGCATGTAATCTTGTTTTCACAAAGTGGGCAATTTGTTTTTGTCTTGCGGCAAACATAGCTGTTACTTAATCAAATAAGAGGCCGCTTTACTTGTTCGTCGAACAAGGCCTTCTCATCTAATTTCGCGTTTAAAAAAAATGATTAAGTGCTTTTAGTAGTAACTAGTAGAAGATCCGCACGATGTTGTAGATATATAAAAATATTTTAATAATAAATTTTAATTTATAATTTTACTAGTCTAATGTATTGTTTTATAAAATCTCAAAATTAATACAAGTTTTTAAGCAAATTGGCCAATAAAAAAAAATATATTTTTTATAATTATTTTTGAAAAATAATTTTGCGTGATCTTCGGAGCAACCGAACCGCCTCAGCTAGCCAGCCGGTCACTATCAAACGTGGGACCGTCGCGTGCTCCGGGTGCAGGCGACATTTATTAATTTATCGTTTCTCGGTTATTAAATGTGGGACCGTGGCGTCCACGTCACCTCTCTCTCTCTCTCTCTCTCTCTCTCTCTCCTCAGCGGTTCCCCTCTGGGTCTTCTTCGCCCTCCGCCTCTTCTTTCCTCGAGCCTCTCCCATGGCGATCGGGTTCCGCCCCACTTCGAACCTGCTCGGCTCTCCTTAAACCGATCGATCGTATCACCTCTTGCTCGGATCGGCGCGCCCGCGGAGGAGGGGAAGCTTCGACGCGGATTCAGATCCTTTTACATTCGAACCTGCTCGGCGTAGCGATGTTCGAGGCTCATGTACGATTCCTCTCCCTTGTTCCTTTTTTTGGTTTTTTTTCCCTCCTAATTTTCCAAATATTTATTGATGAAGGGATAAGAAGTAGGATGGTTTTCGCTTCTTTGATCAGCGCTTTTTCTGCGTTTTTTTGTGCTTTTTCATGTTGTATAAGCTGCATAGAAGTAGGTTTTAGTGCTAATAGTTGTTGGATTCTGCTACGTAATATCTGGTGGGTGATGAAATGCATTTTTTGTCCTTATGAGAAGATGTAGGAATGTTTTCGCATCTTGAGCTGCAATTTTTTTCTCCTTTTTTGCTTATCGGAATGTCGTATGAGCTAATATAGGAGTCGGTTTTAGTGCCAATCTTTGTTGGATTGAGGTTCCCAATTTTTACTTATCGATAGGAATTATCTCTGGTGTAAATGAATGTTTCAATTGAATATTGGGAGTGTTGAGGATCATATTAGTTGTTATAGAGTGGTGTAGTGATGCTTTAATACATGATTTTGCTGTCATAAACAACGATCGTTGGATACTGCAACTGGTGCTTTGCGAGACAAATTTTAGACTACTGATTCTATCATTCTAATAATATCATGTCATACAGGTATAGGTATATCATGTTAGGATCAACAAATTTCCATGCTTGTGAGTTGTGAGTTGCTCTTCTATGTGTATTATGCTATGATGCATGGGTACTTCATTTTACTTGGTGTGTCAGTGTCGAATGCATTAAATAATGATACTCGCTCAAATGATTGCCCGATATGTTTCTGGTCCTTTGTATGGGCATCTGGAATTTAAAAATTTGAAAAAAAGCTCTTCTGATACTTAGTCGATACACTGCCAATACTTCACAGGAACATTTTATCTTTTAACTATTTGGAAATTGTCTGAATACGAATAAAGTCAAATGCATTCTATTCTAAACTGCACAATTTTTGGGGAATAACTAGATAAGTGTTTGGTTGGTTTGCTGGAATAGTGCAAATAATAGTCAAGTGTTCGGCAGAAATACCATAGTTTCCTACTTATACGGCCCATACACAATATACGTATATGAAGATTAAGGCTGGGTTACCATTGACAGTATTTTAATGCTATCATTATTGAGCCAAAATCAATGTTGAAGCATTTTTATTAAAAATCTGTTTCACTAGATGTGATCTAGAACATTTGAAATGTCTAGAAATAAAAATTCACAATTCTCGGAGCTCTTTACCTATGAATCAAGTGGGGATAAAAGTAAATATTGAAAATTGAATAAGCTTCTGGTTAGTAGTTGTCACGTCCTGGGTTTTTAAAAGCGTTCTAATTTTTTTTTTTTAAAATCAGAGTTGGAAACATAACCCCAGAACACAACCAGATCCGTCACGCACATAAGGAATTTCCAATCCAAACGGACGGAGCCTCCCCTATACATGCACGGCTAGGCAAGTAAAAGATACCATCATTTGCAATCAGAGTTTACCAACATGATATTAAACCCACTAAAACATAATCCACAACTAATAATCCAAAAGCATGATCCATAATTAATTCATACATACGAATATCCAGATAACTGCATAAATAATCAGAGAGAGTCATGATCTCATGATCATAAAACTGTGTACTGAAAATAATCTAGATAAAGTTGGCAATCTCGGGATAGTACTAGCGCGGAAACTTCTCATCAACGCCCCGACTGCTCACCACCCGACGGACTTGAAAAAGGGGTCACCAAAGGGTGTGAGACACAACTGAATGTATCTAAGTAGGTACAGCGAGCCGGAGACGAGCAAGTCGTACCTACTAGTATATTATAATCGAAAGGCAGTAAAGCAGTATGAAAGCAATAATAAGTGCGGGTATGAAAGCAACAACTGTAAAGCTGATATGAAAACGGAACTGAATAACTGATATGAAAGCAGTAACTATATCATGCGTCAACATATGAATAAGCAAAAATATCCAATCATGTGCCACTGTTGGTCACGAGGACCTTAGGCTAATGCCAAACCACATCTGACATGTACCCCACACCTATTGACTATTAAAAAGGGCTTAATATCACCCGGTCCTACAGGCGCAACCAAAGGAAAGGGCTCACGGGTCGAACAGACCACTCTACCGGTAAAAAACACCATTATGGGGGATCAGCCCATTGGTGTAACGTGAATATGTACAGCTGGTGCATGTCGATCTCAATATCAATGCTCAATCTCGTGGTCGATAGATCGGAATACGGCGAATAGCCGAGGCCTCCCAAAAAGGGATCCAGAATAACTCATGGTGTCAACAAATGCCATAATGACCATCATATCATCCTACTCTAGCATGCATAGTAAACTAAGTCTAGTGACAATAGTAGCAATAGGAGATATCTATCACAATAATACTGAGTGTCAACTACACTGAATATCATGGCATGTGGTACATAAGTAAAGGTAAAACACAATGCGAAAAGTAAAAATTGAAGAAGGGCTAGCAAGATAACCAAAGGGTCCAATCGACTACGGTACCTAATCAGGTTACACTATGCCAATGCCCGGATTGGAGTATCCACCTCGGTTCAGGTGGTCCTGAAATTCGCTGCTCAGCTGGCGGGAAGGCTCCTGGGTGCTCGAGCCTGAATCATAACTAAATGTCAATAATGAACTCACTCGTACCCAAACTACTGATTCACAATGTACCAATAGATTAAACCGCTGACTTAAGTTAAAACTCGGGATTTGTCGGAATTTCTAGTAATCCGCCGATCGACCAATTATGGTCCGATTAATGCCTACGGCTTCTGAATTTAATGAAACTTGACGTGCTGCCTCGTAACGCTTTACTTAAGACGTTCGGACAGTAACAATCCACTGGGTGCAACCCTAAGTCCAAATGGTGCCATAAACACCGAAGTTCACTTCCGGTAATGCCGTTTTCGATTCCGGAAGTCACCGACACAAACTAAACTCATTGGGCCAGCCATGACAGTGACAGGAATAGCCAGGGACACCTGGTATTCACCACTGGCCACTTAATTTCCTCGATTTTTGTGATTTGCGCCAAATCGACGATAAACCAGCAATTTTGTCGATTTACGCTTCGTAATCAGATTCTCGCTCAACGAAACGCATCGGACCTCGAACGAAAAGTTCAGAGATCATGTACACGTTGCCCAAGACAGCCCATGATGTCACAATTGCATTTAGACCCCTAGGTTAGCGAGAAATTACATAAAAGCTCCAAATTTGTGACGTTATGACTTGTTACAACAATTCGAGGACTTTCAGGCTGATCCGAGGGCACTAGTAGAGGGCTCTCGACTTACAGAAGTTCGTGCTTGCTATTTTGAGGTGGCACAAAGCTCGAGGATAGCAATGGCTCAAGTTGCACTATGCATTAAAGACCTAGGTTGCTCTTTTGACCTATCCACTCAACCATATAGGAAAATGAAGTGAGCATCATGCTCAGAAGGTCAAAGTGGTTAAGAGGCTCACCTTGCCTGAGTCGAGGGGTCGCTGGAACAGTAATTGGAGCAACCTCGGCCAAAGATTGGAGTGGTTGGGCTCGGGCAAGGGCAAAATCACATAGCCGAGGCTCTGAAGGGAACCAGGGGCAAGCAATAACACTAGGAGGTCCAGGGGGGTGCCATGCATCCACCAGCACCCAGCTCTGGCAGCCACATGCGGTGGATGGCCGGAGAGGTGAAACTCGGGTTCACCTAAAGCAAAGATGGAGAGGAAAGTGACCCGACGGTTTAAAGACCCATGTGAGGGCACTAGGATGATGATCTCGATGAGGGGAAGCTAACCTGATGGTTGGCCGGCGTTGGGAAGCAATGACGGCGGCGTACGGCGGAGCTCGGCCAAGTCCAACAGCAAGAAACCTAGGGTTTCTCTTTGCGGCTTCAACTTTGAACGAGAGGGCTTGAAAGTTGGTGGATGGTCTTCTGTGGCTCTACAGAGAAAGCCCAGCAACTTGGATGTCTGATCGGGTCACCAGAGGCGGCGCTTGACAAACTCTGGCCAACTCTAGGGTTCCGGCGGCTCCCTTGTTCCCGCCGGTTAACCGAAGAGCCTTAGGCGATGCGGTTGCTCCAGGAGGATCCTCAAGAGATCAGAAAGACCTTGATTGGTGTCTTGGTGCAGGAAAATAAAGAGAGGGAGAGACTCAACTCACCTCTGGCCGAGAAGAAGAAGAAGATGGAGATTCTCTTTTTTATGGCGTCGGGCGGCGGAGCTTGGTGGTTAGACTCCTCGGGGTCGATCTCCATAGAGAGATGGAAGTGTCAGAAGGGTCAGGGTGCAAGATGGTTATGATTGGTTGCTTTTTCCACCCAATCCGAGATCAAGAGAAGAGGTTAGTTTTTCCTCTCTTCTTCGGCAACGATGGGCGGCGGCCTGTGGCTGCGGGAATCGGGGAAGAAAGCAGAGGAGGAGAGGAGGTAAGGGGGTGGCTGTTGTTACCAAATGTGGGGCGGCTAGGGTTTCCAAGAGGGAACCCTAGAGATCACATTATAATAGCATACAAAAGATGCTATTAAGCCCCTCAAAGTTTAGAATTTATGGCTAAGTCCCTCACTGTAGATGAAAAATATAGAAAAACCCCTCTCCAAGGATTTTGGTGAAACTTAAAGCATAAAATATTAGCATTCTTGCAAAATTACACTGAAAAATACTGTTTTTCACGCTTTTTGAGACCTTCAGTTTGCCGAACATAAAAACAGACGAAACCACGACGTTCGGTTCGACGAAACCTATCAAGTAACGATTTTGGTTCGTCGCATTTAGGTCTCGATAAGTCACATTAGTTACATCTTCAGTGAAAACCACAATTTGGCACGCTTTTTGATGATTTTGGCTCGTCAAACATTAAAACGGACGACATCGCGTCATTCATCTCGACGAGACCGATTAAGTGGTGATTTTACTTCTTTGCGTTTGGATCCCGATAGCTCGTATTAGCCAAATCTTCAGGAACACCCCCCCGATAATTCGAATTTCGAATAAAGAAATTCCAGAAATTCAAAAATCAAATTAAATTTCAAATTCACAGTTAGTACAGTAGTACAGGACCTTGGATGAAAATTGGAGACATTTGCCAAATCTGTCTAACAAAGGTATCAACTAATTTGTATTGGTCTAAACCGTTAACTTTACAAGTTCCTTATATCTAATAATTTTGGGACCGCTTGATCTTGAGGTAAGAGTGCTCCAAAAGTCATGTTTTTTAGTTTCTAGCTATTTCAAATAGTCTTAAATCATGTATGAAACTATGGATCTTCAACATAAATGTATCGACATTGCTTTTAACTTGATAGTGTCACCACATACATATACATATATTTATATTTCATGGGTGCAAGTTTCAAACCGCTATCTAGTGATATACTGCACAGTATTTCCATGTCTATGTTCTTCTTAAGTCAATAGAGCTCGATGAATGAGAGAGTAGGTCAATACCATATGTGATTTGTGGAATAAATTTTTTAAGTTTCTTTAGGTGTTTTAGAGGAATAATATACTGCTTCCACGGTGATTTTTTGTGAAGATTTTTTGAACTTGCTAATAGAAAACTAGTTAAATTCATATTAAAAGATTTAGAAGCCATTTGTTCAGACCTAGTTGTTCTCTAGCAAGCTCTACATATTGTTCATAGTAATTCAATGGTGTTGGCAGTATCCTAATTATGGATTGACTTATCATGGTGTGACTGTGTTATAAACTAGGAATGTAGTGATGAAGTCCATAAACGAAAATAAAATAAAATAAAATAAATTTATTTTAATTATTATTTGAGGAAATTGTAAACTCCATATTTAGTGGGATTAGTTTCTACATGTTTAATAATAGTTGGTTAAGAATAAGAGAAAATTTCTTTTCTTTTAAGTGATTTGTTTATTATCTAAATTTGAAATGATGGTTGTTTAAGGATTAGATAGAATCCCTTATTTTAATGGTTTATTTAGATTTTTGATCTTATATATAAGCCCCACCATAGATAACATATTCAGATCTCGAATGAAATAAATTTTTGGTTGTCTTCTCTCCCTCTCCTCTCTTGGCCTGGATTGACTAGTGTCCTCTGCACCCTCTCCTCTCTTTGGCCTAGATTGGCTAGTACTCTCCTTCTCTCTCTCCCCCCATATCTGTAGATCTGGATTGGCCAAGCTCATTATTTCTCTTTTTATTTTTATCATTTATTTCATTTTAAATAAGTTTAAGGTTCTTTTCAAACCTTGAGCTTCATTACGTTATTCGTAGTACATGCCCCCCATGTCGGACCTGGTATTATTAAGGATTAATTTGTTGGTCAGACACGTGTAGACTCTAGCCCCATGCTTTGCTTATGTTTCACTTTAACATAAATTTGGCTTTGTGTAAGGGCAATTCTAGCTAGGCTGTGTCTACATGGCATTTATGTCACTCTATCAGTGGTCAACAGACGTGAGGGTTACTTGTAGCAAGCAGCAACTTAGTCAGTCAGTAAAAGTAAATGCCCTGTTTGAGAAAAAGTTCATGTTGAACTGCTAATATATTGGGCTATAACTATAAGGGTAAGATGCAAGGTACTCCCCTGGCTACGTGCCAATAAGTTAGTGCTGTGCTAAGTGTTGACTAGGCAGCTTAGCACACTTGACACAAGTTTGACTTCCAACAGTATAATCAAACCCATGACTTTTGAAAAGAAAAATTTTCATGGTTATACTTTTTTTGGAACAAAACAATGAATCATCAAAATATTCTTAAGTAGGAAGTAACTTGAAAATAGTCTTATCGAAATATTCTTTGGCTTCATAGGCTTTTAAGAGATGAAGAATATATCAGCTGGTAGATTAGCGTGTTGGATGCCATCAAGGGTGTAGGCTTCTTTAACCCGATTATCCAATTTGAAGATGATCAAATGATCCTGTTTAAGGAAACAGATTTAATAGCTTATTTAGAGTGGTTTTATAAAATCCATTTACAGGGAATCTAGTGCTTGTCTAACGTTTTGTTATTTTCAGATTGAAACAGAATTCCTTGGCGGCTTAGTTTCGGAATCAATTTTTTCGGAACCTACTTTGACCATTTAACACTTTTTGGTACCGTATAACCAACTAAATGGATGGCTAGCTTTTTCTCTCTTTTTGCCTTTTTTGACTTCTTGGTTTTGTGTTGATAATGATAACGTTTATAATTAAGTAAAATAAATGAATGAAATATTTATGAAAATATTACATTAGGAATATTTTCAGATTATCTTAATACTATCTACTAATATTTAGTTGTTATATTAACTTTTTATTGATTATAATCAACCATCAAATTTTAATTTAATTTTAAATATATTTAATTTTTTTAATTTAGAGTTGAAATTTAATTATACGATTTGAATTTTACTTTATAAAATTTTAAATTAAAATTAAAAATTGAGTTTAAATTATGAATTAAATTTCATTTTGGATATCAAATTTGAAATAACAATTAAAAACTTTTAAGTAAAGTGGATCAAATTAAATTTTAAATTTTTAATTAAATGTGAATTAAAATTTCGATACTTTTAGTTTAAAACACAGAGTCCGGCTACAATACTATCAATAGCTCCAAGTACTTGGTGCTACCAAATTTTTCACCGTTATATCTACCCTTTTACCATTTTCATCCCTTAGATCATACTATTCTATCAATTATCTACTAAATCCTAGGGTACCACTATTATCCTAACCGCACATCCCTTCATTCAAGGGCCGAAAACTCAATAGCACCAATGACTTGGTGCTATTAATAGTATAGTAGCCTAATTCTAAAACGCATACTTAAATTTTGATTCGTCAGAATTTGAAAATCTATATCTATATCTATCTATGCTATATATAAAGGCATGTATTTTGAATTTGGGTCTCTTGACAGACCCCTCTTTTTGGTGGGAAAAAAATTTCGGTCCAATTTTTTCTTACGCAAAACAAATAACGTAATGAAACAAGTTTTAAATTTTTTTTTCTCTAACTGATAATCTTTTATTTTTTTATTAAATATTTTTATATCATTCTATATCTTTTCCTTTTAGATGAATATTTTCAGATTATCTGAATATTATCTACTAATATTTAGTTATTGTATTAACTTTTTATTGATTACAATCAGTCATCAAATTTTAATTTAATTTCAAATATATTTAAATTTTTAATCTTATTTGATTTTTAAATTTTATTTTATTTTAAATTCAGAGTTGAAATTTAATTATATGATTTAAATTTGAATTTATAAATTTTAAAATTAAAATTTAAAATTGAGTTTAAATTGTGAATTAAATTTCATTTTGGATATCAAATTTGATTTAACAATTAAATTTTTTTAAGTAAAGTGGATCAAAATTAAATTTTAAATCAAATGTGAATTAAAATTTGGGTACTTTTAGCTTAAAATACATGCTAAAATTTTGGTTCTATATCTATATCTATATCTATATCTATATATATATATATATCTATATATAAAAGCACCTATTTTGAATTTTGGTATGTTGACAAACCCACTTTTTGCCCGAATTTTTTTTTATTTAAGTTTAAACTAATTTGAGTTTAAAATTTATTTTTAAATTAATTTGAGTTTAAATCATGAATGAAATTTTATTTTCGATATCACATTTGAATTTACAATTAAAAACTTTTAAGTAAAGTGGATCAAAATTAAATTTTAAATTTTGAATTAAATGTGAATAAAAATTTCGGTACTTTTAATTTAAAACACATACTTGAAATTTTGTTTCGTCAGAATTTAAAAAATATACAAAAAATATTAAATATATATTAAAAAAGGTAGAATTATATAATTAGGGTCGACAACAATCATTGGAATTTGTGTTAGGATATGATAGATATTTTTTAATAGAGTATAACATGTGAATTTACTTTTTCAAAATTTAAAATTTTATTAATAATTTTTGGATAAAAATCATGCACAAATTTATTTTGATTTGAGATTGCTATTAAAATAATTGTGACGTGCATTTGCACTTACACTCAACTAGTACATTTAGTAAATATATATGGTTCTAACTTGGGTGCATCGAAGATTAGGTAGTTGAAAATCTTTAACTGGGCCCTTTAAGCTATGATATTCAGTTTTGATACTTCCCAATATTCTCTAGAATTACTTTAAAGAATGCATTGTTGACCTCTTTCTTGCACCTGAATTTGTCACATGAAAGAGAATTTTTTTCTAAGTTAGATGTTTAATGTCGTTTTGTGATTCAAAGACTGCAATTGAAAGAAGCGGTTTGAATTGAGTTGCAATGTCCTTCAAGAAAACTTAGGTGGAAATTTATCTTGGTTTCAAATTTATATGCTCTAAGGATTTAAGTATCCATCAGCACGGGCCGTATCTACTTTGTTGTATCGTCCAATAAGATATCGGCACGATACACCCCCGTGCAGATGACTCAACTTAAAACTCTTTTTTTTTTTTAATTTAGTGAGTAATTTTCTTTATAAAGTTCAAAATATTTGATAAAGATACATAATAAATAATTAAAATATTTTGTTGCTAAAGAAAATAAATATTTCATATCATTATATACCAGCACACATGTATTTTTCGTGACCAGCACACATCAACATGATCCAACACACATCAACATGATCCAGCACACATCTTGTCATACCGTGCCAGCAAATTTTCGGCATGACCCCGTGCCACGCCACTTAAATCCTTAATATGCCCTAGTTATACTTTCTATTTCTGAATGCTTCAGCTACTTTATATGCTCAATCTTTGTGTGCTGATCTTTTGTTTTGAAATCATGATGGATTTCTGTCTCTTATGACAGGTTTTATATTTGCTCCGGAAATATTTGGGTGAATATGTTGAGGGGCTTTCAGTTGAAGCTCTTAGAATAAGCGTTTGGAAAGGTTTGTGATCTTTTGAAGAATATATAAACATGTTATTTTTGTGCTCTCTATTTATATGCATGTTTAACTGCCTGTATACAAGGCTGCAAGTATAATGAAATCTGTATAACTGTTTTTAAATTGGATGCATTTGATGCATCAAATTATTTCTTTTTGTAATATTTAACATTTTATATGTAATGTATGTTTATATCGAGTCTGCATTGAATGTTTATTTAGCTTGGTACACTATTTTTCGTGCCAAAATTGTATCATAGTCAGTTTTTTTTTTTTCCTTTCTAATTTCTACATGTTAATGTTTTGTATTCATGACATTCATTCCACGGTTTATGACAATGGATGTGAAGAGCCGAGCTCTTCAGTGATTCTGGATAATTTGCTATCTTGTGATTGACTTGTAGAATGATAGGAATGCTAACTTGTAAATATCTGAGTCTTGATCCACAAGTTCAATTCTATTGGTGCGACTACACACAGCTTAGCACTTATTTGATGTTATCTTTGCTTCATTTAACTGTGTATTATTTAAACCAAGGTTTAAAGTGCCGCCCCGTACTGTATGGCATGGGGCGTGCCGTTGCGTTCCCCTAATTTAGGGGCACAGTACCAAGGACTTGCCTGGGTCGCCCCCGGTGTCTTTCCATGCGCCAGCTGTTTTGTTTTTTTTTTTACTTTACCCCCTGCGTCCCTCCCCTTCACTGCGTGCCTGTTCATGGGCACGCAGCTGAGCCTTTTCTCTTTTCTTTTATTTCTTTTTCTTTTGCAGCAGAATCATTTTTCTTTGTTTTTGGTTTTGGTCCGGTTGTTTTTTTATTTCTATTTAAACTCCCCTCCTGCAGATGCTTTTATCTTTTCTTCTTCTCTACTGTCCTCTTTCTTCTCTTCTCATATTTCTTTTCCTTCCTTGTCTTCTCATATTTTTTTTCTGTATTTTCTTCTTTCTATCCCTTCTCTTGCCGCTTTTATAACTTCTATTTTAGAAGGAAAGGTGAAGAAATACCTAAATCTTAGTTTTACTTATTTGGTAAGTCAAAAAAATTATAATAAAAACTTTTTATTTAGATTTTAAATATTTGTAACTTATAGAGCTCTTTTTTTTTTGAAGAAATATGAATTTTTGTAAATTTCTATTTTTAGTTTAAAAAATTTGAAAATAGATTTACTTGATCTAGTCATTATATGGTCCGCTTTTTAATTTTATTGGATAGATGTATCATTCTATTAATGTTGTCATCGCGCTGTTTTTACCTCAATTTTTGTAGATGAAACTCGCATTTTTTTCAAAAAAATTTGACAAAATAATAATTTTATGTAATTTTTAATTCGTATTTTTAAAATTTTAAAAATAAAAGAATATGTAATTCACATCCTATTTCACGTGATCAAGTTATCGTATTTTTAAAATTTTTAAACTTTTCTGGATTGATCTTGTCATCTTGGACTTTTTCACGAAAATTTCAACAAGAACAATTTCACCCAAGGTTAGATTTACACTTTTTAAAATCTAATAAATAAAAAATTGAAGCGATTGATGTTTAATTTTGCTTAATTTATTCGTGATATGGTTACTGTCAAATTTTCATGGATAGATCTCATAATTTTTTGTAAAAATTTTAAAAAATGTTTTTTAAATTTTTGAGTAAATATTAAAAAAAAATTGAAAATAAAGGAAATTATCGGAGCAATTGGTATCCTATTCTAGTTATTCTAGTCATCATATGGTCCCTCTTTGAATCAATTTGGATGAATCTTGCAAACATGAAATTTTTAAGAAAAAGATAATTTTTACTAATTTTGCAGTTTATATTTTTTAAAATTTAGAAAATATAAATTTAGTGTGATCTAAATTTATGTAAAGTTTCCATAGTCCGTACATCACTTGGTTAGGAATGCATGTACTTTACTGATTGTGATGTTCAGATTTGTATTCATTGCCTTGAATTAACATATACTTGTTGTGTATGAATTCTCTTTCTTCATTTGAAGAGACGAACTAATACGGGTAGGAATCTCAGTCTACTAAAACTTTCATGTCTTGTTTCAAAAGTTACTAGGTGTTATGTTATTAGATGTAAACCACATTCAATAGTTGTTGATGCTCTTAAATTTTGGTCCAGTGAAAATTTTCTGTAACTTAATGCAGATTATTGAGCACAATCTATTATTTATGGTTGACGTTTGCTTTGGTCTGTTAAAGGTGATGTTGTTCTCAAAGATTTGAAGTTGAAGGCTGAAGCACTAAACTCTCTTAGGCTTCCTGTCATCGTCAAAGCTGGGTTTGTTGGTACCATAACTCTAAAGGTACTTTAATTATTGCTATTAGGCCTAAATCATTGGAACTATGCAAGAACTATTATTAGATTAGTTGCTTCTTGATATTGGTTGTGCCATCTTTCAATGCAAAGGGCTATTTCTTTTTAGTTAGTGCTAGTAGCCAACAATACACGAAGGGCATGTTTGTTTCGGCCTAAGTAGATTTTGGGTTGAAGTAGACTTTGGGTTGAACTAGATTTCGGGTGAAAACTACTTCACGTTTTGATAGCTGTGGAAGTGAAGTTCTGCCAGTTTTGCTGTTTATTTGCCAGGAAGTGAATTACGTGCAGTTCTCCACTTCCTCTGTTTGTTTCACCGAAAATTATTTAATCCCCACACCGCTGGTAAACTTACCTCCCACGTAACATTATTATCTCTTTTGTAACTTAATAAATAATAAATTATAATATAATAAATAAAAAATTATATAATTACATTTTTATGCAATTATAAAATAAAAAGTGAAATAATTATATATTTTTTTTTGTATAGATATTATAATAATGTAACAAATAAAATCCTGAATTAAAGAATGATTAACATTTAACAAATTAATTTTCATCGTATTTTACACGTGCAAATTAAATAAAAGATATATTAAAACTTAACTAACCAAACTTCATCATATTTTAAAAATGCAATCTAAATAAAAAATTAATTACTACCACAATTAAATATATTTGGATGAAATATAACTAACATTACTGTAATTAAGTTCCTCCCTAAATATTTTATTATTTTTTTCTCCTTCACTCCGCGTCAACGAATTGACTTCGCCCATGGTGGGACGAAGTCAATTTTGGTGTTTTAGATAAAGTGGACCTTCGACTATAGTAATATTACGGTGAACCAAATAGCGGAAGTGATCCACTTCCGCCAAAAATCACTTCCCCCCTCTCCACTTACGGTGAAACAAACAAGCCCTAACCATCTGGGCTTGCTTTGGTAGGTCCTACTGTGTACCTTTGCATGCTTTCCTAATTTTTGGCTTGTATTTTTATTATCTTAGGTCCTTTCATCACTCTTCCAACCCTTAATGTAGATATGGACACCTTTAGACATACATACACTAATATGGTTTTTCAACATTTTGTTCCCTAAAGGTCTATGCTCATTGTCCTCCTGCATTGGCATGTCAGCTCCATAGCAAGTCACACGTCATTCTATTCTTTGTGTATGATGGCATGTGATGGTTTTCTATGACATGCACAGAAACATGTATAATTTTATTGTTTTTTGGGGGGTTTGAAGATAAAATGAAACGGTAAATAAAATTATATGATGAACAAAAAATAAGATGAAACAGTAGAATGTGATTAATACATTATATATGTTGGAGAGTTGCTTGTGGTGTCACTTGATATGATTTACTATTGCTTGATATTGATTGGAAGCAAATAGACCAGGGTCAAAGACTCGTTACTAGAAATACTCAGCACTACCAAAGCTGATTGGTAGGCAGAGTTGGCCCGGAACAAGTGTGACAAAATTTGTGGATAACCTTTAGTTCAATTGCTTGATCAGCCAGTTTACTATCTGGTCCATAGTTAACATTAGAGACATACTTATGTGGACAATTTAAAGGATCGATAGTCTTTTAGTTGGTTTGGGTATAGGGATTTTGTATATGAAAATACTATTCTTTACGATTTATTTTGTAATTTTAGTATGTGAAGGAGTCTTAGATACCAAGTTTTAAATGTTAGTGGCATACGTGTTGGGAACTAGAGCTCGGCATGGGATAAACTGTAACGACCCAACCCACTAGCATTAATAATTTGTTGGGCTTAAACCACCAACTGAAAATGCTTAAGCTTAGTTATTAACACTAATGTGCTAGCCACATATAAGAGCCTCATACTTTTGCACATTATCCGATGCTGGACTATTAGTCACGTAGTCTAACACTGCACAATTGTCAACTTGTTGGTATGACAAACTATTGGGGTGCCACGCAGTCTAACACTGCACAACTGTCAACTTGTTGGTACGACAAACCTGCTGCTGAGAAGCAGCAGTTTTGATCGTGTTGAAGTGGCAAATTTTTGAAGTTAGTGATTTTCAAGGACAGCTGATTGTGATTTGATATTGTAAGTGATGGTGAACAGGAAGAAGAGGCGGTGGCCTTCGAACAAGGGGGGTAGCGATGAGGAAGAAGAAAGGACAGCTATTTCAATTTAGGATATGAAAAGGGTTAAATAAATAGTCAAAATTTTATTTTTGGTCGTTACCATTTAAATTAACATGTTGGCCGGCTTGCCACTTCACATACTTGATACCTGCTATCATCTATGCAACTTATTTGACCTGCATTAATGGCTTGAATATGGAATTCTTTAATGCGTTCTTTTAATAGTGAGACATGTCTTTGTGGATGGGGGTGCCTAGGGGATGATGATGGGCATTGACTGCATGATGACTGTTTTGCACCAGACAATAAATTGAGTATATTTTTTTGGAGAAAATTTAGAGGTTCTCAGGGAGGGTTTCTTTTCAATTGTAAGGTGTGTCACGAGAGCAAGAGCTATTGTGAGCATGAGGCTAAATCAAACTTGTAAGCTGCATTTGATCTCTGTGTTCTTCGTTGAAGAGATTGTTCAAGGCGATATTTGTAGCGAAGTCTTTTGATTTTTGTTTATCCTTCTGATCCTATACTGTGCTGTGCAACTCTTTATTCATGGTCCCAAGATTCACTATCTAACTCACTGTTGCATGTTTAGGTTTGTTGGCATTATTTATTTTCATATGTAGATATAATTTACGAAGGTATATGTTTTGTTTTTTTCCTTCTTTTTTGTTTCGATTCTGTTTACTTCCATATGCTTTAATTGGTTCGACTTATAAATCTCCAATTTTGCAATTAGGTTCCTTGGAAAAGCCTCGGGAAAGAACCAGTGGTTGTTCTTATTGATCGCGTGTTTGTTCTTGCACATCCTTCTCCAAATGGGCAAGCTCTCAAGGTAATGCGTCTCAATTGTTTATGCATTAAGAAGATGGTTATCATAATAAATTAAAAGAAATACTACCATGCTAACTTATATATTGATTTTCTCTTGTACCTTTTCAGGAGGAAGATAGAAAAAAACTTTTTGAAGCTAAGCTTCAGCAGATTGAGGTATAAATATTCGCTGATTCACTAATTAAATAACTATTTACTTAAATTTTATCAGTTGTACATGGCAAATTAAAAACTAACTATGTTATTTGTTATATTTATGTTGTGTTTAAGCCTTTGTTTGCAATTGTATTGACTTAGTGATCGCCCTCAGCATCTTTGATTTTTACTATTACATCTATATAGCTTTATGAGACTATTTATTTTTCTCTTATTTCCAACTAAGTAATGATTGAACCAAGGTTACCTCTTTTTTTTTATGATATCAAATTAAGAGCCAGGCTTTACAAATCCTATCCCTTATAGTCTGATAAACCATTAGCTTTTTCTGTGGTGTTACACTGAATGAGATTGTGACTGATCAAGACCTCAGTTTTTGGGTAATATTTAGCAGTAGCAATAGGCGTAATCTGGTAGGCTTTGCGATCCTTGCCTGAATCAAACACATTGTACTTTCTGCTTGGATTTGTCTGACCAATTTTTTATGGGTGCAACGTGGTAAATGGAAAAGCCAGGCCGACAAACATCGAGTAGTTCTCTAGGTCCTCAAAATTGGATATTATTGTCGCTTGCTCTTTGAATAGTGCTTTTTTCTGGTCAAACTGAGTGCAGTGATTTTTTTCTGGCACAACATTTCAACTAGCAGAACTATTTTCAAGATAATGTTAATATTTCTATTTGCTTACATGCTTTGGGAGTGTTTGTGTTCTTCTGGCCTATTGCATATTGATTCTTAATATTTGGCTCCTTCCTTTGCATTATTTAAATGGCTATTCTTTAAACTATTTACAGTTTATGCGCATCAAATTTTGCGAACTCTATTATGTTATTGTTGATCATGCTTACAGGAGGCTGAGGCAGCAACCCTTGAAGCAACAACTAGAAACTTGAAAGCTGGAGTATGTTTTTCCCTTTTCAACTAGTTAATCATTTCTTTCCTGTATAGTTCCTTGCTTTTTGAGATCTTTGCAAAATGTAAAATTGATCTGTTTGATTCTACTTTCTCAGAATTCCACGTGTAATGATGAGTATGGTTCATTTTTCAAGGAACTTGTACTTTCTGAAAACAGGACACATGCTGGCTAATAAAGTTTATGTAATACAGAGATTTGATTTATGTTTCTTGGGACATGCATAATATAATAAAGCTTTTCTCTTAAATGTTTTCCATTAGTTTTGCTCTACAACCATATATTTATCAGGAGTAATGATGCTGCCAGCACACCAGCATACTTGTATGAAATAAAAAATAAATATGGCAAGATCGTGGGGAATTTGACTTGTATTACTATTTTATTAATGGGTGTGTCAATTACTAAGCTTTATAGTAGATGCCTTGCGGATCTTTTTGTCATGCATTTGACATCTTTTATTTAGGTGTTCTTCCCAGTCATTATAACTAGAGATACGTGTGTGAATTTAACGAGAATATTCTCATGGTAGGTGCCTGGTGGAACTACGTGGTTGGGCTCTCTGATTGCCACAATAATTGGAAACTTGAAGGTCACTATCAGTAATGTACATATAAGATATGAGGATTCTGTTAGGTGTGTTGGTTACTGCTCTTGAATGTCTATTCTTTGTATATTGATATAACACATGCGTTTATGCTGCACTTCTTGCCTTTTGATTCTTTTACATGGCCTATCACTTTTCAGTAATCCTGGACATCCATTTAGCTTGGGTGCCACTTTATCAAAGCTTGCTGCTGTTACAATGGATGAGGATGGCAATGAAACATTTGATACGAGCGTAGCCCTAGATAGGCTGCGTAAGGTTAGAATCAGCTGAATATATCTTACTCTCTAGTTAATAAGATCTTTGGCATTTTTTTGATGTTCGTTGAGTTGTGAAAGTTAGAAAACTTTAAGTTTCTTAATGATTATATGTACATGTTTTCTGTCATGTGGGAGTCAAGAGGCATAGCACATTCCTTTGTTATATTTTAGTCTTGCATCATTCCTTTGTACTGGAATTCTCATTTCTATTTTATCTTCATTTTCTAGCTTGATTTCTTCTTTTTTTTTTCCGTGCCAGAGACGAATGGCAGTAAATTGTTTAATATAGGGCATTTGCATATTTTACATTTGCATATTTTATGTTTTTATGGAGGTAAGTTGATGGATAGCAAAGATTAGTAATATTATGTCCTCAAAGGGTTGATTATGTTCTTGACAACTTTGTCTTTGACACCCTATTGCATTTGCCAAAAATCAAAGCCTAGCTGTACTTTATGGTGATATGTACCCTTCATGCATAAGCCACCTTGACCAAAGTGCATTTTCAACTTGCACCTTTGTCATGTAGACTATGCAAGCAGGTCTGCCTCATTTTTGAACTCAGCGAATCTTTGATTCCGATTTAGGCTGTTTCAACTAGCCTTTACATCTATCGCTGTTTGAGACCATTTCGAATTCGTTGAAATGGTAAACTAAGAACTCTGTTTTTACCTTAAATCAGATCAGAGTGAAAAGAAGTCAGGCTGGCTCCAGACTTTTAGTTTGCCTGTTTTTAATTTCCTACCATATTATTCCAGAATGGATAGTTGATCCAAAACCCCACAGAAAATCAGAGACGTTATAATGTACTTATTTAGATGTTTGGAGGCTGAAGTCTTGGTGTATTCTTGTATCAAATAGTCAATAAGTTTCTTATCTCTCTCAATACTTTGTCTCTTCTTCCTTTCTTATTCTCTCTTGTTTTTGAGCCCTGTAGGTCCTATAAGAGTTTAGAAAATTTAGTCATCAGAAAAGTAAAATTGTTAGTCTTCTCACAAAAAAAAAAGAGTTTGATGCCATTACTTTCTCTGAAGTCATCTTGAGGAAATTTATTTAGTTATTTTTTACCTTATTGATTTTGAATTTGGCTAAGCCAAATTTTTTGTGGTTGATAACGTGAACGCACAAGTGCCTAATATAGGCAATTAAAGTTGCTTGAAGTCAAACTATGTGCCGTGGACATGATAGAATTCCTCTAGTGATTCAAATTACCAGAATTTAGCTAGAAATAAAAAATGTTCTAAATAACAGCCGCTATAGCGGTTTTAATGGGTAAACACTACGCTATACTATAGAAAACAAAATATAGTGAACTGGGATCATAGCAGCCGTTATGGCGGTTGCTATAGCGGGATAAAACGAAGATGCAGTTTAAATCTCAATTTTTTAAAGATTCAATTGGTCAGTTAATTCCTAAAATCACTAAAATTTTTAAAAAATATTCTAATAGAAGAAATAAAGTATTTAGTAGGTATTGGAGGAGCTATTCAATTATATTTCTTATAAGAAACGAATGAGAAAATTATGATTTTATTCGTGTGGGGAGAAAAGCACTATAACAACAACACAAGTTTATCAGTGGCCATTAAGGATCACCGTGGATATGAAGGATCACTAAAACAAGTAGAAACACTACTTGAAATATAAATGTAGAGAAGTAAAAGGTGTTATACTTTTATATTTGGAACTAATAGGTTGTTGATGTCATTTTAAATATATATGTAGTTAAGAATATAAGCATTTAAATTATTCATTACAAATTCTGCCATGGGTTCGTAGCGGCCGCTATGACGCTCGCTATTTGCTATCAGCTTTGATACCCCCCAAATTTTATGTACCCGCTATCCGCTATTTACAACCTTGAAAAAAAATTGCCTATTTAGCTGAGTCCGTTAATTGTGATCACCTGGTTATTAAGATTTGTGCATGTTAGGACTTGGTGAAATGGAGGGGAGCTTACAATAAGCCCTTCAAGCCTGCTTTGAAGCTTTTTCTGCTGTGCACTTGTAGATTAGTACTTCCCACTTGAGTCAGGCCTTATTCTGCTGTCCTTATTCTCAATAAACAAAGTTTTGTTGTTTGACTACCTACTGTAAACATTTACTTTTCACTTTATTTTATGACATTTAAGGCTTGAACTTCATAAGGAAGGGAGGATTATGTTGGAGCAAATTATGTAATTTCCCCTAGTTTTGTTGAGTATGTTTGTATTAGCTAGGATACTTAGTTTTGTTGAGTATGTTTGTATTAGCTAGGATACTTCGCTTAGGATACATGTTTTTCAATTCCCCAGCTTGTGAAAGAATGAGCTTGTCGTACTTCTCGTTTTTGTAGCTATGTGTTTGGTTGCATTTGACATAATGATAATTATATTGAGAGTTGTTTCACTTTTCATCGAACGAGTTGTGTATCATGTGTTTCAATTACTTCCAAGGTTATAAGTAGCGAATAGCGGGTACATAGCGTTTGGGAGCTCACATACCGGAAAGCGGATAGCGGGTACCATAGCGGGCGCTACAAACCCATAGTGGGATACACAAAAAACTATTTAATATATCTATATTCTTTATAAAAATTATATATCATTTTGAAGAAAAGACAACTAACCATTACCTTTTTTTAGTATTGCATGCCTATACATATTTAGGGCCATTATCTATACGATTAACTACAAAATTTTGTGACTCAACAAAACAAAAGAACAAAAACTTGAAAAACTGTAATTTATTTACAGAGTTTTGATCATTTTATTTAACTTCAAAACCTGAACTAATAAGAACTTTTGTCGTATTTCAATTTTCAAGCTTTTGGGCCCATAGTGTCAGCTTCAACCCCGCTTTATAGCAGCTGCTTTAAAGTGCCTAGTGCCGTTAAAGCGGTCGCTATGAACCCACTCTGCTAAATCACTCTCTAACTACGAATAAAGTGCCGCCCCGTGCCGAACGGCAAGGGGTGGCATGTACCGTGCCCTCATTTGGGGCATGGTACAAGGGGGTGCCAAGGCACCCCGCGTGCCGCGATACCCTCGCGATACCCCGCGAGGGTATCGCAGCATCTCCTTTTTTTTTTTTTTTTTTTTTTTTTTTTTTTGTTTTTATTTGGGTGCAAATCCTTCTCTCTCTCACACACACACAGTTAGTTTTGATTTTTTTGTTACGGTTGTTTTTTTTTTTCTCTCTCACAGTTAGTTTTGATTTTTTTTGCTGTGATTGTTTTTTTTTTTTTTTGCATGGGCTTTTGTACCTCTCATCCGTTGTTATTATTATTTTTTTAATGATTTTTTTTTTTGGTAGGTCCTTATGTCTTCCATCCAATTATTTTTTTGGGATTCACCTTTATATTTCCTACGTGATTTTTTTTCTTTAAATATTTTTAATTTGTAAATTTTTTTTTTTTAAGAAATATAAAATTAGGTAATTTTTTTATTTGTATTTTATAAAAAGTTGAAAATAAATATAATTGATTTAATTATTATATAGTCAAAATTTTAATTATTTTAGATAGATCTAGTATTTTAGATGAGATTTGTGATAAAAATATTTTTAACTTTGAAAATTTTATTTTTGAATTTAAAAATTGAAAATACTGATAAAATTAAAAGATAAATTAAATTAATTAATATTTAAATTTGTTTAATTTATTTATCATATAATTTATTGCTAAGTTTTTATGAATAGATCTAATATTTTTTTAAAAATATTTTAATAAAAAATATTTTCCTTCAAATATTTAATAAATATTTTTAAAAAATTTAAATGAAAAAAGTTATCAAAGCAATTACGGTCCTATTATGGTTAATCTAAATATCTAGCGGTCTTTCGTCAAATCAATATGCTTCAATCTTGCAAATATACATTAAAATTTTGAGAAAAAATATTTCTCTAATTTTGTATATTATATTTTTTTATATTTCAAGAGAAAAAAGATAAAATCAAACTAATTTTAAAAGTTACGCAATTCTCACAATTTTTCTAAAATTTTTGAAAAAAATACTTTTCTTCAATTTAAAAATAGCTATATATAGTCAATATTTTTAATTATTTAACTAAACCTTTCAAAATAGCATTATAAAAGCTTATTGGGAATAATTTTTTTTTAAAAAAAACGTGCTGGAGCGTGCTACTGAAAGGTCATGCGTATCCATCGGCACACAAGCGTGCCCCGTGTCGGCACGCAAGTGTGCCCGTGCCGTACCGTGCCAGGAGGACAACGGCACGCCCCCATGCCACGACACTTTATTCCTTGCTCTCTAAACATTATGGTGTAGCGGTAATGTAGTTAATCCACTTTAGCGGCCGCTATGGCGAGCATAGCGGCCATTATTTAAAACAACTATTTCGTTGATTGAGATATTGATGTACATTGTCATGCCTCGAGATTGCTTATTTGGTCGGTTTTGGGCACGTGGACATACCCGCCAAACGGACATAGTTTTTTCTGTCTGCCCTAGACGTACACAAAGTCAGTGTATGAATTTCAACGAGAAATACAATCATACAACATTATATAGAGAAGATATCTTAGAGCGAGAAAATCAAATTTAACTAAGCATTTAACTTTTTACATACATTTATCTTACAAATTTTTATACAATTTTATATTTACACGTCTCAAAATAAACCTCTACAAAGTTCACTCCAAAAATAAATGCTCATATACTCTATACAAGGTGACCTAAACTCGAGGTTACTATCTAGGGCGCTATGCCCTTGCTGCGATCATGTGCTAGGGCGTTCGGTGAGGGCTCTGCAAAACAAGGGGTGAGAACTAAAAGAAATTCCCAGTGGGTTCGGCCTTCGACCTGGACGTCTTTCCTACTAGGTCTAAACAAGGTATAAGTAGAGAATGAATAAGAAAGCAATAAACATCTATACTATGTATATAAAAAGAAACACTACTAATATGCCTTGACAGTATGCATCAAGTACAATGCTCAATACGATCACTTTATCTCATAACTTAATCAATGGCTCGACACATCGAGGCTCGACTCATATCTCAAAGCCAAGTGGAAAGATAATTCCTATAACTCAATCGCTCATTGTCTGATGGGAAGGTAATTATTATAACTCATGTCGTGACATTCCGGAGTATACTGCTTGTGGAGGAGCGACCCCCACAAGCCGGGCAGACTATGTGAGTATGATCTTGTCCTCCAATTCAGAGAACTCACCAAATTACAACGACACTAACTGAGGATCTGCAAGTCCCTAGTGTCTAACTTATTCTGTTTAGCTAACCCTCTACACTCTATACGCTATCAACATAGCTAACCCTCTACATAAATGTGATGCCACTCAATCTATGCTGTTGTCAGTAGGTTCTGTTTAGTTTTATCACATATTTTCTAAGTCCCAATACTAGCCTTTTAATGCATTACTAGGGTTCTTGTCTTTCGAATGACCCAATCCTCATGCATTCTAGATTTTGGATCATCGACTCATACCACTCAATCCGGAATTGGAAGTATGCTGGGAGTTGCGATCATATGCACAACACCAACCCTACGTGCATCAAATATTTAAATACTAATATACGATCTACTAGAAGAACTTAGATATAGAAGGACATCTGTCCATTTTGGAAACGTTTTGATGCTAAACGTTGGTGAACCCAAGCAATTTGAGTTCCAACTTCTTCTCTATATGTTTTGGGGGTAACGAACGCAAAATCAACGATTTCGGCCTATTTCTTCAAATCGATCATCAAAACTCCATCGCCTATCAAATTAAACGTGTTAGGCGCGCTTCTATAACCTTCAATTAGGGATTTGCAAGATCAATTTAGATCAAAATCCTAAAAATTCAAAATCCCTCTTTAAAACCTTATAAACACATATCTTTGAAATAAACCCAAAAATCTCCATGATTCTTGCAAGAATCTAGTTTAGAATCTTGTTGTGTTCACAATCATCTCAATTTTAAAGGATTTTAGTAAAACCCTAACCTAAAATCCACAAATCTCACTTTTACCTCCGAGCAAGCTGAGCTTCTTTTTCCTCCCGAGCTTCCTCTTCTTCTTCTCCAAACTTTTCCCAAGCTTTTTTCCTCAAATACCTAGATAGGAGAGAGATTCTAGAGAGAGAAAGAGAAGAGAGTATGAGGGAGAGTGAAAGAGAGAAAGAGATAGGTGTGCGTGTGTGTCAGAGAAGGCCACAAACCCGTAAAAACGGTGCCCAAATCACAGCCTTAACCGACCTCTCTGTGGGCGAATTGGGTTCAGGTGGATCGGTCTGTGGGAGGTGAATCGGTCCTTGAACGTTCACCTTGCTGGGGATGCAGAGACAGACCGGTCCATGGATCAGAGACCGGTCCTCGAAGGTTTTGCCCGTGCTGTCTCGCAGGGATGGTTTGGTCCTTCTCAATGGAGTCCGGACCCAGCAGTCACAGACCGGTCTCTGGTCTCTCAAGGGAGAGACCGATCCCCGAGAGCAACATGACCCAACTTTGGAATTTTCTAAATTTTCTTATTTTTGCTCCTTGGAGTCCAAACTCTCTTCTAATCATTTCGAAACCGTTGGAACACCACTCGGACCTTGCCAAAACCACTCCTTACTGTACTTTGCCTAATTTGGTCAAAGTCCAGTATAGTTTTTTGCAACTCGGGTATTACAGATGTTGTCAAACATATGTTCATTTAGCAAATCTATTCTTATAGTAACTGTGCATATGTCGGAAAAAGAAAGTTTAACTTAGTTTTTTAGCTTTTATTATGCCTATTATGCTAGTGTAGTAATCTATGTTGTTGTTCTGTTTTGAGTCTTACATTTTCCTAACATAGATCATATCACTTCCCAACAATTAAGTCATTGATTTAGTAATTCAGATCTAGATCATATCATTTCCCAAGAATTCATACTCTTATTATTGTTATTGTAATTAATTTAGTAATTCTACTCAATAAGTTGGTTGGAGATATTTGTCTTGTTATGGTGATGTCAGTGATCCCCTAGCACATTGACCCAATTCTTTCATCCTACAGCCTTTGGAACCTTTCCTGCTTTTCTATGTCCAGTTTACATCTGAATTAAGCTAATTTTAATTCAACACTTTACTGGATCAATGAGACATCAAGTGGCAAAGACCGTCGTTGTATCTTTTAAACTAGCTTGCTTTCATTCCATAGATTTCAGTCAGTTGACTTTGTCCACTTCTGTCATGCCCCGGGGTCCCTAGCGGAAGCTCCATAGGAACGTGCCCAGATTTGCCGCAAGGACGGAGTTTCCCTTGTGCACACGAAGTGTTCACAAAACCTGTACATTTCATCCGCATAGGAATAATACATAGATAAGAGTTGCGGCATATGGTAGGCATCACAAGAGCATAAAAGTAAAGCTAACTGCTACATTGAATTTTTACAACCTTACTTCATACATCATTTACCAGAATGATTACATGTTTCTATCAATATGCATCATGTGCATTTATTATCTCAAAATGAAACCTTTACATTACATTTTGTCCCCTTTGCCAAAATGAACTACATATACATTTGTTCCCCAAAATACAACTATCTGGTTCTTTCTTTACAAGGCTACACTAGCTATATGAGGGTAGTCGGCTATCAAGTAAGCGATGCCCTTGCCTTGCTCCTGTACCATTCTGGTTGCGGTTGGATTTGTAAAACATGAGGTGAAAACAACAAATAGTTCCCAATAGGTACGACCGCTGAAAATGGCAACTTTCTCACTAGCTCTAAACATTGCATATATAGTTAACCAAACGATAAAGAAACTATAAGGTACCGTTTGGTTGGGGAACAAGGCCTTGTTCCAGCCTTGGCCTTGTTCCCCAAACAAGTTTGGTTATGGATAGGAACAACAGTTCTCGTCTTCCTAGAACATGCAGGTATAAGGCTGGAACAGAGTTCCAGCTTTTTTCGTGGAACAAGCTTGTTCCTACTTGAAAATAAACTTAATTAAAGTAATATAATTTTAATTATTATATTAACTATTTAATTAATCTAATATTTTGACTAATCTAATTATTTTATTAACTAATTATCTAACTATTAAATAATTAACTAATTAATTTATTAAATTATTTGTAGTTAATTAAATTATTTATTAACAATACTCATTATTGTTAATTATTTTATCAATTAATATTTAGAGCTATTTAACAATAGTTAATTAAATAAGTTAAATTATTATTTAATTAATATTTTTATGTTAATTAATTAGATAAAATATTATTATTTAAAAATTAAAATTACTCTTATTTTCACTATTTCAATCTAACTATCTAAACGTTATTTTTCTTATTTTCGGGAACAACTTAATTTTCATCTTAACGCAAAATTGGTTTTGTTCCTGCTTGTTTTTGAACTTATACCTATATTTGAAATAAGCAGTTTTAGTTTATACCTGAACCAAACGTAGCCTAAATGACAACAGGTAACACATGAACAATAATAATAAGAACTACTATTATGCCTCGAAGGAAAATATAATGATCCACACCCAGTATGTTCAACTTGTTTCCTATATGTATCGAATACCAACTTTGTCTCTTTGGTCCTCGACCCATTCATAAGTGGCCAATCTTACGGTTCAGCTCTACTAGCGCTTTCATGCCTTGTAGGGAGTTGTGCGCCTTACCACCCACTACAGCCGTCTGTTTGGGGAGTCGCTTCCGTGCCCTACAACGGAAGGGGAGTCGCTATTGCACCCTACCACCCTTTTATTGTGACACCTCCGGAATACATGGCTTGTGGAGTTGCACTCTCCACAGGCTTTGATAGACTTTCGTGAGCTTTATCACATTCTCTTACACAAGAGAACTCACTACCATACCAGAGTGACAATTGGAAAGATCTACCAATCCCTAACATGCTTGTCTCGAGGAGAAATGCAACTACGACAATATATATGCTATGCTACATATACTAATGTCCCAATGTTCATAGTTGTCATTAACATCATTTTCTAGTCATACTAGATGTACAGGTTACAAGTCCATTTGTTGTCCATGGGTGACAACTATGTTAATCTATCATCTGGTGGCGACTCAAGTTTTATCCATAAGTAGTTTCAACTACTAGTCATCAAGTTTTAGGGTTACCAAGTAACTATAGTGTTATTCTCCACTTATGCATGCAAATCATGAGCTATAAAAAATGAGTTGTCCAACTAGTAACTATAAAATGCATTCATGTCAAGTAAGAATGGAAATCACATTGGACCCTGGAACATATAGCCAACTCTTGCATACAAGAACCCAAATGGGAAAATTTAGACAGGGAGATATCCGACCGCTTCGGAAGGCATAACCCACCTTGGTCTGCAGGTAATACTCGAGGGAATCGAGTTCTATACGTTCACCAATGAATCGTCCAATTTCGAGGGCCAATCGCACTAAATTCTCGAAAAATCGCACCGTAGTCGAAGAAAGCTCATCATAAAGTCAATCTATGTTGTCTAGGCCGCTACACGACCCTACAATAGAAGTTTTCATGAGTCAATTTGAATCAAAATCCTAGGGTTTAAATTTTCCCAATTTTCTCCCCAAAATCACTATTCATTAAAGAACTTCTCAAGAAATCACCATTTCTTAAAATTCCTAATATAGATCTCATGAAGATTCACAACAAAATTCAATTTTCTCTTGCTTAACAAATATCCTAACTTAATACATAAAATAAAAAACTCACTTTAGTCACTTGCTAAGATGGCCTCCTCTTGGTTTAGAAGCTTGAACCTTCCTCAAGAAGCTCTTTCCAAGCTTGATCTTGCTCGAGATCCCTTTGTTGGAGTGAGTTGATGCTAGAGAGTGAGAGGGAGATTAAAGTTGGAGAGAGAGTGTATGTTTCTTAGTGGAGAAGAGAGTGGAGGAAGTAATGGGGATGTAGGGTTTTCTTATAGACTTACACAATTTTAAGAAGACTCTACCAAATGAAATCACAACACTATGCAATTTCAGGCCGGCACAGTGGTGTTTCGTTTGTTCATTTGGAGTATTGGTACTCCCCAAAAGTTTCTCAAAACCTGAGAGTTCTAGGCACTGTTCTCACCCTTAGAGTTCTGGCACTCCACACAAGTACCGGTACCTTCCTCAAAACCTGAAGGTTTTGAACTCCATCTGCTGTGTCAAGTTTTGATACTCATCCAAAACTCTTCTAAATTCTTTCAAATAACATCTTACCCTATTTTATCTGTACTTTGCCCATTTTGGCCAAAGTTTAGTACGGTACACTGAAATTCAGTATATTGCAACTGTTCATTTGTTTTTGTTTTCAGAAAGTCATCTATATCTACTTGTTTCTATTAACCATTTTTTGCAGGATATCGCATGATAGGATTTCAATGGCTAGCCCTAATCACTTCTTAAGTTTATGAGATGATCATCATTATTATAGTTGTGGATATATTACTTGGCAGCTTATGAGTAACTTATGTTAGTCTTCAAAAATTAGTTGATGAGATCATTATTATTTGTTTAAACCTTTATTTCATGTCTTATAAATAGTTTATGCTAGTTTTATTAGTTGTTAATTATTCTTTAATTTATATGAATCTAATTGTTGTTTCTATAACTCATCTGCTGTTTGTTTCGCTGCTTTTGTCAAAAAAGAGTTTGCTAAATGTTTCTGTTCCTTTATTTCTGCTTATGTCAACTCATTTACAGCTCATCTACCCTTTCCCTCCAAGTTTCTCCTTTTACCAGCATGTTTTTGTTCCAAAGCGATCTATTCTAATTCATGTTTTTTTTCCCCGTGTTTTAGTTCTTGCAACTGCAGAGATTAGCTATCTATCATGATTCTGACAACAATCCATGGAAACTTGATAAGAAGTGGGAAGATTTGAGTCCTACAGAGTGGAGTGAGGTTAGCTTATTTATTGAAATCCCATATGAGAATTTTCTGTTATTGTTCATATCCATGTTATTAGGTGACAAAGTGCTGTTTTTAGATATTTGAAGATGGGATTGGTGAAAACTCAGTGCATGGAAGTTCAGTTTGGGCAAGAGATCGCAAATACTTGGTTTCGCCTATAAATGGAATTCTTAAGTACCATCGTCTTGGAAGGCAAGAAAGAGAAGACCCTGAAATTCCTTTCGAGAAAGCTTCACTCATTCTTAGTGATGTTTCTTTAACTGTCACAGAGGTCCTTTACATTTTAATATTTAAATTCTTCCAGGTTTTATCAGACTTGTCCTGTTTATTAATTATTGCAGAAGAAAACTTATGTCCGCTCTTACTTATATCAGGCTCAGTACTATGATGGTATAAAGCTCTTAGAAGAATTTTCGAAATATAAGACACGTGTTGATGTATCTCACTTAAGACCTGTGGTACCTGCTTTAGAAAATCCTCGTGCATGGTGGCGGTATGCCATGCTGGCTGGCTTGCAGCAAAAGAAATTATGGTATGGTTCCGCATAAGTGGTAACTATTAAGGACTGTTTGCTTCCATTTGTTTGGAAATAAAGATTTTTTTCCTTTTACTTTGCAAATCAGCTTTAGATGTTGCTTTGGTTAAAGAAGTGTAATTTTGCCCTTTTTTGCACCGGTTATTTCCTGATATTGTTTGAGCTTCTCAGTATTGTCAGATTGTTTTGTTGAGTTATCGGGTATATAAAGTATTCAACTTATTTGAAGTTTCTATTTTCTGTTCAGCTACTTTTTCTCATGGGAAAGAATTAAGAATCTTTGTCAGCTCCGTCGTCGTTATGTTCAACTATACGCAAATTCACTGCAACAGCCATCGTGTGCTGATGTTTCCGAGATCAGGCAGATTGAGAGAAATCTTGATTCCAAAGTTATATTGCTTTGGAGGTGGGCCTCGTTAATATCTCACTATTATCTTATATTAAAGTGTAAACTTGGACATAAAATCCCTTGTTGTTTTTGACTTATTAACTGCCCTTTGGGCCATGATTTGTATTATGCAGGTTGCTAGCACATGCAAAGGTTGAGTTCGTAAAATCGAAGGAAGCATCGCAGAGGAAGAGTACCTTAAAGAGAAGCTGGTGGTCCTTTGGATGGTCTGTAGGATAACTATCTAGTTTACTGTTTATGCGTTTCTCGTGTTTTACGTTAGTGCTTTTTGTATATGTTTTATAATTTTGATTTTACATTCATCAGAATGAGGAAGCAGTTATCTTGTATTTATACCTTTTTCTTGGTTTCTATAGGAGCACCTCTGGAGAGGCCTCTGTGCAAAGTAATTCAACAGAAGTGCAATTGGCTGAGGAGGAAAAACTGACTAAGGAAGAATGGCAAGCAATCAATAAATTGTTAAGCTACCAACCAGATGATGATGTAACTTCTCTAGGAAAGGATACACAAAATATGATTCATTTCCTGGTGGATGTATCAATTGGCCAAGCTGCTGCTCGGTTGATCAATATAGATCAGATAGAGGTTACGTGCGGCAGGTTTGAACAACTTCATGTCTCCACCAAACTATATCCCAAAAGCATCCACTGTGACGTGTCATTAAAATACTGTGGCTTATCTTCTCCTGAGGGTTCTCTTGCTGAGGTTATTTTATTTTCTTTTTAATGAACATATTTTCTTCTTCCTGGCTTATATTTGTAATGCTTTCCCTTCTGATTCTTACATGGTTACAAGTAAATGGAATTTTCTTGCAGAGTGTCGTTAGTGAGAGAAAGATTAATGCTTTAGAAGCTAGTTTTGTTCATTCTCCTATTGGGGAGGACTTGGATTGGCGGCTTTCAGCGAAAATAGCTCCATGTCATGCTACGGTATTTTTATAAGCCAACATAAATATGGAGTTATCTTTTGGTAAATTGTATGTCGATTAATCTTTTGTATTGTTCTATATATTGAACTAGATCATGGAATGGTTCCATAAATAATGTCTATGTATTTATAGTTGTATACAAACAAGGTACACACCATATACATTTTAAGCCTCTTAAAAGATAAAGAAGGACGCAGTTTTAATTACAAGAAATGAGTAGTCTATTCACAGGCAACATATAAGATGCACATATGAAACTCCTATTAATTAAGGCCAAGGAATTAAGTATCATTCCCTACTGTACGGCACGGGGAGTATCGTACCTTGCCCCCAACGGTATAGGGGGCCTCCTGCTTGGGCCTCCCGTGCTGCGATACCCCCTGGTTATCGCACGAAATAGAGCGATACATAGAGGGTATCACGCACGCAGTCTTTTCCTTTTTTTTAATTTTTTAATTTTTACTTCTTTTTTTTTTTGTTTTTTTTTGTTTTTCGCATAGACCTTTATCCCTCTCTCTTATCTTCTCTTTACTTCTACCTTTTTTTCTCTTCTACACTCTCGCTCCCTTTCTTCTCACATCTCTTCTTCTAATTTTTTTCCTATCTATTTTTTTCTCTAATTTCTTCTTTCAATTCCTTTTTTTTCTTTGATTATTTTGATCTTAAAAGAAAAGGCAAAAAAATAGCAAAATCGAATATCTACTTATTAGGTAAGTCAAAAAATTACAACTTCTAATTTTTTCCCATACATTTATATATTTAACTTATAAAGTTCCTTTGATTTCTTTGATCTTAAAAGAAAAGGTAAAGAAATAGCAAAATCGAATATCTACTTATTAGGTAAATCAAAAAATTACAACTTAAATTTTTTTTTTCCATACATTTAGCATATATTTAACTTATTTCCTTTTGTGAAGAAATATGAAATTATGCAAATTTTTATTTACAATTTACAAAAATTTAAAAATAGATCCACTTGATTTAGTCATTATATGGTCTGATTTTTAATTTTCTTGGATGGATTTAGCATTTTGTATGAGATTTGTGATATTTTTGACTTTGAAAAGTCTATTATTGGATTTAGAAACATTAAAATTTTAATAAAATCAAAAACTAAATTGAAGCAATTGATTTTTAAATTTGCTTAATGTATTTGTCATATGGTTTATTATTAAATTTTCATAAATAGATCTCACAATTTTTTTTTAAGAGAAAGTAATTTTCTTTGATGAATTTTGCAAATTTGCATAAAAATTTTAAGAAAAAAATAATTTTCTCTAATTTGTATTTTATAATTTTTAAAATTCCAGAAAATAAAGATAAATCATTTTTTTTTTAAAAGTTAATCAATTTTTATCGTAAACTTGCTTAATTTATTCATCATATGTTTATTGTTAATTTTTCATTAATAGATCTTACTTTTTTAAAAAAATTTTTAGAAAAAACAGTTTTCTTCAATTTTTTTTTCACAAATGTTTTTTAAAAAATTTGAAAATTAAAAGGAACTATCGGCGCACTTGCGGTCCTATTCTATTTAGTCTAATCATCATACGGTTAGGGGTGTCAACGAGCCGAATACGAGCGAGCTGGGGTCGGCTCGTGTTCGGCTCGTTTAATAAACGAGCCAAACACGAGCTGGCTCGTTTAAATATCGAGCTAAAAAATTCGGTTAGTTTATTAATGAGCCGAACACGAGCTGGCCCGCGAACAACAAGTTTGATTTTCATTCATACTATTAGGTGTAAAGTTGAAAAAAAATTAAAAAATTAAAATTTTAATCTAATAATTAAAATTCACAAAAAATTGATGGCCTAAAATCTAAATAGTAAAGTTTATATATATATATATATATATATATATATATATATATATATATATATATATATATATATATATATATATATATATATATATTCGAGCTGTTATCGAGCCGAACACGAGTGAGCTGACCCCAGCTCGTGTTCGGCTCGTTTATTAAACGAGCTGAAAAATTCGGCTCGTGTTCGGCTCGTTTACTAAACGAGCGATTCGATCTTGAGCTCATTTCGAGCCGAACACGAGCTGGCTCGCGAACAACGAGCTGGATTGCCACCTCTACATACGGTTTCTCATCAAAGAAATACGGATGGATCTTGCAAATTTTCATAAAAATTTTTAAAAAATATAATTTTCTCTATGAGCTATAGTTATATTTTACTTCACATGTAAAGTTACCACTATATTTAGTTATTAACTAGTAAGTGTAAGTTATTTATTATTGCCAATAGATCGAGGGCTGGTGTTAGTGAAAAATCTACAGTTGGTGCAAGGCGATCTCAATGCGGATGCTCAAGCTCGCGGTCAAATTAATATATAGCCAAAATTTATAATTATTACCTTAAAACTTTCAAAATAACATTATAAGGTTTTATTGGACAAAAAAAAAAAACTAAAATAAAACCGTGCCAAAAGGGCTGACAACCAAGGATGTAAGTCAATGATTTAAGTATCCATCGGCACGGTCCGTATCTACCGTGTTGTATCGTGCCAATAAGATACCGACATGATATATCTCGTGCCGATGGCACAGTTGAAACCCCACCTTTTTTAAAAAAAAATTACAGAGTAATTTTCTCAATAAAGTCCAAAAGATTTGATAACGATATATAATAAGCAATTAAAAAATTTTGTTGTTAAAGAAAATAAATTTTTCATGCCATTATGTGTTGGCACACATGTATTTTTGTGATCGGAACTCATCGGCACTGCTCGGCACGCATCGTGCCATACTGTGCCGGTAAGTGTTCGGCACGATCTCGTGCCACGACACTTAAATTATGGGATCGTACTGAAAACTTGTCGGTATGGTACGACACGGTGTTTGCCGGGCGGTGCCGATGAGTGTCGGTTACAAAAAATATATGTGTGCTAACACATAATGGCACGAAATATTCATTTTCTTTAGCAACAAAATTTTTTAATTGCTTATTATGTATTTTTATCAAATCTTTTGAACTTGATTGAGAAAATTACTTACTAATTTTAAGAAAAGAAGGTTCTGAGCTGTGCCATCGGCACGAAGGCTGTATCATGCTAGTGCCTTGTTGGCATGATACGGCACGATGGATACGGCTCGTGTCGATGGGCAGTTAAATCCTTGCTATCAACATGCCAAATACGAGCGAGCTGGGGCCGGCTCATGTTCATTCGTTTATTAAACGAGCTGAACACTGGTTTGCTCGTTAAAATATATTGAATTGGAAATCCAGTTCGTGTTCGGCTCATTTATTAACGAGTTGGCTTGCAAACATCAAGTTATATTGTCAGCCCTACTACTTGGTGAAAAGTTGAAAGAAAATTAGAAAATTGGATTCTTAATCTAATAATTAAAATTTACAAAATATAGGTCTTTTTACATTTGGGTTTGCCTATTATCCTAATAGTAGAATTTGTAACACACACACACACACACACACACACACACACACACATATATATATATATATATATATATCAAGGATTTAAGTATCCATCGGCACGGGGCGTATCCACTGTGCCGTATCGTGCCAACAAGATACTCGCACGATACAGCCTCCGTGCCTATGGCATAGTTCAAAATCTTTTTTTTAAAATTTACTAAGTAATTTTCTCAATAAAATTCAAATAAATATTTCATGCCATTATGTGTCAGCACGCATGTATTATTTGTGACCGGTACTCATCGGCATGGCTCGGCACGCACCGTGCCGTATCGTGCCGGCAAGTTTTCGGCACGACCCCGTGCCACGGTACTTAAATCCTTGATATATATATATATATATCATGTTTTCAAGTGCCGCCCGTGCCGCTGCGGCACGGGCGGCACGCACTGTACAGGGGGGGTGCCACAGCACCCCCCCGTGCCGCGATACCCGCGAGGGTATCACGCGAGACAGCACGATACCCTCGTGGGTATCGCGCGGCACGGGCGGCACGTTCCGCCCGTGTCGTTTTTTTTTTTCCTTTTTTTTTTTTTTGTTTTTATGCCGCCCCCTCATTCCTCCCTCTCTCTCTCTCTCTCTCTCTCTCTCACTCAAAGTAGTTTTGATTGTTTTTTTTTGAGTTTTTTTTTTTTTTGAAGATTTATTTATTTATTTATTTGGTGGGTTTTGTGTCTCTCATTTTTTTTTTTTTTTTTTTGGTAGTTTTTTTTTTTTGATAAGTCCTTATGTTCTTCATTCGATTTTTTTTTTGTGATTTTTTTTTTTGGGGATTGGCCTTTGTATCCCCCACGTATTTTTTTTTTATTTGAATATTTTTAATTTGTAAAGTTTTTTTTTTAAAAAAAAATATAAAATTAGATAATTTTTTATCTGTTGTGTATAAAAAGTTGAAATAGATATACTTGATTTAATTATTATATAGTTAAATTTTTAATTATTTTGGATAGATCTAATATTTTATATAAAATTTGCAATAAAAATAATTTTTACTTTAAGGATTTTGTTTTTTAATTTAAAAAATTAAAAATACTAATAAAACTAAAAGTTAAATTAAATCAATTGATACTTAAATTTGTTTAATTTATTTGTCATATAATTTATTGCTCATGTTGTTCTTTTTCAGTATGTTGTTCTTTTTCTAACTTTCTTAAATGAATTTTACTAGTAAATTTTATTATTATATTTTAATTTCTATTCTCTATGAGGTATAATTTTTTTTTACATTTAAAAAAACTTACCACTATATTAATTGATTAGTATAGTAAGCTATATATAGTCAATATTCATAATTATTTGACTAAATCTTTCAAAATAACATTATAAAAGTTTATTAGGAACAAAAAAACTATAAAAAAAACATGCCAGGGCGTGCCACTGAGAGGTCATGCGTATCTATCGGCACGCAAGCGTGCCACGTGTCGGCACGCAAGCGTGCCACGTGTCGGCACGAAAGCGTGCCGGTACCGTACTGTGCCAGGCGGACAACGGCACGCCCCCGTGCCACGGCACTTTATTCCTTGTTATATATATCAAGGATTTAAGTATCCATCGGCACGGGCCGTACCGTGCCAACAAGATACCGGCACAATACAGCTCCCGTGCCGATGGCACAGTTCAAAACCCTTTTTTCTTAAAATTACTAAGTAATTTTTTTAATAAAGTTCAAAATATTTGATAAAGATATATAATAAGCAATTAAAAAATTTTGTTGCTAAAAAATTAAATATTTCATGCCATTATGTGTCGGCAAGCATGTATTTTTTGTCACCGGCACTCATCGGCACGACTCGGCACACACCGTACCGTGCCGTACCGTGCCGGCAAGTTTTCGGCACGACCCCGTGCCACGGCACTTAAATCCTTGATATATATATATATATATATATATATATATATATATATATATATATATATATATAGAGAGAGAGAGAGAGAGAGAGAGAGAGAGAGAGAGAGAGAGAGAGTAGAGCTTGTATACTTTTAAAAGCACAAGCCAAACTATGCTTGTGAATTTTTTACTATTGGATTTGCATTGAGATTTGTACAATTGTAAAGTCAACTAAAGAGAGAGAAAGAAAAAGTACAATTGCATAAATCTCAATGCAAATCCAATGGTAAAAAATTCGCAAGCATGGTTGGGCTTGTGCTTTTAAAAGCATATAAGCTCTACTCTCTCTCTCTCTCTCTCTCTCTCTATATATATATATATATATATATATATATATCAAGGATTTAAGTATCCATCGGCACGTGTCGTATCCACTGTTCCGTATCGTGCCAACAAAATATCGGCACGATATAGCCCCCGTGCCCATGACACAGCTCAAAAGCCTTTGTTCTTTAAATTACTAAGTAATTTTCTTAATAAAGTTCAAAATATTTGATAAAGATATATAATAAGCAATTAAAAAATTTTATTGCTAAATAAACTAAATATTTCATGCCATTATGTGTCGGTACACATGTATTTTTTGTGACCGGCACTCATCGGTTCGGCCCGGCACGCATCGTGCCAGTAAGTTTTTGGCACGACTCCGTGCCACGGCACTTAAATCCTTCATATATATATATATATATATATATATATATATATATATATATATATATATATATATATATATAAGTTTTGTAGTTTTGTTCTTTCAAGGGACTTCCTCACTGATAACTAGTGATTTCATACAACTTATCTAGTCCAGTTCTTTCTTCAGTATTTTTAATATATTCTTTAAACTAGCGAACCAATTATATGTACCTTTATACCCTTCCAGCAGCAATTTATGTATTTAAGAAACAAGTGCAAGAAGTTTTGTCTTATCAAAGTTTTTATGGCAGTTTGAACTTTGAAGTAGTATTTTTAGCGTGATTTGCTTGGCATCATGGAAATGTCCACAACAACTATTTGTTGTGAAAGCATCATCTTTCTAGGATAACTGGCATATCCACCAAACAGGACCTTTGACCACCTCTTTTCGTTGTGCTGTAGGTGTGGATGGAAAGCTATGAACGGTTTCTAGAGTTTGTGAATAGGAGTAATGCTTTTAGCCCAACTGTGGTAATGGAAACTGCAACAGCTTTACAGGTATAGCTATAAAATCCCATCTTAGTCTTGTTCTTCAATTATGGTGGCTGTCATCTGTATTCTCATGTACTCGTTGCTGTAAATTTGGAGAGTAATTTATCTTTTACCATATATATATTTTGTTGGAAAATACTACTGAACTGTTATTTTCCTTACTGGGTACAGATAAAGTTGGAGCAGGTAACTCGTAAAGCTCAGGAACAGCTTCAGATGGTATTGGAGGAAAAAAGCAGGTCTCTCTCTCTCTCTCTCTCTCTCTCTCTCTCTCTCTCTCTCTCAAGTGCTGTGTTTGCTGTACTTTTGTTGTTTTGACTTGAAAACATCTTTTCTCAATTTTTTTCTATTCTCCATCTTTGAGTCTCATTTTTCCAGAAATTTATATTTGGCGCCCTTTTCTACTATTATATATTATACTGAAAACAACAGGAAGAGTAGTTTTTTTAACAAAAGTTTCTATACATTGTGTTTAATTCTCAAGACCTTAGAAAACTAGAGTTATTCATTTTTGTTCCTTCCAATTTGTATCAGTGATTAGAGAACTGGAGTCTCTTTAGTTTATGCAGGACAGCAGGAGGCTCTGAGAATTGTGTTTCTAGTAGAATGGCTAAACAGATAGAATTTTGTTGTTATATGGCTGTTTCTCTTAATGCTTAGTGTTTTAAGGATTAAAGTGCCGTTGCACCGGGGTGTACCGATTGTTGTCTGGCACAGTATGGCACCGGCATGCCTTCCTGCCAACACATGGCACGCTTGCGTGCTAATAGATATGCGTAACCTTCTAGTGACATGCTTTGGCACGGGTTTATTTTAATTTTTTTGTCCCAATATACTCTTATAATATTATTTTGAAAGATTTAGTGAAATAATTATGAATATTGGCTATGTATAGCTTAATTATAAGCTTTTTTATATGTAAAGTACAACTATAACTCATAAAAAATAGAAATTAAAATACAATAATAAAATTCATAAATACAATAAATTATTTAAATTTACTTTTTTACAAAAAGATGATTACTTAGTTCCACATAGATCACCGCAATAGAACATATGGCATATGTCATATGTAGATATAAGATTTATTTGACTATTTTAGTATAGATATTAAATTGGCTATTCAATCTACTCTAAGCAACAACATATTCTAATATATCTAATAATACTAAATCAAAATTATTTTATATTTATCATAATTTACAAATTCTAGATTGGAATAGACCAGCTTAAGTAATTCTAGATTACATTAGCTATTTCATAAGAAAAGATTATACTAAATCAGATTAGGAAACTAAAATATAAAATAGATTAGTTTAGATTCTATATTAGATTATATAAGGTAATTTTAGATTAGAATTTTTAAACTAGGTTAGATTAATTTAGGTAATTTGGAATTACGTAAATTGAATTTAATGAGTTATATTCTATTATATTTAATACTCTAAGATACCGTTTGGTTCGGGGATTATGAGCTTAGGGATAAATTTTTTTATTCCTGTGATAGCTTGCTATTCCAGGATAGTCAGGGATAAAACAAAAATAGTGTTTGGTTTGTAAAACTGTTATTCTTAGGAATAGCTGAAATTGTGTTTGGTTCATTTCTGGGAATAAGGGAGAATAGTGAAAAAATAAGAGTAATTATAATTTTACAATAATAATATTTTATCTAATTAATTAATATAAAATATTAATTAAATAAGGACTTTTTTTGAAAATGACCCTCTAAAAATTTGTATTTTTGAAAATGACCCTACAAAATTTATATTTGCAAAAATGGTCCTATACCTGCCAACTGGGCGCCACGTCAGCGTGCCATGTTGGATGTGAGATGTAATGAGTTGAACACGCAGGTAGAGCCTGCGTGTTTAGACACGCAGGCTCAACCTGCGTGTCTAAACACGCAGGTTGACCTGCGTGTTTAGACACGCAGGCTCTACCTGCGTGTCTTTATTTCCCTTGAAAATTAATGAGGGAGCAATGTTGCATGTTCACACTTTAATTAAGTTTGGGGTTAATTAATAAAGTAAAAAAGTACATGCATTGGGTACGTGTGCATGTTCAAACGAAAATATGTGAAAACTAAAAAAAAAAAAAGAATAATATATATATATATAATTTGAGAGTTTTACATTGTGTTTATATTGAGCCACGTAGCTCTTTAAGTAAAGGGCCAATGAAATTATTCAAATATGTCCAAAAGAGAATTGGATGCACCCGGTGCATGATGAACCAATTCTAAAATATTTATTAAATATTTAAATAAATTATTTAAATATTTTATATTATATATTTTATTTTATTTTAAAATATTAAGTATTATATATTCTATTAATTTTTTAATATATTTTGCGGTGTATGAGTATCATATATTCTATTAATTCTCTAATATATTTTGAGGTGTATGAAACATTAGTATATATTAGGTGCAAACAAAAAAAATTTCTCTTTCTTTAAATTATGAGAATATTTTATTAAGTATTCTTTATACCGGGTGTATATAAATACATACACTACATACTTAAAATCTATAATAAAGATTTTAAAATTTAATTCAGTAAATATATTTAAATTATTAAATTTTTATAAATAAAATATATTTAATTAAATTGTTAATATAAAAAATTAGTTTTCTAATATACGTTAGTATACGGTGTGTTAACACACAGATACGTTAGTATATGGCTTCCCAATTTTTTTTTAGTTTTCACATATTTTCGTTTGAACATGCACACGTACCCAATGCATGTACTTTTTTACTTTATTAATTAACCCCAAACTTAATTAAAGTGGGAGCCTGCATGTCTAAACACGCAGGCTCAACCTGCGTGTTTAGACACGCAGGTTCAGCCTGCGTGTTTAAACGCGCAGACTCCACTTGCGTGTTTAAACACGCAGGTACAACCTGCGTGTTCAACTTATTACAGCACACACCCAGCAGCTGACATGGCACGCTGACGTGGCGCCCAGTTGGCAGGTATCGGGCCATTTTTGCAAATACAAATTTTGTAGGGCCATTTTCAAATATACAAATTTTTAGAGGGTCATTTTCAAAAAAAGCCCATTAAATAATAATTAATATTTGTATAAATTAAAGTTTATATTTTAGTAAATAATACTGTTTAATTTTTTAAAAATTAAAGCTAAAAATTTTAAAATTACTATAAAATTTAAAATTTTAAAATTTATTAAATTTATTAAAAATTAAAGTTACAAATTTAAAAGGTTATAAAATTTAAAATTTCTCTAAATTTAAAAATTTAAATTTTAATTATCTCGAAAAATGTGTAAAAGAGATGCAAAAATTTTAATTTTTAAATTTCTATAAATTAAAATATTTCTATAAAAAATTTAAAAATTTATATATACAAAATTTGTATAAATTTTAAATTTTTAAATTTTTTAGATTTATAAAAAATTAAAGTTAAAAATTTTAAAATTTATAAAATAAAAAAAAAATTAAAAATTTTATAAATTTTAATTGAAGAAAAAAAAAAAAAAGAAAAAAAGGATGGAAACAAGGTTGTTCCCGGGTGGGAACAACCTTGTTCCCACAAATGGGGGGAATTGTTATCCCCCCTTCTTAACGGGCTATTCTAGAATAGCCCGTTAAGGAGGAGATAACAAATGCCTCCATTTTTTTGTTGTGTTTGGGGGATAAAGAGGGGATAAATGATTTATCCCCCCTTTATCCCCCAACCAAACATAGCCTAAGGCTGCGTTTGGTAACGGAATAATATTTGAAGGAATAAATATTTTTATTTTTGGGAAAACTTGCTATTCGAGGATATAGAGAAATAAAAAAAAATTTGTGTTTGGCTTGATATTTTTTTATTCCTTAGGATAACCAAAATCTTGTTTGGTAATTTTATAAAGAATAATGAAGAATAGTACAAAAGACTGATTAAATTTTTTTTAAATATCAAAATTATTCTTGTCTATTATATCTTTTATATAGAAAATATTTAATATATGTACAATAATACATATAAAAATAATATATTTTTTTAATATAAAATAATTAAAATATTATATCTAATACTATTATAATCATATTATTATATAAAATATTTCAATATTAATATATAACATAATTCAATAATAATATATAAAAATACTTTATAATATTATATATAAATAAATAAAGAAATATAATATTATATATAAATAAATAAAGAAAATATATTTTAGAATAACATATAATATAAATATTTAATATATAAATATTATATATTATATAATATATAAATATTATATAATGTAGTATATAAATAATATGTAATATATTATATAAATATATAAATAATATATTATATAATATATAGTATAATATATAAATATTATATATAATATAAATATATTACATAATATATAAAAAAATAATATATTATATAATAATTAAATATATAAATATTATATATTTAATATATTTATTACTTTATATAATATTTTATTTTATATTATATGGTATATTTTAGCATAACATATAATATAAATAAATTTATAAAAGTAATAATAATAATAATAATAATAATAATAATAATAATTATTATTATTATTATTATTATTATTATAAAATTATTATTATTATTATTATTTTATATTATAAGATATTTTAGAATATTATAAAATTATATATATAATATATAATATAACCATATTTTTATATTACTTTAATTATTTTTAACAAACTAACCATTATATGAGAATAACCCTATTCCTCTAAAATGGTAGAATAGTTGTTCCCGGATTATTCTAGGATTATCTAGAATAATCCGGTTTGACCGGAATAGTTATTCTTGCAATTTTTTTATACCGTTTGGCGGAATAGCGGGGATAATTTTTGTTATTCTCGATTTATTCCGAAACCAAACGGAGCCTAATAGATAATTCTAGATTAGATTTGATTAGGTTTCATAATTATAAATTAGAATAGATAAATTTAAATATATGTTATATTAGATTTGACTAGATTTTATATATTAGATTAGATAATACTAGATCAGATTAGATTAGATTCTAGAATAGAGAAGATTAGAATCATTAGAAAACTAAATTAAAGAAAAGGGGGAGGAGAGAATAACAAAATGGAAAAAAAAAACAAATTAGCGAACTGCGGCACATCTCACGTACCGCAATGTCTAGCAAAGTATCGCGCATGTATTGCGATATGATGACCCTCTACGATACTCTACGTATCGTGAGCCTAAGGGTACGGTACGGCACGGGCATGTATCGCCCGTGCCGTGCGGCACTTAAATCCTTGGTTTCAGGCTTTTAGCTGTTAACAACCATGCAAAAATTTATAGGCATGTAATATAGAGTCTCGACAATCTTTTTAGAGTAGGAAGACTGGTAGTTCATGGAGTTTAGCGTATTCGCTACTGATATTTTGTTGTAGTAGTTAACTATTCTCTTTGACACAGCTTTGAGCTGAATCTTTTCACTGCAGAACTCACTAATCTATATTCAACTAATAATGCTCAGACATTTTAATTTCATCAACTCTAAGAAATATATTCTCTTTTCCAGCTATGAAATCAGTCCTCTCGCTCTCTCTCTCTCTTCCAAACACACACACTAGCCCTGTAAGATTTCATATTATTCATTATATAATTTACTCCTTTTTTTATTGCAGATTTGGACTGGATATAGATCTTGATGCTCCAAAAGTTAGGATTCCTATGAATGCCAATGAGTCTTCATCTAGAGATAGTCATTTTCTTCTGGATTTTGGCCATTTTACGTTGCATACCAGAGTAAATAGCGCCTCTCAACTCCCACATGGCATATTTTATTCTTGTTTCTTGATGAACATGCATATAATTACAGGATGGCACGCAAGATGAAGAAAGGCAGAGTCTGTATTCTCGCTTTTATATATCGGGGAGGGACATGGCTGCCTTTTTCATTGTTGGTACCTCTGAGGACAGGGATACTATAACTGCTATAGATGATGCCAATTATTTTTATTCTCTTCTTGACCCCTGTGGAATGTCAGTCATAGTTGACCAGGTATATTTGTTATCTACTTATGCCTGGACATGTAATTCATATTATAATTTTTATGCGAATCCTATTCTATTTACAGAGGTTGTTTATCTTTTTCCTGAATTTGTGGTATTTGGAATCTGAATGTTTCCTTTTCTTGGATTATCTTTTTATAGATAAAAATTCCTCATCCGAGCTACCCATCAAGTCGGGTTTCTGTTCAAGTGCCTAATCTTGGTGTTCACTTTTCACCGAAAAGATTTCACAAGATTATGGAACTGCTAGATTTATTCTATTGCTCAAAGGACAGTAGTAATCTGGATTCCAGTGGATGTCCCCAAACTGGTCTCGTGCCTTGGTATCCTGCTGATCTAGCTGCTAATGCGAGAATTTTGGTTTGGAGGGTAAGGTTTAATGTTGTGGTTAAAGAATTTAATGTTATGAATTATTGTATTGTACTTTTGTTTGCCATCTTGTACTTATTTACTTATATTATGTTTAAGGGCCTTGGCAATTCTTTGGCCGAGTGGCATCCTTGTTATCTTGCCTTATCTGGATTGTATCTTTATGTCTTGGAGTGTGAATTTTCTTCGAACTATCAAAGATCCTGCAGGTATGTATTTCCTTATCCTATATTCATCTACTATTTTCTCTTTTCTCTTCAAAGTTGCAGAACCATTGGCGTCACCTATTAGCTAACAAGAAATGAAGCTAGAAGGCACTTGGATCCACATCTTGTCACTCCATTGCTTGTCTTAGTATTATTTTTTTTGCCTGTGTTGTTGTTAACATTTTCAGTGTTGCAGCATGGCTGGTCGACAGGTATTTGAAGTGCCGCCATCGAGTGTTGGTGGGTCACATTATGCTATTGCTGTGAGCTCTAGGGGTTCTGATATTCAAAAGGTAAGTTTTTTATACCATATGAGACAATTAGCTTCATTGCTGTAAATTTGCTTTTAATCAGAGATAGTGCTTCTATTTACTTTATTTTAGGTCCCTTAGAACGAAGGAATTAAGTGCCGTGGCACGGGAGCGTGCTGCTCTCTGCCTGGCACGGTACGGTATGGGCACGTTTCCGTGCCGACACGTGGCACGCTTGCGTGCCGATGGATACGTATGACCTCCCAGTAGCATACTCTGGCACGGTTTTTTTCTATTTTTTTTGTTCCCAATAAGCTTTTATAATATTGTTTTAAAATATTTAGTCAAAAAATTATGAATATTGGTTATATATAGCTTACTATACTCATCAATGAATATTGGCACGGGACGGCGATACCCATCGGGTATCGCCCTGTCTCGGATGGGCGATACCCAATGGGTATCGCCGTGCCGCCCCGTGCAGAGCGGCACGGGGCGGCGGCACTTGATTCCTTGCTTAAAACCCAACTAATGGTCAGTTCTATTGAAGGGTGACCAGCTTTCTATGCCTTTTGGGAAATTTATAGATTTCATATGAAGTTTTTGCTATCACTTAAAATTAGGTCATAAGATTTGCCAGACAATATCAGATTTCTTGGCATAATGAGATGACGACAACAGACAATTTTTTTTTAAAAAAAAATCAGGAGTTCGAGTGTTTTGTCCAATTTAACCCAGTGGAAGTGTATTTCCATCTACTGTTATGGTAATTTATTTTGGATTCTAGTTAAGATCTGGATGTGATATGGTAGAGTTCAGAATCAGATATTTGTCAAGACAATTGCAGAAGGAATAAGGACTGGCCGTATTTCCAGAAAATCAGCTAGAGAACAGCCTTGGTATTAGATGCTCTCCTTTCTCCTCACTCTTTCATCGTTTCGGCTGCTGCTGCCTCTACTTCTTCTTTCCTTTGTCACAGCTACTGCAGTCCACTTTTCCCTGGAGTAACAACAGTCTATGTATATTTGTTGTGTACTTTCATCACCCTGGATCTGCATTGGTTATGTCGGATGTTTTTATCATTGGAGGTCTCTAAATTGGGAAATTTTCGATAATGGTCAAGAAGCAAAGATTTGTGTGTGCATCGTGCATAACATTTTAGCAAGGAATTAAGTATCCATCCGTGCCTTACGGCACGGAGCGATACGTATCGTGCCACCAATTAGGCGGTATGGTACAGAGGGAATCTCTCTTGGCCCTCCTGTGCCGCGATACCTTCTGAGTATCGAACGAGATAGAGCGATACCCAGAGAGTATCACGATACGTGCCGTTGCGTGCCTACACAGGCACATTGTTTTTAATTTTTATTTTTTTACTTCGACCTTTTGTATTTTTTGGTTTCTTGCATAAACCTTTATCCCTCTCTAATCTATTTTTTTTTTTTTTTTTTTCACTTCTACATTTTCTTCTATTCTGCTTTCTTTTCTTTCCTTTTACTCTATTTTTTCCTTTTTATTTTTTTCTTTTCTTTTTTCTCATATTTTTTTTTTTAATTTTTCCTTTCAATCTATTATTATTTTTTGATCACTTCAATCTTAAAAGAAAAAGTAAAAAAATAGTAAAATCGAAGATCTATTTATTAGGTAAGTCAAAAAATTTACAACTTAAATTTTTTTTCATACATTTAGAATATATTTAACTTGTAAAGTTTCTTTTGTAAAGAAATATGAAATTATATAAATTTTTATTAACAATTAAAAAAATTTTGAAAATATATCCACTTCATTTAATCATTATATGGTCTATTTTTAATTTTTTTGTACGGATTTAGTATTTTGTGCGAGATTTAAGATATTCTTAACTTTGAATTTTTTTTTTATTAGATTTAGAAATATAAGAATTCTAATAAAATAAAAAACTAAATAGAAACAATTGATATTTAAATTTGCTTAATGTATATGTCATATGGTTTAGTATTAAATTTTCATAAATAAATTGCACAAGTTTTCTTATAAATTGCACAAGTTTTCTTATTTAAATTTAAGACAAATTAATTTTCTTGGATGAACTTGCAAATTTTTCATAAAAATTTTAAAAAAATTAATTTTCTCGGATTTATATTTTATAATTTTTAAAATTCTAAAAAATAAAAGATAAATAAAAAATAATTAAAAGTTAATCAATTTTTATAATTGCTTAATTTATTCATAGTATGGTTTATTATTAAATTTTCATGGACATATTTTAAATTTTTTTTTTTTAAAAAAAAATAAATTTCTTTAATTTTTTATAAATATTTTATAAAAATTTGAAAATGAAAAGAAACTATCAATGCACTTGGGGTCTCATTCTAGTTTAGTTTAATCATCATATGATTCTTCATCGAGTCAATACGAATGGATCTTACAAATTTTTATAAAAATTTAAAGAAAAAATAATTTTCTCTATGAGCTGTAGTTGTATTTAACTTTACCTATAAAGAAAACTACTACTATATTAAGCTATTAGCTAGTAAGTTAGTAAGCTATTATTAACATTAGATCAAGACAAGTCAATACATAGTCAAAATTTATAAATATTATTCTAAAACTTTTAATATAACATTCTAAAGTTTTATTGGATAGAAAAAATTAAAATAAGACTGTGCCAAAGCGTGCCACTAGGTGGTTGTGCGTGTCCATCGGCACGCAAGCGTGCCTGTGCCGTATCATGCCAGGCAACGGCCGGCACACCCCCATGCCACGGCACTTTAATGCTTGCATTTTAGCACATAAAAAGAATAAGTATACAAGATGATTGAGGATTTATGTTGTTGTTCTGTCTCTTATAGTTGGCGTAGTAATTAGCTATAAGTGGATGAGTGGGATTAGCTGGAAAAAAAAAAAACGAAAATGACTTTAGTGAACACATTTTCGGATATGTTGGAATGAAGATGGTTTAGTTATATCCATCTAAGATCATATGATGTACTGGATAAAGCTTGGTCAGTTCATTCAAAGCTCGGTCAGTTCAATCAGTTAGAAGATGCTTGAATAGAGCGGAAAATGTAAAAAATTGACATTATAGGAGACAACAATTAAAAACATGATGGCATTTAGCTTGGCTGTGAATGCGACCAAGATGCTGTTATTATAGGAAATCAAACCTTAGTTTTTATTCAGATAGTTGGAACTCTGTACTTTAGTGTTTTCTGTTGTTGCTGTTGCTTAGACTTTATTGGTTGTTCACCTTTTCTTGGTTGCCTCCTGAGTCTTTTGGACAGTCTTCTTTATCTTTTTGACCTGGCATTTGTATTTTTATCCTATTCAACAGATTTCGCTCTTTTAGTTTTCTTTACATAAATGCACTATTGTCCATTGGAATTTTGTAGTCTTTTGCTTGGTAAGTTTTTTCTTTTCATTTTATGTAGTAGATGCTGAAGTACTCACTTTTAAAAATAAAGAGTCCTTGAACCATGTGCTGGACATAACTTCAGCTGTCGGCTTATTTATTGAATAAGCTAACTGATTTCTGTCTGTAATCTGAAAATTCTTTCAGCAGATGATATAGAAAAGTATTGTTTTTTCTAAGTAACATTTTATTGATTCAGATCAGGGTTTTGTATGTTACAGAAGGGTAGGAGTTATAATCTTGTTATGATTTGACAAATCTGAATATGGGTGGACAAATTTGTAGCAAGAAATTAGAATTTTACAGTTTACTTTTTTGCTGGTGCATGAGAAGGAGATTTCTACAGTATTTCTTTGTTTAGGTCGACTAAGGTTTTACTTAATTTAAACAAGATTTTTAATTTTAATAGCTGGCCAGCATTAGTGGATGTGGATTGGATTTCATCTAAGACTGAAAGTAGGAAATTCAATTCAAGATGAAAATTATGTCAGCAAATTTTAATTCACTCGTAGAGCTGAATTACGCTAACTATGATTCTATTACCTAACAAAATATCTTAGACAGAAATTTGGAACAAGTGGGACTCCAATTGTAAATTGTACCCAAGATATATATACTCTATGAAATTGGTAGTCAACTAGATATGCTGTCATTTTTATTTGGCTATGCATATCTTCATTGCACAAGAGTTTGTTATTTTCTATCATTCTCCTGATTGGCTCTCGAAGTGCATTTTTTTTTACTCTGGTAAAATCCTCTTTATATAGACTTTCCTAAGCGTAGCAATAATGACATGGTGATCATCCTCAGCTCTTTGTATGCAGTAAAGTGTTTTATTATTTTGCAATTTTATTATGTAGGGTAGATAATGTCTTATGATAGTTTCTGCATGCTTTTTGACTATCTTTTGTAGGCTTTGGAGTCAACTAGTACATTGATTATTGAATTCCACAATGATGAAGAGAAGACTGCTTGGCTGAAAGAGCTTGTGCAAGCGACTTATAGAGCTTCTGTAGGCCATTCTTCCTTTTCTTCATTTATTCTTGAAAGAAAACAGATATTAATTTAAAGTTGTTTCATCTCAAATATATTTCTCGGATGCTACTTGCAGGCTCCTCCAAAAATGGACATACTTGGAGAATCAGTCATTGGTAGATCGGAATCTAGCGGAGGACGAAGTAGTAATTTGGGAACCGCAGACCTTGTTATCAACGGTAGCGTTATAGAAACAAAGCTGTCTATATATGGGAAAGTAAGATGATTTTCGGAAACTTCTCTTATATTTTCTACAGAAATATCCCTTTAGTGTATTATATAATTTTTTCGTTGGCTGAGTTTACCAAAATAATTTGGTTCTGTTGCTATGATTGCCTGTCTTCTTTGCTTAGTACTATTACATTTATTTTCTGATTTGTGTGTATTTGTTTGTTGATGTTGTAGGTTGATAGAAGTAGCGGAACTGATGAAGAGACTCTAATGTTAGAACTTCTAGCTGGCGGAGGGAAGGTTAGCATGCTTGCTTTGACCCTTCTACAGGAACTACATGTGCTATAAGCTAGTGACGGATTTCAATATGAAAAATAGACACTACCAAGGATTGCCCATGCCATACCAATGTGAGGTCGTGTAGGCATGTGGCATGGGGTCGCACCAACACCGTATCAACATTTTTTTTTTTTGCATTTTTTGGGATCTTTTATATTTCTTTTTATGGTTAATTTCGTACAGCTTCCTATAAACCAAGGATTTATGTATTCATTGGCACGGTCCGTATCCACCGTGCCGTATCATGCCAACAAGATACTGACATGATGCAGTCCCCCTACTGATGGCATAGCTCAAAACATTTTTTTCTTTAAATTCTCAAGTTATTTTCTCAATAAAGTTCAAAAAATTTGATAAAGATATATAATAAGAAATTAAAAAATTTTGTTGCTAAAGAAAAAAAATATTTCATGCTATTATGTGTAGGCCAAGGATTTAAGTGCCGTGGCACGGGGTCGTGCCGAAAATTTGCCGGCACGGTACTTCACGATGTATGCCGAGCCGTGCTGATAAGTGCTGGTCACAAAAAATACATGTGTGCCGACACATAATGGCATGAAATATTTATTTTCTTTAGCAACAAAATTTTCTAATTGTTTATTATGTATCTTTATCAAATATTTTAAACTTTATTGGGAAAATTACTTAGTAATTTAAAGAAAAAAAAATTTTGAACTGTACTATTGGAACTGGGGCTGTATCGTGTCGGTATCTTGTTGGCACGATACGACACGTTGGATATGGCCCGTGCCGATGGATACTTAAATCCTTGGTGTCGGCACACATGTATTTTTTGTAACCAGCACTCATTGACACCGTTCGGCACGCACCATGCCGTATCGTGCCGTACCATGCCGATATGTTTTCGGCATGACCCTATGCCACGACACTTAAATCCTTGCTATAAACCAAGGATTTAAGTATCCATCGGCACGGGCCGTATCCACCATGCCGTATCATGCCAGCAAGATACCGGCACGATACAACCCCAGTGCCGATGGGATAGCTCAAAATCTTTTTTTCTTTAAATTTCTAAGTAATTTTCTCAATAAAGTTCAAAATATTTGATAAAAATATATAATAAGCAATTAGAAAATTTTGTTGTTAAAGAAAATAAATATTTCATGCCATTATGTGTCGGCACACATGTATTTTTTGTGACCGGCACTCATCGGCACAGCCCAGCACGCACCGTGCCGTACCTTGTCGGCAAATTTTCGGCACGACCCCGTGCCACTACACTTAAATCCTTGCTATAAACATATCGAATAGCAGATATATCCCTACAAAGTTCAACTTTTCATATTTATCCCTTCAAAAGTCCTAAATTGTTCATATATGTCTCTCTGATTTGTTACCGTTAGTTTACTATTTATTTTTTAACAGAATATAAGGGAAATATCAATTTTGCCCTTATGGTTAAATATAATATCTGAAAGGGTAAAAAGGTAATTTTTTTTTACTAACCAAGGTTAAGTATTTAACCTATGATTAACTATATTTTTCTAACGGACATTTACGGTAGGGACATATATGAAAAACTTAGGACTTTTGAAGGGATAAATATGAAAAATTGAATTTTGTAGGAATATATCTGCTATTCGATATATTTATAGAGAGCTGGATGAAATTAACCCTTCTTTTTAAGGTAAAATGTTGTACAAAAGTTTTTTTCCATATTGAAAGTATGTATATATTGTAAAACATTTGATGTAGTTAGTTAGTTCCATTGCATAACCAACTTTTGGTGAAAAAAGAATGCAAATAGGAAGATTCCTTCCAAATTCTTTTATCATTTTAGATCTAGTGGATTTAATTGTGGTAGTGTTTTTCTACAAATTTTTATCCAATTATCACTTTGGTTTTGGTTTTATGCATATACTTTCAAAAAATATAGAAAACAATTTTTTTAGTAATGTTATGACTATTCTTACTAAATAGTCTGAGATATAATACGTAAACTATTTTCATGGTTATTATAGATATCGAAACACTCTTAAAAACTAATTTTTCATGAAAATATAATAAAAACTTTGTGCTGTCGTTAGTGTTTGAAAAGGCACGCCTGAGGCGGGCGCCTAGGTGCGAGGCGCCGCCCTTAGCGCCTCTGGGCATGATGCCTGTGCCTCAAACGCGCCTCGCAATATTTAAATTTAATGGATCTAGAGTTTTGGTTTTCGGGTCTTGGATTTTTTCAATATATATTCTAAAATATTAAGGGATTGAAAAAAAATCCTTAATTTGAACCTTTTCTTCCATTTTTTTTTTGGTCGTTCTCTCTTCCCCCAATGGTAATAATGTAGTAAGCACTTTTATGTTGAAATTTGAAACATAATTTTTTTTCTTTTTAGCTTGAAAACATTTATGCATGTAATTTCTTTATAGTTATTTTGTTTTTGTATGGCTATTTTGAATTATTTTTTATATAAAATATCAATTTAAACTATGAAAAGTGTTTTATTTTTTTTAGAAGGGCGCCTCACCTTCTTGAGGCGCGTGCCTCGCGATGCACCTCGCGCCTAGGCTTCAAAAGGCCTTTGCGTCTTTTTGCACCTCTCGTCTTTTCAAACACTGGCTGTCGTGTCAATGTGCCACTGGCACAGGGGGATGTGCCGGTGCCGTGCCGCTAGCACAGAAGCACAGGCCATACCAGTGGCACAATAATCTTTGGACACTACAAAAGAAAACAAGAAATGCGGATGAAAAGCAAGATTTTTTTCCTTTGCATTCACGCACAAGGACATGCATGTGTTTAGATAGTCAAACAGGCAGGTGAATTAATAGAAGACCATGGCAACAGGGTACCTTGAGTATGTTGATCTCTGGGTATATGCCTTCTAAAGTAACAAAAGAACACTAGAAGATTCTTTCTTGAATGAAATTTCTTATTTGCTTTATAAGGATAGTATGCTTTATTATGGTTGACTTTGAATGAACCTTTCTTAAGGCTGTTTTCAGATAATCATTTTGTTCTCTACAGTTGAGTCTATTAAAAATTGAACTACTTCTAACCTTGAAAATTTGTTTCCTGTTTTTACAGTGGATTTACTTGGATTTTTCTATTTTTCTATTTCTATTTGACTTATTAAGTGATTATACATTGAAAGGCATGTTGTTCATGACCCGTAGTTTTTGTTCGGTAGATATACCATTTGGAAGAGACAATTAGCTTTTAACTGGCAGTCTGAGAATCAGTCTATTCTAAAGGTTTGATGATGCTAGGTACATTAATAAGTAATAATGTTCATGTGCGCACACGCGTGTTGTGCTTTGGTTTTGAATAGTGACCAATATCATTATATTTCTTTTGAAGCTGGTAAATGATTTATATTCTTAACTTTACAAGATTCATTTCTTCTTTAGGTAAATCTCATTCAGTCTTCAGGTGATCTTACTGTGAAAACAAAATTGCACTCGTTGAAAATCAAAGATGAGTTACAAGGTCGCATATCTATGTCTCCACAATACATGGCATGTTCTGTGATGAATGATGAACATCGAACTGGTGGTTCTTCTACCCCTGATCTGGAAAAAGATCTCAGCAATTTCTCTGTAGAAGATGATGATAGTTTCAAGGATGCATTGCCCGAATTCAGTCCCACTTCCGACCAAAGCTTCTATTTGCATAACTTTGACATGGCTTGCAACTTGATGCGCAGTCCGGCTGACTCATGCGAGTTGGATGCTGTAGTTGGTCAGGCTGATTTATTATGTCATGATAGGGATGAGGTGAAACGGAAGTTCGACATATTCTACGAGGCGCGAGACAATACTATAAGTGATTTTGTATCTTTTACATTCTTGACTAGGCGTCCTGATTCCCATCTCTATGATAATATCGATACACAGGTAAGCGGAGAATTTATAATCTTTTCCATTCAGAAGTTTTTTTTTTCTTGCGTGATCATATATTCTGTTGGAAGTAGTTAAGATGGATATCTAGTATTCTATTGTTCTTCCTTACTTGTCCATGCCTTCCAAGGGGCTCTAGCTTTGTATCTGTTATGTTAACAGTGATTTCTTTTCAATTTTCTTGTTCCAGATGAGTATACGCATGTCTGCACTTGAGTTTTACTGTAACAGGCCTACTCTTGTTGCTCTGATTGATTTTGGCTTGGATCTGAGCATGGTAAATTCAGGAGGGTGCAGTGGAAGTGTGATGATGTCCTCTGAACCCAACCCTAAAGGCACAGAGAAGGAAGAAAATGGTCGTGCTTTAGTTAGAGGCTTGCTCGGCTATGGAAAGGGTCGTGTTGTTTTTAACTTGAAAATGGATGTTGATTCTGTTTGCATCTTTCTTAACAAGGAAGATGGTTGTCAACTTGCAATGTTTGTGCAAGAAAGTTTTCTCTTGGATTTGAAGGTAAGGAGTTCTTTTAGACAGAACATCGTAGAAGTGTTTTGGTGTGTTGATCTGTGTTCCTTTGGTTACTACGTAGGGGATTTTTCCATTTCCTTTATATGCCTTTTTCTTCTTTTGTCTGTTTGAGCCTTTGAGGTTATGGTGTGTTCCTGCTTTTTTCTGACTTCATTCAAGGGTAAAGGATATTGGGTAATAAATTTAGTTGAAGGTTTATAATGTTGTTGTAGTAATATTTTAATTTGTGTTTAGTGAGTTTTGTATCTAAATTAGAGCTAAACTTTTGAAATGATTTATGTAATTAAGTGGAAATAAGTCTTCTACTTTTATTCTTTTGGTATCAGTGACATCAGGCTTGATTTTTCATATTGTTTTCGGATTTTAGGTGGTTAATTTTATTTTGGAATTTGGATTAACTTATTTTGGATTGTAGATAAGGTTAACTGCAGAGAACAAATAATCTCAATGTATATGTAGAGTATCATCTTTTCTTCTTCATCCTTTGATCTATATTCATCTGCAGGTTCACCCTAGTTCTATCTCCATTGATGGTACATTGGGAAATATGAGATTGTGTGATATGTCCCTTGGGCCAGATCATCGTTGGGGCTGGCTATGTGATATACGAAACCAAGGAGTCGAATCACTCATCAAGGTATGCATTGTTTGTGACCATCAAGGCATTCATTGTTTGTGATGCCTCCCTGTATAGTTGAATTTTCTGGTTGAAATGTTAGGCCACCACTTTTTTAATATGTTTTCTCAAACGTCTGAGTGGGCAGGTTGAAGTTAAACCTACTAGTTGTTCTTTGGGCCAACCATGTTCATATCCAACTGCAATTTATTATTTACATTTTGCTGCATGCCCGCTAAAATGGACACAAGGCATGAAGAAACTACCAAATTTTACTTGACATGCTATGCAGGCTCATTCAACTTAAATCTTAACAGTGAGATAATCCCCTCACCGAGCAAAACAATTTTGCTTGATATGTGCTGAATCTGTGATTATGAAATCCGTTCAGTGCAATTTGCACATTGATTACTCTTTAGTGTTTAAAGGTGTATTGGGTGATTCAGAGTCGTTTGTGGCTTGTGTTATTTTCTTAATGTACGTTCTTAAATCTTGAAGGTAGCTTTATTAGTGAAGTTACTTTCAATTTTAGGGTGCATTTGGTTTGACGTAAAAGTAGATTGAAAATAATTTTTCGGTCCGGAATTAATTTGTTGATTGTTTGGTTCAAAGTAAAAAAAAATTCACGGAAAACAATTTTACATATTTTGAGGGAAATTCCTATTTTCGTTTCCGTGTGAGAGTCGCGGAAAACGAAAACTAAGGCAGCAATGATTTGCGGCTCACTATGATAGTTCACGAGGTCCACGAGTTGAAGTTCCCTCGTGTACCGTGTGAAAGGGAGGTCTATGGTGGACCTCTCTCTTATTATATATATATATATATATATATATATATATATATATATATATATATATATATATATATATATATATATATATATATATATATATATATATATATTGTAATACCTCAACTTCCCAGTGGGTCACCCATTCTAGAACTTCGCTAGCGCTGGCACATTTTAACCCTCGTAACCTCTTGGCAACGAATCAAGTATCCATCCGTGCCTTACGACACGGAGCGATACGTATCGTGCCACCAATTAGGCGGCACGGTACAGAGAGGGTCTCTCTTGGCCCTCTTGTGCCGCGATACTCTGAGTATCGAACGAGACAGATCGATACCCAGAGAGTATCACGGTACGTGCCGCTGCGTGCCCACATAGGCAATGTTTTTATTTATTTTTTTACTTTGACCTTTTGTATCTTTTGGTTTCTTATATAGACCTTTATCCCTCTCCCATCTATTTTCTTCTGTTCTACGCTTTCTTTTCTTTCCTCTCACATCTCTTACTCTATTTTTTTTGTTTCTATTTTTTTCTTTCCTTTTTTCTCATAATTTTTTTTAAAAATTTTTTCCTTTCAATCTCTTATTATTTTTTGATTACTTCAATTTTAAAAGAAATAGTAAAATCGGAGATCTACTTATTAGGTAAGTCAAGAAATTTACAACTTAAATTTTTTTTCCATACATTTAGAATATATTTAACTTGTAAAGTTTCTTTTGTGAAGAAATATGAAATTATAAAAATTTTTATTAACAATTTACAAAAATCTAAAAATATATCCACTTGATTTAATCATTATATGGTCTATTTTAAATTTTTTTGTATAAATTTAGTATATTGTGCGAGATTTAAGATATTCTTAACTTTGAAAATTTTATTATTAGATTTAGAAATATAAGAATTTTAATAAAATCGAAAACTAAATAGAAGCAATTAGTATTTAAATTTGCTTAATGTATATATCATATGATTTAGTGTTAAATTTTCATAAATAAATTGCACAAGTTTTTTTATTTAAATTTAAGAAAAATTAATTTTCTTGGATGAACTTGCAAATTTTTCATAATACTTTTTAAAAAATTAATTTTCTCGGATTTATATTTTATAATTTTTAAAATTCTAAAAAATAAAAGATAAATAAAAAAAAATTTAAAAGTTAATCAGTTTTTATTATTGCTTAATTTATTCATAGTATAGTTTATTATTAAATTTTTATGGACATATTTTATAATTTTTTTAAAATTTTTAGTAAAAATAAATTTCTTTAATTTTTCATAAATATTTTATAAAAATTTGAAAATGAAAAGAAACTATTAGTGCCCTTGAGATCTCATTTTAGTTTAGTCTAGTCATCATATGATCCTTCATCGTATCAATACGAATGGATCTTGCAAATTTTTATAAAAATTTAAAGAAAAAATAATTTTCTCTATGAGCTGTAGTTGTATTTAACTTCATCTATAAAGAAGACTACTACTATATTATGCTATTAACTAGTAATTAGTAAGCTATTATTGACATTAGATCAAGACAAATCAATACATAGTTAAAATAACATTCTAAAGCCTTATTGGACAGAAAAAACTAAAATAAGGCCGTGCTAAAGCGTGCCACTAGAAGGTTGTGCGTGCCCGTCGGCACGCAAGCTTGCCATGTGTAGGCACGCAAGCATGCCTGTGCCGTATCGTGCCTGGCAACGGTTGGCACACCCCCGTGCCACGACACTTTAATCCTTGCCTCTTGGGCCTAGCCACTATCCAAAATGCTATAGTCGGATTTAAGAAACCTACAGTCACGAACAATGTGAGACTCATCTCACTAGCCTTAGTCGACTTTATGGGGAGCCACTTTTCACCCACAACAATCGTTAGCTGGGGAGCCACCCTACTTTCTAGAGTGTCACCTATCCTAGAACTACGCTAGTTCTAGCTCGCTTAATCTTCTTAACCTCTTGGGTCTAGCTACCGTCCAAAATACTATGGCCGAGTTAAGACGTTTAGTCTTATTATATCATTTATAGAAGGCTATTTCAAATCCCGGGGGTGTCATATATATAAAGCTAGGCTTGTATGCTTTTAGAAGCACGGTGGCTTCTGTGCTGTCAAGTCATTTTTGATGTAGGGATTTTCGAATCGACGATCTGTTCCGTCTGACTTGATCTAGAGTATTTAAAGTACCTAGGGAATAAATTTCACAATTTTTTTATATCATTTGCCTAGTGATCGAAATGGGTCAAAATCAATAATTTTAATGGTCGTGGTGAGCCGTTTGCAAGTTTAACTATGTAAAAATATCCAAGTCACATGATTTTTTGATAGAAAATTCTGTATACTATATAAAACAAGATCAATATCTTTGATCTAAAATTTTAGTGTCATATCATAACTTTTTTTGAGATCATTAGGTAAATGATATCGAAAAATTGATATCAACCGTTGATTTTGAGCACTCTAGATCACTAGGTAAATGATATTAAAAAATTATGAAATTTATTTTCTAGCAAGGATTTAAGTATCCATCGGCACAAGTCGTATCCATCGTGCTGTATCATGCCAACAAGATGCAGGCACGATACAGCCTCCGTGCCGATGGCATGGTTCAGAATTTTTTTTTCTTTAAATTACTAAGTAATTTTCTTAATAAAGTTCAAAATATTTGATAAAGATTTATAATAAGCAATTAGAAAATTTTGTTGCTAAAGAAAATAAATAGTTCATGCCATTATGTGTCGGCATCAAGGATTTAAGTATCCATCGGCACGAGCCGTATCCACCGTGCCGTACCGTGCCAACAAGATACCGGCACAATAGAGCCCCCGTGCCGATGGCATAGTTCAAAACCCTTTTTTCTTAAATTTACTAAGTAATTTTCTCAATAAAGTTTAAAATATTTGATAAAGATACATAATAAGCAATTAAAAAATTTTGTTGCTAAAGAAAATAAATATTTCATGCCATTATGTGTCGGCACGTATGTATTTTTTGTGATCGGCACTCATCGGCACGGCTCGGCACGCACCGTGTCGTACCGTGCCGGCAAGTTTTCGGCACGACCCCGTGCCACAGCACTTAAATCCTTGGTCGGCATATGTATTTTTTGTGACTGACACTTATCAGCACGGCACGGCACGCACCGTACCGGCAAGTTTTCGGCACGATCCCGTGCCACGATATTTAAATCCTTATTTTTTAGATACTTTAAATACTTTAGATTAAGTCTAACGGAGCCAATCATCAATTCAGGAGTTCTAGCATCGAAAATGACTTGATAATACGGAGGCCTCCATGCTTTTAAAAGCACACAAGCCGAACTCTATATATATATATACAGTAGAGCTTATATACTTTTAAAAGTGCAAGTCCAATTATGCTTGTGAATTTTTTACCATTGGATTTGCATTGAGATTCATGCTATTGTAAAATCAACTAAAAAGAGAGAAAGAGAAAGTACAATAGCACGGATCTCAATGCAAATCCAATGGTAAAAAATTCACAAGTATAATTGGGCTTGTACTTTTGAAAGTGTATGAGCTCTACTCTCTCTTTCTCTCTCTCTCTCTGTATATATATATATATATATATATATAGAATTGAGCTTCTATGCTTTTAGAAGTACCAAGTCATTGGTGCTTGTAATTTTTTGGCCCTTGGATGAAAAGATGTGTGGTTAGGATGATAGTGGGCTCCTTGGGTTTAGTGGGTGGTTGGTGGAATAGCATGATCTAAGGGTTGAAATTAGTCAAAGGGATAGATCTAACGGTAGAAAACTTACAAGCACCAATTGCTTGATATTTTTACTACTATAGTAGCCGGACTCTCTCTCTCTCTCTCTCTTTATATATATATATATATATATAGCTAGGTTAGAATACTATCGGTAGTAAACAAGCTCCATTTCAACCCATTTGTTTTCAATGATGGAGCTTCCAAATCAACAATTGGCACCGTTGAACATGATCTAGACCACTGAAAGTATCTAGAAATCAAATTTCATACTTTTTCGATAATCGTTTTTTGTCCATCAAGTGGACACAAAAATGAACTGCTGGAAAAGAATATCCTTCAAAAAGTAATTATAGGAGTCTTGTAATCAAGATCGAGAGTATAGATCTTATTTTAAATAGTTTAAAGGATTTTCTAACGAAAATTCAATTAATTTAGATTTTTTTACACCGCTAAATGAGCAAAAGACTCATATTTACTATTAAAATTATAAATTTTGCAACATTTTGATCATTAGGACAATGATGTCGAAAATATTTGAAATTTGATTTCTAGATACTTTCAGCGGTCATGATCATGTTTAACGGTGTCATTGAAAATAAATAGGTGACAATGGAGCCCGTTTGCTACTGATAGCATTCCAGCTCAACTATATATATATATATATATATATATATATATATATATATATATATATATATATATATATATATATATATATATAGAGAGAGAGAGAGAGAGAGAGAGAGAGAGAGAGTTAGGCTCCTATGCTTTTGAAAGTACGGAGGCCTTCGTGTTTGTAAGTTGTTTTCAATGATGGGACATTCGATTCGACGATCGGTTTTGTTAGGCATAATTTACAGTGTTTGAACTATCTAGATTCTAAATTTTATAATTTTTTTTCTTCGTTTGCCTAATGAACGAGTAGCTTCAAAATGAACGGCTGAAATTAAAAATCTCGTAAAAAACAGCGATACAATTTTCTATTGAAATTTCAAATCGAAAGTTTTGATCATTCTCTAAATGTTAAATAAAATTTTCTATTATAGTTTCGCGTAATTTGGATTGTTCTGCATCATTAAACTTACAAACGTACCACATTCTAATTAGAACCCTCGCACTGTTTTATTGAGGTGGTTCCGGAACCCACTCACAAGTTTCGGAACCAAAACCCAAGCTGAACCTCAGCAGCCACCAACTCTGCAAAATTCACGGAGTTGCGATGCTGATTTGTCCAGATTCTTTCTCCAATCATTCTAAACTCTAGTAGTAAAGCAAGACAAAAAAAATTCGAAATTGCAAGAATCCATAATCAATTTTGCAAAATGTCCTCTTATACCAAAAACGACGATTTTGTCGTAAAACCGACAAATCGAGGACCTCCTCAAAGTTCCTCGAAAAGAGCAATGTATCACAAATCAAGCTTGAGCTCTCATTAAGCTTGGGTATTCGTTCAAGTTAGCCATGAGAAAACCTAAGGTTTTCTACCTATTTTGAAAAATCAAGGGAAAAAAATCTTTAAAGCTCATTTGTTGTTCAAAACCCATAAAATCCAAAAGAATCAATAAAATCTCCCAACCAGATCTAGGGTTAGTCATATCTTACCTTGATCTTAGGGTTTCTCCAACAAATAGTTCAACGCGGCCTAGATCCCCTTTACCAAAGCTCCCAAAAATCCGTTTCCTGGTCTTCTAAATGGCCCCTTCTTACCTTGATCTTGTAAAGGAGCTTGAGGAAGGAGAAGGTGGTGATGGAGGAGGCTTCTTCACCCTTCTAAGAGAGGAGAGGGGAGTGGGAGTGAGTGAGAGAGGAAGAGGGGCTTGAGGGTGGAAATGGGGAAAAAGAGTGCTAGGTTTCCCTTATCTTCATTTTATAGAAGAAAGGGGTGGAAAATTGTAGCCAACCCCTTAAACTTCCACAATTTATACTACTCTTCTCCCAGACTATGCACAGGCCTCAGTTGCCAAGGTTTTGGAATCTGTATGTCTCTCCCGGAACCAGTTCACAAGTTACTTGTAAACAGAACCTTTTTCCACTCTGTTTGCTGCTCTAGTTCTGAAACCAGACACCTGCCTTTCGGAACCTGACACTTGACTGAAAGTCTTGATTAGTTTCTTCCCTCTCTCTTTTTCTTTTGAAATTTACGGTATTACACGCAAAGAAGATTTTCTTTTGGTGGTTGTCATATAAGAGTTTGTTTTGTCCCTTACAAGTTCTGGTAGCCATTTTGTGTGATCAAGCAATCCACCTATGAGGTGATTTATCTTATTCCAAGAAAATGACTTGGAAGCCGAATATAGCATGTCGTCGTAGACGTCTACGTTCTTCTTGAGTAAACCAAAATGATGTGCCAAACAAGATGTTCATGCATCTAATTAGACCCTTAGTGTATTTATTAGAATCGTAGAAATTGGATTGTAGGATTTAGTAATTCTAATTTTACTTGAGCTTGATAGTCAAGTGAAATGTGATGATTCTTTCAAAGTAATATTTAGATATTTGTACTAATCTTCAGTTAATTTTGCTTTGCTGTCTGTATTCCAGTTCACTTTTCAGTCATATAGTGTTGAAGATGATGATTATCAAGGGTACGACTACAGCCTGAGTGGCCGGCTTTCGGCAGTTCGTATTGTTTTCCTTTATCGATTTGTTCAGGAGGTATGTGCATTCATTAGTAGCTTCCAGGAATTGTCCTTTCTGAAAAATATAGTTGACTTTAGGCTAGCTTGTCTAGTACAAATCAATGAACTAGTTCTTTCAACTTATTTTCTTTAGACTTTACGGGCTTTAGCTTGAAGACGATGTTCTAGTCTAAAATTAAATATCTCCAGATTACTTCATATTTTGTGGAGCTTGCTTCCCCACACACTGAAGAGGCAATCAAGTTTGTTGACAAAGTTGGAGGTCTGGAATGGTTGGTTCAGAAGTATGAGATAGATGGTGCTGCGGCTATGAAGTTTGATCTTTCCCTGGATACTCCAATAATCATCATTCCCAAAAACTCAATGAGTGAAGAGTACTCATCTATGAGCTTAAAGTTTTATTCGTGATTTATCCAGATCTGTACTGCCTCAATTGGATATTCATTTTATATCTGTATTCTAACTATTTCTGGCGTTTTGTACTAGTGTGAAGTTATACCTTGTTCTCTGGTTTTTTCTTGTAGTTATATGCAACTTGATCTTGGACAGCTAAAAGTTAAGAACAGTTTCAGTTGGCATGGTTGTAAAGAGAAAGATCCTTCCGCTGTACATCTTGATATTCTTCAGGCCGAGGTAAATGCCAGATGGGGTTTAGAAACATGCATTTCCCTGTTACCCGACTTTTTTTTTCTTAAGTTAGATTCCTTTTGCATCATTTCCAAACAGATAAATGGAATCAACATGGCAGTAGGAGTTAATGGTGTTCTGGGGAAGTTAATGATACGAGAAGGCCACAGCATCAATATTGAAGTGCGACGTAGTTTGCGAGATGTCTTTCGAAAGGTTCCAACTCTGTCTATTGAAGTTCAGGTAACTGTCTTATATCTTGGTGTTGAAGAATTTGCTATGATATATAGTATTAAATTATCTGCTGTAGCAATTGCTAAGTAACATACTATTATTTATTCTAATCAAAATGATATGGTTGCTGAACTTTTATGTGGTTTGATTGCCTAATCAATTCATGTTAGGAAAAAGAAAAAAACAATTCGCAGTTCAACAGTGCATTATTTAGCTTCATGCTCAAGGACATATCTTAACTAAGGATTAAAGTGTCGTAGCACGGGGGCGTGCCGATGGTTGCCTGGCATGGTACGACACAGGGCCATAGGCACGCCTTTGTGCGGACACGTGACACGCTTGCCAGCCGATGAATACGCATGATCTCCCAGTGGTATGCTCTGGCACGATTTTTTTTAGATTTTTCATTTCCAATAAGCTCTTGTAATGTTATTTTGAAAGATTTTGAGACGCCCCAACTTCCCAAGGGGTCACCCATCCTAGAACTACTCTAGCTCTAGCACGCTTAACCCTTTTAACCTCTTGGGCCTAACCATCGTCTAAAATGCTATAGCCGGGTTAAGAGTTTTAGTCCTATTATATCTCATATATAGGACTTTTAAATTTTGAAGTGTCACATTCTCGACTGGTGATTGGCTCTGGTACCAATTAATGACGCCTCAACTTTCCAGGGGATCACCCATGGGCCTAACCACCGCCCAAAATGTTATAGTTGAGTTAAGAGGTTTAGTCCTATTATATCTTATATATAGGACTATTTAAAATTTTGGGGTGTCATAGATTTCATCAAATAATTATAAATATTGACTATGTATAGCTTACTATGTTCACCAATTAATAGAGTGGTAAGATTTTTTATATGTAAAGAACAATTATATCTCATAGAGAATAGAAATTAAAATATAATTATAAAATTGACGAGTACAATAATTATTTAAATTTACGTCTTTATAGAGAGATGACTTCTTAGTTCTACATAATTATTTAAATTTACATTTGAATCTTTTAAAAATATTTATTAAACATTTGAAGAAAATTATTTTTATTAAAATTTATAAGAAAAATTATTAGGTCTATCCATGGATTTAAGTGTTGTGGCACGGGGTCGTGTCAAAAACTTACCGGTACGGTACGGTGCGTGCCGAGCTGTGCCGATGAGTGCCGGTCACAAAAAATACATGTGTCCCGACATATAATGGCATGAAATATTTATTTTCTGTAGTAACAAAACTTTCTAATTGCTTATTATGTATCTTTATCAAATATTTTGAACTTTAACTTAATTTAAAGAAAAAAAGGTTTTGAATTGTGCCATCGGCACGGGGCCTATATCGTGTCGGTATCTTGTTGGCACGATGGATACGGCCCGTGCCGATGGATACTTAAATCCTTGGGTCTATCAATAAAAATTTAGCAATAAATTATATAACAAATAAATTAAACAAATTTAAGTATCAATTGATTTAATTTGGCTTTTAATTTTATCAGTGTTTTCAATCTTTTAAATCTAAAAATAAAATTTTCAAAGTTAAAAATATTTTTATCGTAAATCTCAGATAAAATACTAGATCTATTCAAAATAATTAAAAATTTGACCATATAATAATTAAATCAAGTAGATCTATTTTCAGCTTTTTATAAACTATAGATAAAAAATTGCCTAATTTTTTATTTATTTAAAAAATTACCTAATAAGTAGATCTTCGATTTGCTATTTCTTTGCCTATTTTTTAAGATTGAAGCTATGAAAGAAGTAAAAGTAGGGAATGAAAAATAGGTAGAAAAAAAATTAAGGAAGATATGTAAGAGGACTTTTTTTTCACAATAACCTTGTAAAAATTTATAATTGGTTGAATATTCTTTTCAAAATTTTATTTGGCCATCTAACTCTAGAACCACGGTGAATCTTTCAGCGCCTTTGGAAAGCAGTGAATGATTCACTGTTTTCATATTGTTATCTTTTTTTTTTTTAGTGAGTATTGAAGATTTTTTGTGAGGTTGTTATGATTGTATGGGAATTATTAAAATGTTTATTTGATGGTTAAAATCATATGGATAGATTGTTAAGATATTTAGATTGTTAGGATTATATGTGAGTTATTAAAATTTTTATATGGTTGTGAAGATTATGTATGAGAAATAGAAATAAGCGGTAAATCATTCACAATTTCCTTGTTTAAGAGAAAGACGGTAAATCATTTACCGTCTTTAATATACAGGAAAAGACAGTGAATCATTCACCGTCTTCTTAATTTTATTAAAAACGGTAAATGATTGACCGTTTTTTAATTTTGTTTCTAACCCAGCATTGAGTTGGACAAAATAGGATTATTTTGCCAAATATATTTTTTATTAAGTTATTTAACTAATTATAACATTTTAAAGGTTTAAAATGAAAAAATGTCCTATGTAAGAAGAAATGGAGAGAGAGAGAGAGAGAGAGAGAGAGAGAGAGAGAGAGTAGAGGAGAAGAAAAAGTAGAGAATGGGAGAGAGGGTTCTGGATTGCCCCGGGAGTCACAAAAAAAAAATTACCAAAAAAAAAAAAAAACCACCAAAATAAAAAAAATCGGGTGGGCGGCACAAGGGCCCACCAAAAGAAAAAAAAAACCATCAAATGAAGAAAGAAAACCCACAAAAAAAAAGACACGGGTGACATAGAGAGTGGTGTGGGATTAGTGAACCGGCCCTCAACATAAATTCGTTGAAGTGGATGGGTTTGATTGGTATTTTTATAACTCTATAAATAAACGGGTAGAGGTTACGTGAATGTGTTGTTCACTCTAAATTCTGCAGACACACATCTATTCTACAATGTAGTCACTATCAACCTCCCCGCACTCCTTTTTTGGCCTCTCTATACCTTTAAAGAAGGAACCAGACTTGCCAAAAGGAAATCTAGAGCACGGATGAGAGCTAACCCAGAGCTTGACGACGACAATAAACTTCAAGGAGAAATGCAAGGAGGAAGAAGAAGGCCTTCTCTCCTGTGAGGTAGCTCAAGAGGAATAGAGGGTTTCTTTGTTGATTTAGGAGATCGAGACCCCCCCTACAAGAAGCGAGTCTGATTGAGTTAGGTAATATCATCGAATAGGGGTGATCTCTTTCTTAGAGTGTTTTGTAGTTGGCATTACTGGCATGCGGTGAGTTAGATTATAGGGAGTATAGGTAAGGATTCTCAATTCTTGAGGTTAGGATCGAGATGGGTTTAGAAATCGAGTAGATCAGTTGAGTGTGTATTGTGGACCCCAGGGTATAGAATGGGTCTAGTAGCCGAGTGATCGATTGAGTGAGTGTATTGGATGTGTAGCATTTTACTTAGGTAAAGCCTAAGGTAAAGTATAGAGATGAGCAATTCTAGGGTGGACATGAGCTAGAGAACCAGCCGAGTGGGTTGATGAGGCGTGTAAGCACCGACCGAATGGAGAGTAGTTCAATCATTCTTGAATCTCTATGATACGGGTGTACTAAGCAACCGATGGGAGAGTAATACAATCATTCTCGACTCCCCATGTGGTATATAGGTGATTCTATAGGAGAGTAGTTTGATAATTCTCGACTCTACTTGCTATAAACGGGATGAACCCACCGATGAGTAGTTCGATCATTCTCAACTCTCCGGGTGTCATGCAGTTTAACCGAGTTGTAGAGTTGTACGATCATTCTCGACTCTACATCATTCTCTGCTCTCCACGCAACACCTAAGGACCAATCGAGTTGAAGAATAGTATGATCATTCTTGACTCTCTATAAGATGTGCGCACCGGATGGCCGATGGGATTTGTACGATCATTCTCAAATCTCCACTCGGTGTTCGTACAGGTCACCCAAGTAGGGTAACTGCGACCCCCTTCGACTCTTGATGAGGTTAGTATAGAGCTTGGCAAGTTTGAACAAGAGCTATATGATAATAAGGCGAACCTATGGTAAGTGGCAAGTGGACAATTGACGCATTCGGGTTTAAGGGTCTTTACTTGTTTCATGAGTTAGTCAATGAATTATCTTAATTGTTTTACTAATGCCTCATGTCGACCAAGTGCAAAACATTCTTTCTCGTTGGTTGCACCCACTGGAAACTTACTGTAGTTCTCACTTCCTGTGGTTTACCACTTTTTCTGATCCAGATATAGCTGGAGAGGCACGCGACCGTGGCAAGGGCGTCGCGGTATAGAAGTGCTAGCGAGTCTAGCTGTACCTTATTTTGGTGTTTTAAGGAAGGATATTAGTGTATGAACCGAGAACCGAACTTGTAATAATTTGGGATTTTATGAATGTAAATAAATAAAAATTTTATGCTCTGCTGATAGCTCAATTCTCATAGTGCACTTTGATATTATGTGTATATCCGTCGCCTAATGTGAAAAGGGATGGATGTAAGTAACTGCTTTGATTTGGTGGAAGGGGACTTGCTCGGTTGGCAGGTCTGTGTGCGCGCCCAGGCCGACCAAATAGGTGGTCGCCGGGTGTTACACGGGGCGCACAAAAAAAAATCACCAAAAAACCGGTCCTTCCATGGAGAGTCCGGTCTCAGTGAGCAAAATTGCCCAGTTCAAATTTTTCTCATATTTTTATTTTGGCTCCTCAAGGTCTAAACTCTATTCTAATAGTTCCGAAACCCTCAGAATACAACACAAACCTTGCCAAACTCGTTTCTCACCATACTTTGCCCACTTTAGTCAAAGTTTAGTAGTATATTGGAGTTCGGGGCATTACAATATTACTGTTGGATACCATAGTTTAGAAGATTAGAACTATTTTAGGTGTTTTCTTTTTTTGCTTCTACTATCAGGTACCTCTCTAATTCTTTACTACTAAGTTGGGAGATTGTTTTTTTTTTTCCCTAGCGTGACAAAAGTATTGTCAAGGTGATCTTTCATGGGACCCTTGCTTTAAATATCTAGCAAGAATCAAATGTGATGTTTCAAGATAGTCTCTTGATGCACAACCTTCTTCCAAGCCTTGTTTCTCTTAACACCCAACTTGTCCCAATAAGAAAATAATGGGAGCTGCTAGGTTATATATGAATTAAGTAGTTAATATGAATAACTGGGGCTCAAGCATTATTTTGTGCCATGTGGTTTAGGCCCACAAGTTGCTAGTACTTGTGGGCTAGTTGACTTATTACACATATTATTAGAGCCGATCCCGGGGTACCATCGTGTGGAGCCGGAAGCCCACACGGAAGTGCTGTGGAGATTAGGATGTGTAAAATGCAAATGGGCATGACGAGAATGCTAGCGCTTTAATAGACTGAGTTTGTCAAGCCCAAGTAGTCCACATTGGAAGATGGTGAGAGACTATATTAGGATTAGAACAGTTCTATAAAAGAATTAGGTTTTAGCATTTTGAGCCACATGGTTTAGACCAAGGATTTAAGTGCCGTGGCACAGAAACGTGCCGTTTACGGGCTGACATGTATCATAATGACACCCGGGCACGGAGGCATCCTGATGGACAAGGAAGGCCTCTGTCTGGCTGGCTTGAGCAAACTTTGGCTAGACCTTTTTTTTTTAATTACAAAAACTTATAATGTTGGTTTGATGTGTTTTTAGATAGTAATTATGATTCGTGGCTCTATTTTTGGTTTCTTCCAATCTCCTGTCTGTGGTAGGCTACAAACTAATAAAAAAAAAAAAACGTGCAGATATGTTAACTGGCTGAGCCTGCTGATCTGAACCTGTTCACATTGCTGTTCCAAGTGATGCCTTCGTACCAGCATGTTTGAAGTTTTAATTTATCAATTTAAATACCGTATATACAGTATGCATGAATCCCTAGGCATAATACACCTATATTGACCTTTATTTATTCAGGAAGGTATACATTATTGTTAATTCTTAAGGCAAAAATTCGGTAAGTTACCTAACAGATTTGTCATAACCGGTAACTCACATGCTTCATTTCTCAGCATTCTTTGTACTTACTACAAAATGCATAGTTCCTTTCAACTCTTCTACTTTTTTATCCTTTTTGGACATAAAGAGTGCTCAAAATAGAGTATGGGATTCTTGAGTTCTTCATCAAGCAACTGTTGCAACACTTTACTCTCTCTGATATTGACAATGAAACTGGATTCCTTTGTGAATAGTTTGATTAATCATGCAAATCCTCTCATTGGGCAGTTCAAACTGTCACGAAATGGTTGACTTCCATATGGCTTTGTGTACTTTGCAGGTTGGTTTGCTACATGGTGTCATGTCTGACAAGGAATACAATGTTATAATAAATTGTATTTCCATGAACTTATCAGAAGTGCCAAATTTTCCTCCAAGTTTTCGTGGAAATGTAAATGGAACAAAGGATTCGATTCGTTTGATTGCTGAAAAGGTCAATCATAACAGTCAGATATTGCTTTCACGAACTGTTTTTGTCCTGGCTGTTGAGATTCAATATGCCTTGCTAGAACTTTGCAATGGCCCCGATGCAGAGTCTCCATTGGCTGAGATTGCTGTGAGTAGTTTTATTCTCTGAAAAATTACAGTCTCTTGTTCAACATATTGAGTTGTATTTTCTTTTTGCATATGCTGCAGTATGCTATACTTTCTTGCGTCATCCTAACGGCAATATCCTGATTCATTCGAAATTTTCTGGAAAAACATTTCTGCTCAAAAAGGGAGTTCCTTTATATTTGACAACCAAAAGCTTAGAAATTTTGCTGTTGTACAAAGCTGAAATGATTTTTTTAACCCCTAGTGCATTGCTTCAAAAGGAGCTTTTGTTTCTTTTGTTGCAGGAAGTTCTTTGGGATGATATCAACTAAAAAACTTGTTATTTATTTTCTTTTTTTTTTCTCTCTAGTAGCTTTACTTAACAACACTTCAGTGGAAACCCTAGCCAGGCTAAATAGGCTCTACGTCAGAAATTTGATAGAATATTGCCAAATATTAATTGCTGGCTGGAATTATGTCTTCTTGCAGCTAGAAGGTCTTTGGGTTTCCTACAGATCTACTTCACTGTCCGAAATGGACCTCTATTTATCTATTCCAAGATTCTCTGTATTGGATATACGTCCTGATACAAAGCTGGAGATGCGCTTGATGCTTGGAACTTATACTGATATTTCCAAGCCGGGTATATGTGATATCTCTGCTTCTTCTGGCTCAGAAACTGCTACCGATATTGATGCTTCTAACCTGACGATGCTGATAATGGATTATCGATGGCGCTCTTCTTTCCAGTCCTTTGTCATAAGGATTCAACAGCCGCGTGTTCTTGTTGTTCTAGACTTCCTTCTTGCTGTTGCTGAATATTTTGTGCCTTCCTTGGGCACAGTAACAGGCAGGGAGGAAACGATGGACCCGAAGAATGATCCTTTAATGAATTCTGATGACATAATACTTTCTGAGCTAGTTTACATGCAGAGAGAGGAGGTTGTTCGCCTTTCGCCAAGAAGACAATTAATTGTGGATGGTTGGGGAATTGATGAGTTTATTTATGATGGATGTGGAGGTACGATATCATTAAGTGAGGAATTTGATAGTGAAGGACAACCATATTCTGGAGCACTTATCATGATTGGGCGTGGAAAGAAGTTACGTTTCAAAAATGTGAAAATTGAGGTACATAGTTATTCTACCTACTGATCTACACCTTGATACTGTTTAGTCATTCAGTTTAACTTGTCTCTCTCTTGCTTATTGTTATATTTTGTTTTTACGCAGCTTTAGTTTTCTTCTTTGTATTTGCAAAACGGTGCTCTTTGGTTCACATGACAATTGAAAACAGAATATGGGAAAACATGTTTCAGCCTATATTTACAAACTATAGTCAATTTTTGTTGAAAATAATCTTCTATTTTGTCCACTGATATAACAGCTAGTCATTTCACTTAGAAGAGTTGCTAACACTTCTGTATTATCAAGATTAGTGACCAATTTATAACTAAAAATAGTGAGTAATGAACCATGGAATCTTTATACTGATGATTCTAATACTTCCTGTCAATGGCCATAATAGTCTTATTCTTTCTCTATAATGGTCTCAGAAGATTCTAGAAAAAAAAAAAATTCTGCTTAATACCACAATTAATAGGACTTTTTTGTGAAACCACAGAGTGCTCTGTCAGGCATTGTCCCATGCTTTCTTTAGCTGATTTCTTGCATTACCATGGCTACCTTGTAGCGCTAGTAATTTGTCATATTGCCAAATGTAAAATGAAGAAGCAAGTCTGTTTAGTGAGTAGATCTACTCTCTATTTCTGTTCAGTTGTCAAGATTGCTGATATGTATCTATGATTTGTTACTTTGATGTCAGATCATAATCTAAAAAATCTCACAGTATAAATGCTAAATGTGCTCCAGATGATACCATTTTTCTTATCTCTTTTATCTACATTAGAAGCTTTGAGTGTTCCTCCTATAAATGCAGAAAGCATGTTTTGGAAACAATATTTTGCTTCTTAAAACAAATAGGCAATATCTTTACAATATCTTTACATTCTAAAGCAGATGCTAAAGTAAACCTTTGAACAATAAAACATTTCTTCTGCCCTGTTGCTGGGGTGCTGGGAAGCTGCATTCAGCAAGGGGTGGCCGCACATTCTCCTATTGGGCCTTTTGTTTCTGAAAGAGGCAGCGCTTTACATTGCATGTATCCGGTCGGTTACAAAGATGTGTGCCCTTAAAACAAGGAAGCACACACTTACATGCAGTGCCATGTGCCATTCTGTTTGCAAGTGCTGTCCCAAGGCTTCAACCCAAAACAAGTTCATCCTGATAAATAGGAAGGTTGAACTAGTTTTGAGAGTCACTAATGAACCAATATAAGCTGCTGATTTGTGTCTTTCATCTGAATGTTTAACCGTAAAAAGCATAAACAGTACTATGCAATCGTAAGTTTCTTCTCGAGACCAAATTTAGTCGGTGCCCTATTCTATGTCTCTATAATTTCTCAATAAGGTGTTTTCTTTTCATATAGATATATCCTGTTCTGGTGAATAAATCCTTGGAGAACAAACGTCAGGCTCGAATTAGTTATACTTTTTACATTTATTTTCTCTTTACCTATCTGGTGTGAAGGAATTTATTGCCTGCAATTTGTATTTTATGTATTATTTGATCCAACTTTCACTTTTGTTCTTGTGTAACACAACACATATCAGAATGGAGCAATATTGATGAAGTGTACATATTTGAGCAATAGTAGCAGCTACTCAGTGTCCGCAGAAGATGGTGTTGAGATTTCATTATTAGATAGTTTGACTTCAAAGATGGATGAAAAGGATATGATGCAGTATGATGAAAGCAAAAAAGAAACAAATCCTCATGAGACAGTTGCTGGTGCTCCTTCAAGTCAGATATTCAGTGTTACCTTTGAAGCTCAGGTGATTATTTCTTTATGTTATACCATAAATCAAATGTTCAATGTAAGGCTAATGAGGAGCAATTCATCTATTCTGTTTGATTTAGGTTTAGATTAGATCCAAGGTCTGACTATGTCGCTTAGGTTTATGTTAGATACTTAGATCAAAGGATCGAACGTGCTGCTTTTGCGGGTCGCATGGGGTGGCATGTACTACGCAAACAAGGTATCAGCATGGTGCAAACCAAGGTTTTAAGCAAGGTTTTAAGTATCCATCGGCACGGGCCGTATCTACCGTGCCGTACCGTGCCAACAAGATACCGGCACGATACAGCTCCCGTGCCGATGACACAGTTCAAAACCCTTTTTTTAAAAAATTACTAAGTAATTTTCTTAATAAAGTTCAAAATATTTGATAAAGATACATAATAAGTTATTAAAAAAATTTGTTGCTAAAGAAATTAAATATTTCATGCCATTATGTGTCGGCACGCATGTATTTTTTGTGACCGACACTCATCGGCACGGCTCGGCATGCACCGTGCCGTACCGTGCCGGCAAGTTTTCGGCACGACCCCGTGCCACGGCACTTAAATCCTTAGTTTTAAGTGCTGCCGCGTGCCGCTCGGCACGGGGCGGCACGTACCGTGCTCCCCAAGGGGGGTGCCACAGCACCCTTCATGCCGCGATACCCTTGCGGCAGTGCCACCGGTGCCGCTCTTTTTTTTTTTTTCTTTTTTTTTTTTTTTTTTTTTCTTTTTTTCTTGCCTCTCTCTCTCTCTCTCTCACACACACACACACACACGCGCACACACACAGTTTTAATTGTTTTTTTTTTAAAAAAAAAATTATTTATTTATTTATTTGTTTATTTGGTGGGTTTTTATATTTTTTTATCTATTTTTTTTTTCTTTTGGTAGATTTTTTTTTTATAAGTCCTTATGTCCTTCATTCGATTTTTTTTTTTTTTCTCTTTTGGGATTGGCCTTTGTATCAGTAGTTTTTTTTTATTTAAATATTTTTAATTTGTAAAACTTTTTTAAAAAAAATATAAAATTAAATAATTTTTTATATGTAGTTTATAAAAAGTTAAAAATAGATATACTTGATTTAATTATTATATAATTAAATTTTAAATTATTTTGGATAGATCTAGTATTTTATATAAGATTTACGATAAAAATAATTTTATTTTTAAATTTAAAAAATTAAAAATACTAATAAAATTAAAAGTTAAATTAAATCAATTAATACTTAAATTTGTTTAATTTATTTGTCATATAATTTATTACTCATATTTTTTTTTTTCATCATTTTGTTTTTTTTCTAATTTTCTTAAATAAATTTTACTTGTAAATTTTATTATTATATTTTAATTTTTATTTTCTATGAGGTATAATTTTTTTTTACATTTAAAAAAACTTATCACTATATTAATTGATTTGTATAGTAAATTATATATAGTGAATATTTATAATTATTTGATTAAATCTTTCAAAATAACATTATAAAAGCTGAGTGGGAACAAAAAAACTATAAAAAAAAGCGTGCCAGAGCGTGCCACTAGTAGGTCATGCGTATCCATCGGCACGCAAGCGTGCCGGTACCGTACCGTGCCAGGCGGCGAGCGGCACGCTCCCGTCCCACGGCACTTTATTCCTTGGTGCAAACACAGTGTTGAGACTTGTCGGCACAGCCCAAACACAAAATTTATTTAAGATAATGAGCTAGAATTTCCTTTCCAAACCTTGTAGCCTACCATTGATGCATTTAAATGGCTTGGTTTGAGGGGTAGATTGGACAAAGATTGATTTCCCAATTAGTAACCTTCAGTTTTAGGGAAACTTTGTGTCACAAAAATTTGATGAATAAGTGATAAATAATGGGTATAGATATTTTAGAACTATTCACTGTAAGTGACATGTTTTCAGTTGCATCAAAGGTCTCAATGATATTGAGGGTTAATTGGTGGAGATTTGGTACTTCCCGACCTTTAATCCTTGCTTTTAAATAATCTACTGTCTTCTTATTTTTTACTAAAATTGTTGTAAATAGGAATTATTCCGTTACTTGAGTAGAAAACTATGCAAAAACAATACATATAGGAATAGGCCAAAGTGCAGAAAACCCTCCTGAACTTATTATGATTTTCACTTTGACGATCTGAACTTTCAATATCTTATTTGAAATAATTCCAGGGCTTACAATGCTGAAGAGAGTTTGCAATGATTAAATTATCCCTTGATTCCAGTTCTCCTCCTTGTCTCTAGCACCACTACCACCATCACCACCAGTTGCACCTCTTTGTCCCCATCCACATCTCCCTTGTCCTCTTCGTCCTCCATCTAAACCAGCGCCTCCGATGGCTCATCTCTCTCCCTCATCTCTACCAAAAACCACCCCTCCGCCACCACCGTGCTCCTCTTTTCTACCATATTCTCTTTATTTTTCATTGGAACCAACTCCACTTTCTCCAGGTTTAATGGTGTGTATTGCCAATCCTGATGCCCTGCCATCGAATTTGAACATTATGTATATCCATTAGCTATCAGCTTGTGGTGTCAATATTGATTATTGAGTATGGGAGTTTAATTATAAAATGTTTTATCCTTAAAACAAGTTTTTCGATTCTGAACATACCTTCATCAGGTAAGCGTGTTCAATTAGTAATTTTCCAGCAAGTTACTCTAATATATAACTGGTGATTTCTTTTTCTCTGAACTCTATCCAGGTTCTATCCCCTGAATTTACCTTCTATGACAATTCTAAATTGTCGACGGATGATTCGTTGCAGATAGAGAAGCTTCTTCGTGCAAAGATGGATTTTAGTTTCATGTGTGTACTTTATCTCATCTTACTGGTTATAGTTGCCATTAAATTGTAATTTCTTTTTTTGTCTTTATTTTTGCAGTTTATTCATCCATAGTATCCTTGCATGTGTCTTATGCTCTATAAATTTGATATAGGTATGCTTCGAAGGAAAATGACATATGGGCTCGCTCGATTGTAAAAGATCTCACTATTGAGGCTGGTTCAGGTCTGGTTGTTCTTGAGCCAGTTGATATTTCCGGAGGATATACTTCTGTTAAAGACAAGACCAATGTTTCATTGGCAACTACTGACATATGCATCCACCTTTCTCTTGCTGTTGTTTCGCTCTTACTTAAGTTGCAAAATCAGGCTCTCGCAGCATTACAATTTGGCAATATCAATCCACTGACTTCTTGCACCAACTTCAAGCGAGTTTGGGTATCACCAAAAGGTCACTATTGTCTCTGCCTAGTAAATTGTGTGGTTGCACTTTTTTCTCAACTTTCAGGTAATATTTATTTTATGCTTCTATCTTTATGTTTTAATTAATCCATTAATGCAGGAGAACTACCTGGATACAATCTCACCTTTTGGAGGCCTCAAGCTCCTCCCAATTATGCTATATTGGGCGATTGTGTGACATCACGGTGGGCACAACTTCTTCTTAGCGCTAATATATTTTTATTTCATCTTCTAATTTTTGTCGATCTCATATATTCCAGCAGATGTTATCTTTTATATATCGTTGTAATGCATTTTAAGCATAACTAAACAATTATCTCATTGACATTCTTGCATTTGTGACCTTTACTTTTTGATGGATAGCTTAAAGCTATAATGGTTTTTCTAGCTGCTCAAATCTGTCATTTTCTTTTGATCATGAGAGTTTGATGAAAAAAACAGCAGGGCAGGCATTGGTTTATTTGAATTTACCAACCTGAATTTAACAAACTGAATTTGTCATGTTTTTAATTGGTCAAATTGTGCAGAAATCTGTTCAATTGAATAAATTTTCCCTGTTCATCAGTGCCCCATACATATATATTTATACGTACATATGTGTGTGTGTGTGCACGCGCGTGCGTGTGTATATATATATATATATATATATATATATATATATATATATATATATATATATATATATATATATATATATATATATATAGAGAGAGAGAGAGAGAGAGAGAGAGAGAGAGAGAGAGAGAGAGAGAGAGAGAGAAGGGCTTATATGCTTTCAAAAGCACAAGCCCAACTATGCTTGTGATTTTTTTACCATTGGATATGTATTGAGATACGTGCTATTGTAAAATCAACTAAAGAAAGAGAGAGAAAGTACAATAGCACGGATCTCAATGAAAATCCAATGGTATAAAAATCACAAGCATAATTGGGCTAGTGCTTTTGAAAGTATATAAGCTCTACTTTATATATATATATATATATATATATATATATATATATATATATATCAGAGAATAAAGTGTCGCCCCGTGCCGCTCGGCACGGGGCGGCACGTACCGTGCCCCCAATATGAGGGCACGGTACAAGGGGGGTGCCAAGGCACCCCTCGTGCCGCGATACCCGTGAGGGTATCGCGCAAGACAACGCGATAACCGCGAGGGTATCGCATCGCGGCACAATGCCGTGCGTGCCGTCCCCCCATTTTTTTTCTGCTTTTTTTTTGTGCAAATCCTTCGCTCTTTCTCTCTCTCTCACACACACGCACAATTAGTTTTGATTTTTTTGTTACGGTTGTTTTTTTTTCTCTCACAATTAGTTTTGATTTTTTTTGTTGTGATTGTTTTTTTTTTGGGTGGGCTTTTGTACCTCTCATCCGTTGTTGTTTTTTTTTTTTTAATAAATTTTTTTTTTTGGTAGGTCCTTATGTCTCTCATCCAATTTTTTTTTTGGGATTGCCCTTTATATTTTCTACGTGATTTTTTTTTCTTTTAAATATTTTAAATTTGTAAAAATTTTTTTTTAAGAAATATAAAATTAGGTAATTTTTTTATTTGTATTTTATAAAAAGTTGAAAATAAATATAATTGATTTAATTAATTATTATATAGTCAAAATTTTAATTATTTTAGATAGATCTAGTATTTTATATGAGATTTGCGATAAAAATATTTTTAACTTTGAAAAATTCTATTTTTGAATTTAAAAGATTGAAAATATTGATAAAATTAAAAGATAAATTGAATCAATTAATACTTAAATTTGTTTAATTTATTTGTCATATAATTTATTGTTAAGTTTTTATGAATAGATCTAATATTCTAATATTTTTTAAAATTTATTTTAATAAAATCAAAAGAATTTTTCAAGTTGATAAATATGATTTTCTCATCATGTTGTTCTTTTTCTAACTTTTTTGAATGAATTTTACTTGTGAATTTTATTATTATATTTTAATTTCTATTCTCTATGAGGTATAATTTTTTTACATTTAAAAAAGCTTACTACTATAATAATTGATGAGTATAGTAAGCTATATATAGTCAATATTTATAATTATTTAACTAAACCTTTCAAAATAACATTATAAAAGCTTATTGAGAACAAAAAAAAAAAAAAAAAAAAAAAAAAAAAAACGTGCCAGAGCGTGCCACTGGGAGGTCATGCATATCCATCGGCACGTAAGCATGCCACGTGTCAGCACGGAAGCGTGCCTGTGCCGTGCCAGGCGGACAACGGCACGCCCCCCGTGCCACGACACTTTATTCCGTGATATATATATATATATATATATATATATATATATATATATATATATATATATATATATATATAAAGAGAGAGAGAGAGAGTTAGGTTGGTATGCTTTTAGAAGCACATAGCCCTCCGTACTTCCAAGTCGTTTTCGTTGTTGGAATTTCCGGATCGACGATCGACTTCGTTAGACTTGATCTAGAGTATTTAAAAGACTTAGAAAATAAAAATTTTCGATATTATTTGCCTAGTGATCGATGGGGCTTAAAATCAACAATTTTAATAGTCGTGGTGAGCCGTTTGCAAGTTTAATGGTGTAGAAATATGCAAATCACGAGAAATTTTGATAGAAAATTTTTTATACTATATAAAACAAGATTAATATCTTTGCTCTAAAATTTTAGTGTCATATCTTCACATTTTGTGGGATTTTTATTTTCCGCCGTTGATTTTGGGCCCTTTCAATCACTGGGTAAATGATATCGAAAAATTATAAAATTTATTTTCTAGATATTTTAAATACTCTAGATCAAGTCTAACAGAGCTGATCGCCGATTCAAAATCCCAACATTGAATACGACTTGGAGGCACGGAGGGATCCATTCTTCTAAAAGCATACCATCCTCTCTCTCTCTCTCTCTCTCTCTCTCTCTCTCTCTCTAGAGATAGAGAGAGAGAGAGAGTCCAGCTATGGTGCTTGTAAAAGTATCAATCACTTGGCACTTGTAAGTTTATCACCATTAGATCTATCCCTTTAATCAATTCCACCCATTAGATCATACTATTCCACCAACCACCCACTAAACCCTAAGGGCTCACTATCATCCTAGCCGCCTATCATTTCATCCAAGGGCCGAAAACTTACAAGCGCCAAGTGCTCATCATAGCCGGACTTTATATATGCATGCATGTATGTATGTATGTATATATCTTGTGTAACTATGTTCCATTAGCTAAAATGTCCCTTGTCTTGTTGTTTTTAGTTTGTTAATTTATCTTGATATTCAAATGCTTTTGCAGACCTATACCACCTTCACAGGTGGTTGTTGCAGTAAGTAACACCTATGGCCGTGTAAGGAAGCCTCTTGGTTTCAGGCTCGTCGGTGTGCTCTCTGCCTCTCATGAGTTGGGCAGGCAAACTCAATCATCCAATAATTATAACAGCAATGAGTGCTCCATCTGGATGCCAATTCCTCCACCAGGCTACTCTGCAGTGGGATGCGTCGCCCATGTTGGAAACCAGCCACCTCCAAATCACATTGTTTATTGCCTCCGTTCTGATCTTGTTACATCTGCCAATTTCTCAGACTGTACATATTACGTTTCATCTAATCAAGGGTACTATTTCTTTCTCTAGTGTTTCACTCTGTGCAGCAATGTACCTAGTTTTGTGCCTGACTTAATCCCATATACTGTGTTCAGGAATTTGTCTGGATTTACCATTTGGCATGTTGATAATGTTGTTGGGACATTCTATGCTCATAATTCGTTAGAGTACCCTCCTGAAGGGGAATTTTTTGACTTGCACCAGATTGTTCTTCGTAATCCCAATTCAAACTTCTATTACAGTAAAAGTCATGGTTCAAATGCTTCTGTTGTCAAAGAACAGCATACAAATCAAGTGGATAGCAGCAGCACCACTTCTGGGTGGGATGTCATAAGATCATTATCGCGATCTAGCAGCTATTACATATCAACTCCGCACTTTGAAAGGATATGGTGGGATAAAGGTTGTGATCCAAGAAGACCAATTTCTATATGGAGACCATTACCTCGTCCTGGTTTTTCTGCCCTTGGTGATTGTGTAACAGAAGGGTTGGGCATTGATCTTCTGCCATTTTCTTTTTGATAATATGCATATATAAGATAATCTATCTGAGTATCTGTGAAAAATCTTAATCATCATATATGTTCTTCAAATACTAGATTTCTTACAAATATTCCCTTATATTAATTATGCTCTTCTTCAAAGTAATTTTTTAATGCTGTACGAACTTTCCCTAGCAATCGGATGACTCTCTAACTTAGATATCTTTTGTAAGAAACTGCACTTTTTAGGAGTACCAATTTAAATTCAATTATAGAGAAATGAACTGTAAATAGATGATTTTTCAGGGATATAAATGTAAAAACCCCCATATTTTGTAGTCGGTGATTTGCTTTGGAGATATTCATTTATTTGCTTCTCACTGTCTTAGGTTGGAGCCTCCTGCTCTTGGGTTGGTGTTCAAGTGTGATAATTCGATGATTTCTGCAAGACCTGTGCAATTTACTAAAGTTGGACATATAGTTGGAAAGGGTGTAGATGAAGCATATTTCTGGTATCCCATTCCTCCCCCTGGGTATGCTTCCCTGGGATGTGTGGTAACAAAAACAGATGATGAGCCAAAGAAGGATTCTATTTGCTGTCCAAGGATGGATCTAGTGAACCAAGCAAATGTGTCTGATGAAGCTATTTCTTGTTCTTCCAGCTCAAAGGGTTCCAACTGCTGGAGCATCTGGAAAGTGGAAAATCAGGTCAATTAAATATGCCCCTTTGATAATATACTGGCTTTCAAGCTCTAACTTGCTAAAGTTAAACATTTATGTATCGAGATAACTACTTATATAACCTGCAAGCTAATCTTATTTCTCTGCAGCGACTGAATATTTCATAAATGCCCTTCAAATACGTTTTCCTCTTTCAGAGTCTTTTGTATATTTGAGTACGCTATCACTGTGTTGCAGGCATGCACTTTTCTTGCACGATCTGATCATAGAAGGCCTTCCGTCCGCCTGGCATACAGCATAGCTGACTACATAAAACCTAAAGCGCGTGAGAATGTAACTGCTGATTTGAAGTTGGGCTTCTTATCAATCAGCATCCTCGATGGCTCTTGTGGAATGGTGACTAACTTTGCTAAAGCATATTCATGTATTCTTAGTTGAGGAAACAATGACAGTATTATATATTTACTGTTCTATTCTTATTACACTCTTTTTAATTTACACAGATGACACCACTTCTGGACACGACAATTACGAATATAAATATTGCATCTCATGGACGGCTTGACGCAATGAATGCTGTATTGATCTGTTCAATTGCAGCATCAACATTTAACAGACAGTTAGAAGCATGGGAGCCTCTTATTGAACCATTTGATGGATTATTCAAGTATCTGCTTATTGACCTACTTTTCTTGCATTCTTTAAATCAAAATTACTAATTGTTTTTATCATTAGATATGCTCTTTCTTTTTCCGCCCTAATTTTTCTCTTCATCTTGTGGAGGCTTGAAACATATGATACCAGCGAACAGAAAGTTGGCAAGAGAGTTCGTGTTGCTGCAATTTCTCCCTTAAATCTCAATCTAAGTGCTGCAAATCTTGAAACCTTGTCAGACACTTTGATTTCCTGGAATAGACAAGATGATTTAGAGATTAAGTCATCGAGGAAAAATGAGGTCATATTACATGCTTGATTTCTAAATAAGGTTTTACAACCTCCTGCATCTGCTATCAAAAAACTAATTTCAGCACTTTTTTACAGGAAGACGATGAAAATCGGGAACATGATGATCTATCCTATTCTGCGTTGAATGAAGATGATTTTCAGAAAGTTTTTATTGAAAATAAGCTTGGATGTGATGTTTATCTGAAAAAAATAGAGCAAGATAAAGATAGTATCGAGCTCTTACAGCATGATAATCTGGTTTCAGTATTGATGCCGCCTCCCAGTTTCTCAGATAAGCTGAATGTAGTGTCCAGATCTGAGGAAGCAAGATATTATGTTGCCATACAGATCTTTGAATCTAAGGTCAGACGTATATTTCATCTACTATTTAGTTATGTTTTCTTCTGTTCATGTTGAAAATCTTAGAAATGATTCCACTTGATTGCAGGGACTACCGATTGTAGATGATGGCAACAATCAGGATTTTTTTTGTGCATTGCGTTTGCTTATAGACGGTAATGCCTCGGATCAGTACAAGTTGTTCCCACAAAGTGCGAGGACAAGATGTGTAAAACCATTGATCTCAAATAGTAGTGACACGAGTAAAGGCCATGCTCAGTGGAACGAACTTTTTATATTTGAGGTTCCGGAAAAGGTAGCCATAAATTACTTACTGTCTTGCAATGCTTGTTCTTTGAGCACCTATAGGTGCATTATAGAGTACTTATTTTTACTTGGATCTTCCACGCCACCTGAAAACTGGAAAATCTGTGATGTCATCATTTATAAGCAAACCTGGGTTTCAAGTGCCGCCCGTGCCGCTCGGCACACGGCGGCACGTACCATGCCCCTCAAATGGGGGCACGGTACAGGAGGGGTATCGCCCCCCAGCGTCTCGGCGATACCCTTTGGGTATCGCCCGAGAAAGGGCGATAAGAGTCAAAGTTTTTCCCCCCTTTTTTTTTTTTTTTTTTCAATCACATGTGTAGAGTATTTTTTTGTTATTTTTTAAAAAAATTACATGTTGTATAGTACATATTTTTTGTTTTTTTGTTTTAATCTTTAAAAGATTTAGGTTATTTTGTTCACTAACTAATTTAGGTTGTTGGTAAATGTGAGTATTTTTAAGAGATTTAGATTATTATTATTTACTAACTAATATATAAAAAGTAAAGAGATAAGATAAAATGAGAATGTGGTTATAAATCAGATCTTTAAAAGATTTAAGTTGTTATTATTCACTGACTAATAGCAATCTAAATCCTTTAAAGATTTAGGTTTTATGATTAAAAATATTTTTTTTCTCTTTTCCTTCTTATATTAGTTAATGAATAATAACAATCTAAATATTTTAAAAATCTAATCGGTACCCACATTCTCATTTTATCTTATATTTCTACAATAACAACCTAAATCTCTTAAAAATCTGACTCGTACCCACATTCCTATTTTATTTACGTATCTCTCTGTAATTTTGTTTGAAATTAATTTAATCATGAAAATTATAGCGAAAGGCGGTCTACCCTCTTTAGAAGGCGGTGAGCCTTCTGTATGTGGCGCTGATATAGCAAAATTAGGGTTAGTTTTATAAATAAAATTTTGATAAGATTATTTCGCAAATTATAAAATTTTAGACGGTTATTTTGAAAAAAACTCCATTGTACTTTATATATAAAAAAAATTATCAATATGTTAATTGGTGAGTATAATAAGCTATATATAGCCAATATTCATAACTTTTTGACTAAACATTTCAAAACAATATTATAAGAGCTTATTGGAAACAAAAAAAACAAAAAAAAATCGTGCCAGAGTGTGCCACTGGGAGGTCATGCGTATCCATCGGCACGCAAGCGTGCCACGTGTCGGCACGGAAGGGTGCCCGTACCATACCGTGCCAGGTGGCGAGCGGCACGCCCCCGTGCCACGGCACTTAATTCTTTGAAGCAAACACATACTCAAAATAATAAGCCTGCATATGAGCATTATTTATTTCAGGAATTTTCATAGGCTCTAATCTCTCAGTTGTTGCAGTTTGCTTAGTATCAACTTTATCTTCATTTTATGAGTTACCCATGTTGATTTGGTTGCTATGCGTAATCATCTAGTCGTTCAATTTAACCATTACCCAATTCCTATCAAGGCATAGCACTACACAGCTGTATATTTCTATATGTTATGATGCCTCAAAATTAAGTTTAGGGCTAAAAGAACTGGTTTTTGTGCCTGTAAGTAGGTGTTGAGCAGGTTGGGTTCATTCATATTTTAGCCAACCTATTTAATCAGTGGGACAGCAAACTGAAACAGACCCCTCATGATCAAGAAACTGAACCTAACTGGTTTTTGTGCTGGTAAGTAGGTGTTTGAGCAGCTTTAGTTCCTCCCTGTTTAAACAAGTTCTATGGAACTACAAACTCAAACAGAGTCCACATGATCAAGAAACTGAACCAAACTGATTTAGGCTGTTTATGTTTGGCTTCAGTTTGAGTTTTATATATATATATATATATATATATATATATATATATATATATATATATATATATATATATATATATATATATATATATAGAGAGAGAGAGAGAGAGAGAGAGAGAGAGAGAGAGAGTAGGACGTGTGCTATTAGGAGCACGGAGGCCTCCGTCCTCCTAAGCCATTTTCAATAATGGAACTTCTAAATCGACGAATGATTCCGTTAAATTTGATCTAGCGTATTTGAAGTATCTTGAAAATAAATTATTTTTTTATATTATTTTATTTCGATAATGGAACTTCTAAATCGACGAATGATTCCGTTAAATTTGATCTAGCGTATTTGAAGTATCTTGAAAATAAATTATTTTTTTATATTATTTTACCTAGTGATCGAAATGACTCAAAATCATCAGTTGAAAATAAAAATCTCACAAAAAGTTATAATATAGCACTAAAATTTTGTATCAAATATATTAATCTTACTGTAGATAGTATAAAGAATTTTCTATTAAAATTTTATCTGATTTGAATATTAATATACCATTAAACTTGCAAATGGCACACATCAACTATTAAAAATTATTGATTTTGAACTCTTTTGATCATTAGGTAAATGATATCGAAAAATTATAAAATTTATTTTCTAGATATTTCAAATCAAGGATTAAAGTGCCGTGGCACGGGGGCGTGCCGATATCCGCCTATCACGGTACGGAAAATGCACGCTTTTGTGTCGACACGTGGCACGATTGTGTGTCGATGGATACGGATGACCTTCCAGTAGCACGCTTTGGCACTATTTTTTTTTAGTTATTTTGTTTCCAACAAGCTCTTATAATATTATTTTGAAAAGTTTAGTCAAATAACTATGAATATTGGCTATATATAGCTTATTATACTTACCCGTTAACATACCGGTAATTTTTTTTATATATAAAGTACAACTATATCTCACAAAAAATAGAAATTATAATATAATAATAAAATTTACAAATATAATAATTATTTAAGTTTACATATTTACAGAAAGATGACTGTTTAATTCCACATAGATTGTCGCGGTGGATCATATGGCATATTGTGATATGCAGATACCAAATTTATTTGTTAATATTGGTATAGATATTGGTGGTTCTGTGAGAAAATCATATATTGCTGGTATATCTCATTATATTGTCATACCTAATGTGCATATGTAATTGGATCGCGGATATGATCGACAATAGTCATCATAACAGGTCATAATAGATAATATCTCATTATATTGTTGTACGTAATGTGCATATGCAATCATCACGGGTGGAAAGAGGAAAAAAAAAAAAAAAAAGGTAATAACATGTACGGAAAGGAAAAAAAAAATGATCGGCATAGCACATTGCCGGCGATACCCTATGGGTATCGCTAGCATGGAGGGATCCTAAGAGACCCCTCTTGTATCGTGCCCCTACATGTCGAGTGGCACAGGGAAGCACTTTAAAGTTTAAACCCAACTTCAAATACGCTATATCAAATCTAACAGACCTGATCGTTGATTCGGAAGTTTAATCATAAAAAACGGCTTAGGAGCATGGAGACATTCGTGTTTTTAATAACACATAAGTCTTATTATATATATATATATATATATATATATGAGTCCAGCTACTATACTATCGATAGCACCAAGCATTTAGTGCTACCAAGTTTTATACTGTTAGATCTACCCCTTTGATCATTTTCACCCATTAGATCATACTATTTCCCAAACCACCCACTAAACCCTAGGGGCCTACTATTATCCTAACCGCACATCCTTTCATCCAAGGGTTAAAAACTTAATAGCACCAATGACTTGGTGCTATTAATAGTATAGCAGCCTAGTTCTATATATATATATATATATATATATATATATATATATATATATATAGAGAGAGAGAGAGAGAGAGAGAGAGAGAGAGAGAGAGTTGAGCTAGAATATATTAAAAAGCACCCAGGGGTTGCTGCTTTTAGATTTGTAGCCCTTAGATGGAGGTGTTGTAGTGTTAGGACGATAGTAGCCCACTTGGGTTTAGTGGTGGTAGGTGGAATAGTATTTGATCCAAAGGCTACTAGTAGTTATGGGGTAGATCTAAAAGCACCAATGGAATGGATTTGTATTTTTAGATTTTTCTGGCTAAACTATATACATATATATATATATATATATATATATATATATATATATATATATATATATATATATATATATATATATATATATATATATATATATATATATATATATGCGCTAGGCTTGTGTGCTTTTAGAAGCACGGTGGCCTCCGTGCTATCAAGTTGTTTTCGATGTCGTTAGACTTGATTTAGAGTATTTAAAGTACCTAGAAAATAAATTTTTTGATTTTTCGATATCACTTACCTAGTGATCGAAGGGACCCAAAATCAATAATTTTAATGGTCGTGGCGACAATCAATAATTTTAATGGCCGTGGTGACCTTTTTGCAAGTTTAACGGTGTAGAAATATCCAAATCGCGTGAAATTTTTATGGGATTTTTATTTTTCCACCGTTCATTTTGAGGCTACTCATTCACTAGGCAAACGAAATATAAAAATTACGAAATTTGGTTTCTAAATTGTTTTAACACTGTAAATTATGTCTAACTGAACTGATCGCCGAATTGGATATCTCATCATCGAAAACAACTTATAAATATGGAGACCTCTATGCTTCCGAAAGCATAGGAGCTTAGCTCATATATATAGAGAGAGAGACAGACAGACAGAGAGTCCGGTTACTATACTATCAATAGTACCGAGCACTTAACACTATTGACTTTTCGGCCCTTGGATGAAGGGATGTGCGGTTAGGATTATAGTGGCTCTTTAGGGTTTATACTATTCTATTTCACCAACAACCCACTAAATCCTAGGGAACTACTATCATCCTAACCGCACATCCCTTTATCTAAGGGCCGGAAACTCAATAGTACTAAGTGCTTGGTACTATTGATAGTATAGTAACCTCGTTCTATATATATATATATATATATATATATATATATATATATATATATATATATATATATATATATATATATATATATATATATATATATATATATATATATATATATAGAGAGAGAGAGAGAGAGAGAGAGAGAGAGAGAGAGAGCTAGGCTCCTATGTTTTGAAAAGTACGGAGGCCTCCGTGCTTGTAAGTTGTTTTCGATTATGGGACATCCGATTTGGCGAATGGTTCCGTTAGACTTGATCTACAATGTTGGAACTATTTAGAAACCAAATTTTATAATTTTTTTACTTCGTTTGCCTAGTGAACAAGTAGCCCCAAAATGAACAGCTAAAAATAAAAATATCATAAAAAATAGTGATAAAAAATATCAAATTTCAAATCAGAAGTATTGGTCTTACTCTTGATGTTAAGTAGAATTTTTTATTAAAGTTTCACCTAATTTGGATTGTTCTACACCGTTGAACTTACAAACGTGCCACATCGGCCGTTAAAATAGTGATTTTTGAAACTCTTTGATCATTTGGAATGATGCTGAAAAATTATGAAATTTAGTTTCTAAATAGTTCTAATAGTGTATATCATGCCTAACGGAGCTGATCGTCGAATCGAATGTTCCATCATCGAAAACAACTTACCAGCACGGAGGTCTCCGTACTTTTGAAAGCATAGAAGACGTACTATATATATATATATATATATATATATATATATATATATATATATATATATATATATATATATATATATATATATATATATATATATATATATATATATATATAGTATAGTAGAGCTTAACGGCACAAGCCCAACTATACTTGTGAATTTTTTCATTAGATTTGTATTGAGATTTGTGCTATTGTAAAGTCAACTAAAGAGAGAGAAAGAGAAAGTACAATAGCACTGATCCAATACAAATCCATCTAATGATAAAAAATTCACAAGCATAGTTAGGCTTGTGCTTTTGAAAATATATAAGCTCTACTCTATATATATATATATTGCCTTCTGACATGTTCATCAATTGAGTTCTCTATTAGAGAGGTTGCCGGTTCAAATTATGCTGGGCTACTATTCTAAGTAGTACATTTTTCTTTTCTTAGTGGCTTATATAAGCAAAACCAGACATGCAGTTTACTAAATTGGTTTGATATTTTCTGTTAATTCCTCCCAAATCGGCTAGTGTTGTTGCAGTTATAACTTAATTAGATGGTTATATGTTTTCATACTTTTCAGGGATCAGCTAATCTAGAGATTGAGGTTACAAATCTTGCTTCAAAAGCTGGGAAGGGTAAGCTCAAGATCCTTTTATCGTAATTGTGATATGCAACCTTAGTTCACAAATGATTCACAATCTGGGGTCTCCGCCACTAGACTAATCAATGTTAGCTCCCAGCAGCTACTTTTTTTATGTCCAAATTATGGGCTTTTAACAAATTTTTTTTACAAATAGCCCCCTTAAATTTACATTTGCAAACTTGGCCCTATTTTTGCCACGTGAGTGCCACGCAAGCGCCATGTGAGTGCTAGGTGTTTAAATTGAACATGGTAAATGATTTTTCGTGTTTAGGCAAGGTAAACCATTTACTGTGTTTGAAGTAATTATTGAATTTTGATGAACGGAATGAGAAGGAGAAGAGAAGAGGCAAAGCAGGAATGGAGAATCCGTGTTTGAAGTAATATTTTAGGATTTGATGGATGGGAAGAGAAGGAGAAGAGGAGGCAAAGTGGATAGTTTATAAATATTTGATGGACGGGAAGAGAAAGAGAAGAGGAAGAGGCAAATCGGGAATGGAAAATCCGTTTTTGAAGCAATTTTTGGAGATTTGATGGACGGGAAGAGAAGAAGAGGAGGAGGCAAAGCGGGAATGGGAAATCCGTGTTTGAAGTAATTTTTGAGGATTTAATTCACGGGAAGAGAAGGGAGAAGAGGATGAGGCAAAGCGGGGATTTGTTTAAACACGGTAAACCATTCACCGTATTTAAAATATAGTGAATGGTTAGACACGTTAAACCATTCATCGTATTTAAAACACAGTGAATGGTTAACTGTGTTTATAACACGGTGAATGATTAACTATGTTCAACTTAAACACCCCCATTTCTGGTGCTTGCGTGGTGCTTACGTAGCAGAGACAAGGTCAATTTTGCAAATATAAATTTTAGGGGGTTATTTGTAAAAAAAAAGTTGTTAGGGGGCCAATTGCAAAAAAAAAATCCCCCAAATTAACATGCTAGACTACTTAACTGTATCAGGTTGGAGAACCCTTTTTTTTTTAGTCATGCTGGAGATTTTTGATAAACGTAATTCTTCATATGAAAATAGTAGTTTAATAGTTGATGCAGAAAATCTAGAAATTCAAGTTACCTGTTAGTTTATATGGTAATACACCCTTATTTGGTGCAACATTGCTTTTGAAATTGAAGGTGAAGTTATTGGTGCTCTGTCTATCCCTGTGGGACGTGCTGCTACTACACTGAAACGGGCTCCTTCCATGAAGATCCTTCGGCAAGCTGCTGACTTCCAGCATGTTTCTTCATGTCCTCTCAGGAGAAAGGTAACTGAGTTTTCGTTCCTCAAATGTCAATTTCATTTCCTTTGACTTCAATCCTTGTATAATTAGATACTACCGTGCTTTTGTTGTCTATTCTTGTTTGACAAATTCAAAAGATGATCATTTAATATGCCAAGAAATTTTTTTATATGTTCAGGGTCAGCCAATCAATAATGAAGACAGGAAAGACTACGGTGTTTTGGTTGTTTCTACTTGTTATATTGAACGGAATAACCAACCAAGTTTCCAGAGCGGGACAGACGATGAAGAATTTGATACTGATGTTGGTTTCTGGATTGGCCTGAGCCCTGATGGTCCCTGGGAAAGCTTCAGCTCAGTTTTGCCACAATCGGTTGTACCAAAATCACTAAACAAGAATCCTTTTGCCTTTGAAGTTTCAGTGAGAAATGGAAAGAAGCATGGAGTTCTCAGGGCTCTTGCTCTTATTGCAAATGATGCCGACTTCAAACTCGAAGTGTCTGTGTGTCCTGTCAACATGCTTAGCAGTCCTTTTTCAAATTTGGAATCAGGCAGTTCTACCACTGTGATAGAAGAGGTATTTGAAAATCAGCGGTACCAGCCAATAGCTGGTTGGGGAAACAAGTCAGTTGGTTTCCGTGGAATTGATTTAGGACGTTGGAGCAACAGAGATTTCTCACATTCTTCAAAGGTAAGATAACATGATTTATGAACTATGTCATCTTCAACTACTACATTTGGATATTTTACAGTTACACACCATCTATGTAATACCCTGCAAAATCTGACTTAATATATACCCTTCAAAAACTTCGCTTCTTACCTATACACCTATGTACTAAATTCCCCTCTCAAAGCCTTTTTTTAACTTCCTCCCGAGGATTGAATGACTCCCCATTTCCTAACTGCACTTTCGAGGGGGGTATATTTGGAAAATCAGGTTTTACTGGGGTAACTAAGTGAATTTATGATTTTGCAGGAATATATATGTAAAAGATTCATTAATGTTATTGTATAAGGTTTTGTTTCATTGCTTTTAACAAAGAAACTACTCCACTATGAAGGACTTCTTTGAGCCTCCCCTCCCAGCTGGTTGGCGATGGACATCACCCTGGAAAATCGAGAAGTCCCAGTATGCGGACAGTGATGGATGGGCATATGGAACGGACTTTCAGAGCTTAAAATGGCCTCCTACTTCAAAATCATCTTCCAAATCACCTCTGGATTTTGTACGGCGAAGGCGATGGTACCGTACAAGGCAGCAGTTACCAGAAAAAGCTACAGATATCATGAGAAATATTATTGCTGTAATAAATCCACACTCGTCTACAGTTTTGCCATGGACAAGTACAATTAGAGATATGGACTTGTGCTTGCAAGTCCGACCTTATTCTGAGAATTCACAGGATAACTATACTTGGGGTCAAGTTTTCACTTTTGGTTCTTCTAATCAATCTACCAATCATCAGGATACACTTTCTCGACAAAGCACTTTGAAAAACCCAAATATCCGTTTGCAAAATTCTGTTCTTAGGTTGACCCAGCTTGAGAAGAAAGATATGATTCTTTACTGTAATCCTACTGTTGGTATCAAAAAGAATTTCTGGTTAAGCATTGGAATTGATGCTTCAGTTCTCCACACAGAGCTAAATTCACCTGTTTATGATTGGAAAATTTCTGTCAATTCGATTCTTAGACTTGAAAACAAGCTTCCATGTGACGCTGAATATTCTATCTGGGAGAGATCACTTGAAGGTAGTATGGTTGAACGGCAGCATGGCATTGTCTCCTCAGCTGGTAGTTCATTTGTTTACTCAGTAGATGTTCGAAGACCCATCTACCTCACATTGTTTGCTCAAGGTGGCTGGGCTTTAGAAAAGGTAACTCAAGCACAGGTATCACCTAGATTATTAAAGAATGCTGTGGTGAATCCTGATTTGAGAAATAAGTTCAAACCTCTCCGTTGTGAAGGTAGTATCAAATTTACCTGATAGGGCCAACTGTTATATGTTGCACTTATTTGCCATGTGGAAATACTTTATGAAAAGGTTTCAAGTATGATGTCACCTGTGCATTCTAAGTAGTCTGAGCATCTCTTGTTCCTTTCTGATGGTATTCATTTTTTTTTCCTTTCAGGACGCTATTTTAATAATGGATTTAATAAATCTGGATCATGCTTCATCTTTTTGGATGGTTCAAAAACAAAGTAACAGGTTTGGATCTATGTGCTGTACGAAAATAAGCTTCAATTTTGATACTACCCTTTTTATCTGGCTTTTTGGTGAATCAATAAATTTACCATCATGTCATTCATATCTAGTGCAACTCTTTTTCTTTTCTTTTCTTTTCTGGAGAATTGGATGCTGGATCATCATACATCATCTATAAAAGAGGTTTGAGAAATGGAAAATGTTCCGATAGATAAGTGGGTACACAAGAAAAGGATGGACTGGAACTTAATGTATTTATTGTGAGGTTTGAGCAGCTTCTGGTGATGATAAAGTGACAGAGCCTTAGAAGATGTTATGGTCATATGGGACATAGAAATGCAGATTCACCAGTTCAAAGAGCAAGAGAAGTCAGATAGTATATTTAACAATAACCAGACCGAGCGCCAAAAAAATTACATTATAAGATGATTAGGAGCGAGCCAAATCAAATAGAATATATCAACATAACCAAAATGATTCAAAAAGGGCATTTAAAAATGATTATGAAAGTGTTACTTGCTGTAGACTGAGAGAAGATTGGAGAAAAATGTAGGCGATTGGACATGTAGGATTCATTTGAGGGATTCCTTTAAATTTCTTAGGATTAATGTTTGCCGACCCTGTTTTGTACAGGATTATAAAATGGGATGAGCTGGCTGAGTGGAGTTAGAGGACACTATGAGAATTTATATAGCCGACCCCACTTCTTATTGGATTTTGGATAAAGCTGATCTGAGATGAAGTTGAGCTGGGAGGTTAGATGTGATGTGATGTGATGTGATGTGATATATTAGATCAAAAATAAGTAGTGTAATTATATTACTCAGAACTATTGCCTGGTCTAAAGAGCTTGACATTATATATTTAGTCATACGTTTCTCTTCTTTTTAAGAGCCCTCTAATTTTTGCTTATCGATGTAAACTTTTATTTCTTTTTCCTTTGATGAAATTTAGTTTCCTTTAGCATTTGTTCAATATTATGTAGTAAAAACTTGTTAATGAACTCCGACTGACTCTGGTAATTTAACATATTAATCTCTGAATTGCATAAATGTAACATAACCTACGTGCTCACCTTTCCAGGAGACTGCGCGTGAGTGTTGAGCATGATATGGGCGGAAGTGAAGCTGCACCAAAAACTGTGAGATTGTTTGTCCCCTATTGGATCCAAAATGATACCTCAGTGCCACTTTCCTATCGAGTTGTAGAGTTGGAACCTTCAGAGAATTCAGATACTGACACTCTCTCACTTACAAGAGCAATAAAATCCGCAAAGCTCACCTTGAGGAATTCCTCAAAGTCATTGGACCGATTAAAAACCAGCTCTCGGAGGAACATTCAAGTATTGGAGGTTATTGAGGACTTCAGTCCAAAATGTGTCATGCTCTCTCCGCAAGACTACATGAATCGTTCTGGGGTTTTGCCCTTCCAATCTAGGGGGGAAGATACATTAACCTCCACACGTGTTGGCATCTCTGTTGCAGCACATGATTCTACGTATTACAGTCCTGGAGTTTCTCTTCTTGAGCTTGAACGCAAGGTATGGAGGCACCTTCAAGCATCTCTTTAATGGTTTCCCTTTTTTTCGGGTCCAGATTTCTCATTATCGGAAATTGTCGATAGTGTAAAAGCTTAGCTGAGTTTTTGTGCAGGAGCGTGTTGATGTCAAAGCATATGCTCCTGATGGGTCATATTACAGGCTCTCAGCCCAACTAAAGATGGCTTCAGATAGAACTAAGGTTGCAATCTCCATAAATGTTGTTGGACCTCCTTAAAATATTTTCAATTCCACAAGAAGTGAAGTTTTTATTGTTAATTCACGAATAAGGTTGTTTCGAGGTGAATCTTATAAAATCCCAATCTTTTTGCAGGTTGTTCATTTCCTACCCCGTACGCTGTTTATCAACAGGATTGGACGCAGTATGTCTTTATCTCAGTTTAAGACTGATACTGAGGAGTTTCTACACCCAACTGATCCTCCAAAATTATTTAAATGGCAATCCAACATGGCAAATGAGCTTCTGAAGGTTAGAATTGACAATTCCTATTTCTATTCACTTTGTTTATACATATTCTTCTGAACTTACATGATTGCCATCACTTGTAATCAGTTGCGCTTGGATGGATACAAATGGAGTTCTCCTTTTAGCATTGAAAGTGATGGTGTCATGTGTATCTGCCTGAACAGTGATACAGGAAATGACCAAACGTTTATTAGAGTTGAAGTTAGAAATGGAACCAAAAGCTCACGCTATGAAGTTGTATTTCGCCTTGCTTCTTCTTCGAGCCCTTACAGGTATATTGAAAGGAAAGAAGAAAAGAAAATCATTTTGTTTTCTATTTTTATTTTCCCTACTTGTGTCTGTATGACGATTCTAACTTCTCATGGGCAGAATTGAAAATCGCTCCATGTTCTTGCCTGTACGATTTCGCCAAGTGGACGGTAGTGATGACTCCTGGCGCAGTCTGCCCCCTAATTCTGCTGCTTCATTTTTCTGGGAGGATCTTGGTAGACAACGGTTACTAGAGATCATGGTTGACGGAACAGATTCCTTAAGTTCTAGTAAGTACAGCATCGATGAGGTCAAGGATAATCAGCCCATTCCAACATCATCTGGGCCCATTAAGGCTTTGCATCTTACTGTTCTGAAAGAAGGTAAGACGCGCATTGGTCGAATTAGTGACTGGATGCCACAAAATGAAACTCAACAACAGATAAAAGAAAGAATTTTGTCGCCAATTTTCCTACCATCAGAGGTTGACTATACAGAGTCTTTTGTGGCATCGGATAGTGAATTTCACGTTACTTTTGATCTAGCAGATTTGGGCTTATCTGTTATTGATCATATGCCCGAGGAAATTTTATATCTATCCATACAGAATCTCTCACTTGCTTATTCATCTGGGTTGGGCTCCGAGATTAGTAGGTAAGAACAATTGATTGTTGATAATTGCTGCAGTTCTTTTCTGAAGCGATACTATCTTATACTATTTTTTTTAACGGCAGATTTAAGTTGCGGATGAGTTGGATCCAAATAGATAACCAATTATCCTTTACCCCAATGCCAGTTCTTTTTAGTCCACTGAGTCTGGGGAATCAACTGGACTACATTCTGAAGTTCTCAATGACCATGCAAACTAATAATTCTCTAGATTTTTGTGTGTATCCATATGTTGGTTTGCAGGTAAGATTTGTTCTGTCTTGTTCATGAGTTTCTATAAATAAAATAGGTTGATGTATCTTTTGATAATCTATGTAATTGTTGTCTACTGTTATCATGACACATAATTCCATTACATGAATGGTGATTCTCTCTTTTATGTCCCTCAAAAACTTCTTATTTGCTTGTTTACCCTTTAAAAAACTGATAATGCTTTTCCTAGATGTGATCTTTTGGAACGTTTGTTTTAGTGTTTTTAGGAGCAAGTGTTCACGTTGTAAACATTTAATTCATGTGTATGCCTTTTTCTTTTGAAGAAAAAGTAATTACACACACACACACACACACACACACACACAAAGCTAGGGTAGAATACTTCTAGAAGTAAACAGTTCTGCGCCGTTCAAAACAATGGGGCATCTGAAATGACAATCGGCACTATTAAACTTGATCTAGACTGTTTGAACTTTGTAGATTCCAAATTTCACAATTTTCTGTTGTCATTTGTCTAGTATTCGAGTGGTATTAAAATTGACTTATTTAATGGCTAATATAAGAAGTTGAGACAACTTGATCACTACGCAAACGGTCATGAAAAATCACGAAATTCGAGTCTTATGAAGTCCAAATAGCCTAAATCATGTTTAACGGTGTCAATTGTCGATCCGAATGCTCCATCGCAGAAACGATGTGGAAATAAACTCCTCCGTTTACTTCTAGATGCATTCTGTCTTTACTCTCTCTCTCTCTCTTTTTCTCTCTCTATATGTATATTGGGCTAGAAAACTATCGGTAGCAAATGGGCTCCGTTGCTACATTTATTCGTTTACGATCACTAGTATAATATTGATCTTGCTGTAGATAGTATAAAGAATTTTTTATCAAAATTTCATCTGATTTGGTATAGAGTTGAGCTGGAATGCTATCAGTAGCAAACGTACTATGTTGCCACCCTTTTGTTTTCGATGATGGGACTCCAAATTGATGATCAACACCGTTGAATATAATCTAGACCACGGGAAGTATCTAGAAATCAAATTTCAAATCTTTTAGATATCATTGACCCAATGATCAAAGAGTTGCAAAATTTATAATTTTAATGGTAGATATGAGTCTTTTGCTTGTTTAACGGTTGAAAGAAATCTAAATTTATTGAATTTTGGTTAAAAAAGATTTTAAACTATTTAAAACAAGATCTATACTCTTGATCTTAATTACAAGACTCCTATCATCACTTTTTGAAGGATATTCATTTTCAGTTGTTCATTTTTGTATCCACTTGATGGACAAGAAAAATAATCAAAAAAGCCTGAAATTTAATTTTCAGATAGTTTAAATGGTCTAGATCATATTTAACGGTGTCGATCGTCGTTTTGGAAGCTCCATCATAAAAAACAAATGGGTGGCAACGGAGTTCGTTTGCTAGTGATAGTTTTCCAGCTTAGAGAGAGAGAGAGAGAGAGAGAGAGAGAGAGAGAGAGAGGCTTGTGTGCTTTTAGAAGCAGGGAGGCCTCCGTGCTTCCAAGTTGTTTTCGATGTTGGGATTCCGAATGGACAATCAACTCCGCTAAACTTGATCTAGAGTATTTAAAAGGCTTAGAAATTAAATTTCGCGAATTTTCGATATCATTTACCTAGTGATCAAAGTGGCCCAAAATCAACAATTTTACTGGTCGTGGTGAGCCGTTTGCAAGTTTAACAGTGTAGAAATATTCAACTCACGTAAAATTTTGATAGAAAATTTTTTATACTATATAGAACAAGATCAATATCTTTGATCTAAAATTTCAGTATCATATCATCACATTTTGTGAGATTTTTATTTTCTGTCGTTGATTTTGAGCCATTTCGATCACCAAGTAGATGATATCGAAAAATCACAAGATTTATTTTCTAGATATTTCAAATATTATAGATCAAGTCTAACAGAGCCGATCGTCCATTTGGAAGTCCCAACATCGAAAATAACTTGGAACCACGGAGGTCTCCGTGCTTCTAAAAGCACACAAGTTGGACTATATATATATATATATATATATATATATATATATATACAGTATACACACACACATAAATACACACACACACACACACACACACACACACACACACACACACACATATATATATGTATATATATATATATATGTATATATATATATATATGTATATATATATATATATATGTATATATATATATATATATATATATGTATAAAGAGTTCACCTAGAATACAACCGATTGTAAATGAATAGCGTTTGCTATGAACTTTCTTGCCCTTGGATCAATACTATTCCACCTGCCACCACTAAACCCCAGGCGTTTGAGGGCTAAAATGTAGATAGTAAAGACGATTCCTTTACTATCAAAAGTATTCTAGCTTTATTCTATATATATATATATATATATATATATATATATATATATATATATATAACTAGGCTACTATACAATTAATAGCACCAAATCATTGGTGCTATTAAGTTTTTAACTCTTGGATGAAGGAATGTACGGTTAGGATGATAGTGGTCCTCTAGAGTTTAGTGGGTGGGTGGTTGAATAGTATTGATCTAAGGGTTGGAAATGATCAAAGGGGTTGATTTGACGGTGGAAAACTTGGTAGCACTAAATACTTTGTGCTATCGATAGCATAGTAGCTGGACTATATACATATATAAGCTAGGCTGGAATACTATTAATAGTACCAAGTCATTGGTGCTATTAAGTTTTTAACCCTTGGATTAAAAAATGTGCGGTTGAGATGATAGTGGGCCCCTTGGGTTTAATAGGTGGTTGGAAAAATAGTAAAATATAACGGGTGAAAATGATCAAAGGGGTTGATCTAAGGGTAGAAAACTTACTAGCACCAATAACTTGGTACTATTAATAGTATTAGTAGCCGGACCCTATATATATATATCCGTGTGCAACTGTTCAAAGAACTGAGATGGTTTTTCACTCCTTTATAGGTTCCTGATAATTCTTCATTTTTGGTGAACATTCACGAACCAATTATTTGGCGTCTTCATGAAATGCTGCAACAAGTGAAACTTGGCCGGGTATTTGGCTCTCAATCTGCTGCTGTTTCAGTAGATCCTACTATTAAAATTGGGTATGCAAAAATGTTATGAACTTTTTCCGGAAGTTTTAAGTTTGTTTGTATTCTGAACATACTTATATTAAATGACTCTTGTTTGTTAGGCTTCTTAACATCTCGGAGATCCGATTCAGAGTATCCATGGCTATGTCACCTACTCAACGGCCCAGAGGTGTTCTTGGATTCTGGTCCTCTTTGATGACTGCATTGGGAAACATGGAGCATATGCCAGTGAGATTGCTATTTACAATGATTCTACAAATTAGTCCACGAACTTGTGATTGTTGTTGATTGCTATTTTGCATTCATTGATATGCTGCTTGAGCATGCATTCTTTGTGTCTGCTTGACCTTGCTTCTAGAGCAGTTTGTCTGCTATAGAAAGCTGAAGCTTACGGAAATCTAGCATTTGGGCAACAAAAAATTTTGAAGTTTTTTCTGTGGTGGGAAGTTAAAATGAACTTTTCAACCTAAAAAGTGGAAGCTTCAATTTGAAGATTCTCAAACAGCATTTGAGCAGAAGATCTAGCCATGCCAAACAAGCCCTTATCACTTTTATTGCTTGAATGACTTGTATGCAACAATTCTACATTGCTGTAATTTTTCTAAGCATGTTTGCATATTTTAGGTACGTATTGCTCAAAGATTCCGTGAGGATGTATGCATGCGTCAAAGTGCTCTTGTCAGCAACGCAGTATCTAATATCCAGAAGGATCTTCTTAGCCAGCCCCTTCAACTACTCTCTGGTGTTGACATTCTTGGGAATGCTAGTAGTGCACTTAGCAACATGAGTAAAGGTGTTGCAGCTTTATCTATGGATAAGAAATTCATCCAGAGTCGACAGAAACAGGTTAGCTCGAGATTCCCATTTCTCTGAACCATCATATAAAGCACCTTATTGGTGACATTTTGTTCCTTCATAATACTTCTTCCAGGACAGCAAAGGTGTAGAGGACATTGGCGATGTTATAAGGGAGGGAGGTGGAGCTCTGGCTAAGGGACTATTTAGAGGAGTGACTGGCATATTAACAAAGCCGATTGAAGGTGCGAAATCTTCTGGTGTCGAAGGCTTTGTTCAAGGTGTTGGGAAAGGCATAATTGGTGCTGCTGCTCAGCCTGTGAGTGGGGTCCTTGATCTTCTATCAAAAACTACTGAAGGAGCGAATGCTGTGAGGATGAAGATATCATCTGCTATAATGGCGGAAGAGCAGTTGATCCGTAAGCGCATCCCTCGAGTAATTGGGGGTGATAACTTGCTGCGCTCTTACGATGAAGAAAAAGCTGCAGGGCAGGTGATAAAACATTTCCTTTTTCACATGTTAGGAACTTTAACTTACAATACTAGTTTGATCTATAGTGCTCCCCTAGTTTACCAATTTATGTTCCTTTTGTTTTGTTGATTGTAAATATCTTTTCCAGATGAAGACACTAGTTCTACCATTGTAGCTCGTCCTTTCAGTGCTCAAGCATGAACCTGAGACGTATACTGTGTCTATATTATAGATCTAAGAATCTTATTGCTAGCTCATTTAGTTACTCTTATGTATTTTGTTGTAATTTGTCATCTTAGTTTACTTGGGTTAGATGAGCATAGTATTGGATACTGTAGATTACTGTAGTCACAAACTTCTTGGCAATTTTAAGGGTAAAATTGTCATTGCTGTTATTTATGCCATCTGGTTTAGCCTTCCTAGTTTTCATGAGCGTTTCTTTTTAGTCATCAAAGACGTTACCAAATACTTCTCCACTCTTGGGTTGTTGGTTTGATATGGTTCTCTCGCTTTATATATTTTGTTCTTGTGCATATTAAATTCCTTCATTGAAATTGGCAATTTTTCCATATTTGGCACAGCAATCCTGTGTGTTTTTCTTTGCCAAGGTTGAGCACTATCTTGAGAGATTACTGTAGGTTGATAACTGTTTTGTTGAAGATTGGTTAGTTCCTTCGAGAACCCCTCAAAATTATAATACAATCTGTTTTCACGTGCTAATTTTTAACCTTATGTTTCATGAAAATCAGAGCGTGGTTTGTTTAGTCTTTAACGGCATCATGTTTTAGAACTCTTGCAATATCTTAAATATCCATTCTCTCATGTTATTATGTTAGTATAGCATGCTAACGTAAAACAATTTTTTTTTCTGTATCAATCAGGCTATATTGCAACTTGCTGAATCTGGCTCTTTCCTTGGTCAAGTCGACCTCTTTAAAGTCCGCGGGAAATTTGCATTTTCAGATGCTTACGAAGATCATTTCGTACTCCCTAAAGGAAGGATCGTTCTAGTTACCCATCGAAGAGTTTTGTTACTGCAGCAATCTACTAATATTCTAGCCCAAAGGAAGTTTAATCCCACTAGGGACCCATGTTCTGTAAGCTGGGACGTTCTATGGGATGATTTAGTGACGATGGAGTTGGCACACGGAAAGAAGGATCATCCGGGATCGTCACCTTCCAGACTTCTCCTGTATCTGCAAATGAAACCCTCCGATTCCAAGGAAGCTGTTCGTGTAATCAAATGTAGTCGTGGCTCTGATGAAGCCACCAGGATTTTTGCGTCCATTCAAGAAGCAATGGGAATTTACGGTCCATATGCTTCGAAGGTAACTAATTCATCGATGCTCAATAATCCACCAGTAGATATTCATAGAAAAATGTATTTTATGTCTTGAAATAGAAGTCTGGTTTGCTTACTTTTTTCCTTCAACAGAATGCGCACAAGCGGAGGGTACCGAGACCGTATACCCCACGTAGTACCATTGGCCGATCTGAAGTATTTCCAAAGGAAGTTTTTGGTAGTTGGGGTGTTCAAGATGAACACAAGTCTGTTCCTCCGGATTCATCCTTTGGAATGGTTAATGCTCAATCGCCAAATCAATAGCAGAAGAGTTCATTTCTGCTCATTCCTTGTAAAATATTCAGGGCGAGAGCAATGTGCGAATGTATATCTGAGTGTTACAAAGCTGACAGCTTCAGATAGGATGCATGCTAACTACAGGTCCTATACCTCCATAAAGGTATGACAAACAACAAAATGATATGCTCCTTACAGTTGCATGACACATCAATACCTTATGGTTATAGTTCATCGAACTATTTCGAAATTTTATAACCTCACTCGAACAATTTCAAAATTTTAGGCTTGCATCTAAGACGGCATCATCTCACTCGCATTAATTACTCTTCTGATGTAATATCCTTTGCAGCTGTTGGGGAAATTGTCTTACAACTACTCTTCCAACTACCTAGTATTGGTAGGAATCAGGCACCCTAATTGCGGATATAGTGATACTCAAGGGTTGTATAGCTATTGGAGCCAGCGCAAAGTTTCTTGTATTGTTCCATTCTTGGGAACTGCACCTTTTCTATTCAAAAAGGGAATTCAACTTAAAACATTGTAAATTCAGTGTATAATGTTGTTGTAAATAATGATTATTCTTGGCCGATTGTCTGGTATTGCTATCCATTTTTCTTGTTCAAAGTCATGTTAGGGGAAAAATTAGGTAACAAATGTATGGAGACCCCCCCCCCCCCCCTTAGTAGGCAACAATTTGACATTGGCTCCTGAGGTTTATTCCTCCTTTTAAATTGACAGAGTAGGAGATTATGTTGAAATTTTGTAGTTCTGCTAGTTGACTGCTGATTGATAATTCGACACCTAGTTTCGGCAAGCTTTGCAATCAGACGGAGCCATCGGATTTAAGGAAATCACCTTCAAATTTAGATGAAAATCTTATAAACTCATATTACCAATCAGATCCGGTAGATTAAATTTAATGGTGAAATTATATAAAAGCTGATTGTCATTTGAAAATGACTATCCAACCCTTAAACAATTTAATTTAAAATGATCGGGTTTATGTGAAAGTATCGACGTAATTTCATAAGGTTAAAATGATAAAATAGTAATTTCATTAGGTTAAAATGATAAAATAGGTTGAATTATTTTCATTGCTTTGTTAATTTTTAAAAAAACAGTAAATAATGCATTGAATCATTCACCTGGCACATTTGAAGCCTATATTTTTGTAATTATAATATTACGTAAACTTATTTTTTTTAAAAAAAGTCAATTTTCTCTCAACCACTAAAATGAAGTGTTAGTACAGCACAGAAGAACCCAGAGGCAAAAAAATAAAAAAATAAAAAAATAAATCTTGGAGATAGACCATCACTAAGAATGACAACATTTTAAACCCGCAGGAAGAGGAAGAGGAAGAGAAAGAGATAATGCTCCTAAACTGTGTGAAAATTAAACCTTCAAATAGCTTCTTAGACGGGGAAAGGAAAAACATTAACAATCATTTATCAACGCAAAGCACAAGAGAGAGAGAGAGAATGAGAGAGAGAAATCATCCAAAACCATTTCAATGTCAAAACATCGCAAATACTCAGAAATAGCAACAAACCAGGACAAAATTCATAGCGCCTAAGACAGTGGCAACCATCTAGCGCCTGCTGGTTTTCCCGATACCCCGCTTCCCGGAGAACAAGTGCTTCGGCTTCAAGTTGGGGATGACCCGATCTCCCTCTCCCTTGCGAGCAAATTTATTCCTCTTCTTCACGGATTTTTTTGCAATCTTTATCGCCTTGAGTTTCTGGGCCGAGTCCTTGAATCCTTCTCCAGGGGTAACTTCACCAGGCGGTCGCGACATCGACCTGGACCTGGACCTGGACCTGGACCTGGACCTGGACCTCGACCCGACCACCCTTAGCTTCTTGTTGGCCTGCTCTCCCTCTATATCCATTGCTTCGCCCTCTCCTTCACTATCCCTCCCCGCCAATGATCTCTCACGCTTCCGACCCCTCCTCGACGAAGGCCTACTCCGTGCGCGGTTAATAGCTGCAGTGGGGTCCAACCCGACGGCAGAAAGTTGCCTCCCCATCCTCTCGGTTGTGAACTTTCTATCTTTGTCAAACTTTCTTGGAACAATGGGGCGGCTCTCAGCGGTGCTCTTCTTCATTCTATGCTCTTGGATGAGCAACCTCTTCTTGTGCCTAATGGCCGCCAAAGCCTCACGCTCTTCGGGAGTCAGTTCTTCACCGTCATACTCAAAATCTTGTTCCTCCGCCTCAAGCCGAAGGCCCTCCTCTCTTTCCAACTCTTCCAGCCTCTGCAGTATATCGGGATCGACGAAATCGGCCACATTGTGCCCGTCGACTATCTCTGGCATTATATCTTCCTTCCACTCCTCGTCGGCCAATATATAGTGCTTCCTTAAGTTAGCGGAATAAACACCGGCCCCGCCATTCTCGCTCTCCAGATCCTTCTCGAGCTTCCTCTTTTCCTTCTCAGCAGAAGCCTCTTTAGCTCGGGCTTCCAAAACAGCTTGAGGAATGCAAGGCGGCCGCTCCTTGCTGTCGCGAGGTTTTGGCATTGCAACATGGAACCGATTCAGGCATTCGTTTATCTTCTTTGACTTCATCTTCACCTCCACCCTCTGATCGAGAAGCCTTTCGCAGGCAGCATTCTTAACGGCCATCACCCCTTCATCTGTTAAAGTGCTCATGGTCACTAGCACTCCCTCATCATTAGGCTCTCCGCCTTGAGCCACCGCAGCCTTCACGGCCTCAGCCTTCATCTCCATCACCAGCTTCTTGTCCTCCTCAGAAAGCCCCTCCAATGGCTGGAGATCAATCTTGTTGCATACGATAATAAGAGGCTTATTCATGAACAGCGACTTGATGCTGTGGAAGAGCGCCGCCTGCTGGGCGATGCTGTACCCACAAGAACCCGAAGTGTCTAACACGAAAAGCACCGCCGCCCTTAGGTGCGCGAGGGCGGTGATGCTGCACATCTCTATAATGTTCCTATCCTCAAATGGACGGTCGAGAATCCCTGGGGTGTCGATAACTTGGTAGCGGAGGTACTTGTAATCGGTGTGGCCCACGAGTAAGGATTTCGTTGTGAAGGCGTACGGCTGGACATCCACCTCAGCCCTAGAGACCTTATTCACAAAAGAGCTCTTCCCCACATTCGGATACCCACAAACCAAGACCGTACGAGTGTTGGGGTCTATAGAAGGGAGACGAGACATGTGCTTTCGTACCTGCTCCAAATAGGCCAAGCTAGGGCCAATGCGCTTAATAACAGTGCACATTCGTCCCAGGGCGGCGACCTTCAAGCATTTGCACCTATAGAGTGAATCCCCATACTTGAGTAGCCTAACATAGTCTTTGGCGATCTTCCCAATGAGGTTCCTCGCTGTGTTGACTTGACCGAGGGCAAGCTTGTAGTGGTCCTTGTTGTAAAGGACGTGGAGGAGGTCGCCGTAAAAAGGGTGGATATCGTCCAATCGAGGAAACTCGTCGATTATGGTGGAAAGCTTCTCATGGAAGTTCTGCTGCGTGAACCGGACCTTGCGCATGTAGAATTGGCGGAGGCGGGAGATGGCATATCCCTTGTGGACGACCGTTGGGGTCTGGCGCTGGGTGCGGGAGAGGATTATGTTGATGAAGTCCTCCTTGGGTGGGACTATCGTGATTTTCTTGAAGTTATATTGGACCATCTTGCCCGACTTATGTTATCTGCAAGAACAAAGATAATAGTTAGTCACAGCACGGCAAGCCAAAACTAAACAGAAAAACGTAACAAGATAGCGGACGACGAATCATCTCGAAAACATGCCCGTAAGACGAACCTAATAAACCAGCTATGAAAACTAACTCAAGGTCACGAGGTAAAGCCATGAACTATTCTCCCCACCCCACAAATCAGCATTCAGCATAACTTACTGGAAAGTAGAGAATTCAACAAGAGATAAGTGAATTCAATAAGATAACAAGTGCTCGGGTGATGAAGAATACATGTGCAACGTTAGGACTTATATCTAAACGAAAACATCCGCAGTAACCATTTTATAACCCTTCGTGTTCAGAGTAACAAAAACTCAAGAGATACTGAATAATTAATTTGAAAATGGATACTTTAAAATTATCAAATCACATAAATAATTACCGACATCATGCACTAGCAAAATAATTTAGAAAAATAATAGGTTCGCCCAAACTACATGTATTATTCATAAATCTAGAAAATGACGAATACTGTATCTAAAAAACAAAGAACACTGTGACTTTTCATATCCGAGACAATCAAGAGCCCGAAAAACAGATAGAACCAAGCATAAGCAACAATGTACAGAAGGCTAAGCAACCAAATCAGAACAACAGCGCTAATCGCTCGAATAATTTCACGATCTCCAGATACTCAAATCTTTCCATTTGGGGGTCAAAGACTCGAGTCCGAATACAACAAATTAACTAAAAACAACAGAGAAAAACTGCAGGAAGAATAACATAACAGCTTGGTGTTCAACCTACCAAAGATCAATAATCTTCTTCCAAAGATTAATCCAACAAGACACAGATTTTGAATGTTGAATAGAGAGGAAAGAAGGTGAAGATCCAGAAAATAAAAAGAAAAACAGAATACCATCATAAATATCTCAGATTTGGAACAGAAACCTATGGTAGAAACTCCTCAATCATCAATCAATCAGAATCTAATGTATAATAGGTAACGTAAAGCTATAGAATTTAAAGGACAAATATGAGACACTTAAAGCATTTAAACCATGCATCCTGAGAATTTATTAAATATATCAAACTAAATCACAATATTGTGGATATTCTAGTTAAGAAACATTCAGTATTCATTAAGAATAACCATATCAGAACACTAAAACAAAGAAATATCATCTTATATAGTTATGTGCAGCGATCAATCTGCAAAGAGTTTGATAGAGATAACCGCCTAAGGTCTTAAGATTCATCTAATGTTACCTAATATTTTCTACGTTAACTATCATTCCTAAATTTCGAATGCAATTCCTTTAGCTTTTATATTACAGAAGAGCAACGTCGGGTGAAACTCGTGAATTCTCATCCTGAAGCAATGGGATTAGTGAAGGCAAAACAGAAGGATAAATGACATTCACTGCACCATCTTTAATGGTATTTTTTTATTTTTGTATTTAACGATATGTCTAGTGCTGGTAACCAACTATTTGCATAGTTATATCCAGCACAAACTTTTCTTAACTTGCTTTTTATTTTTAATCATATCGTGTATCAAGACTCAGTTGCCTTGAACTTAAATGTTTTCCCTGATTAAACTTAAGATTGACATCCTTCTTTCTTTTTAACTTGATTTACTTTCTTTTTCATTAACCTTCCTTCCTGCTTATGCTCATTTTGTAGAAGACAGAATTTGTGCAGGCTGCCCAAGACTGCTATTTCATATTGCTCGCATTGGATATTTTGTTCTTCTAGGGTAGCCACTAGGGTGAAAATCTTATTACTTCAGGTCATCTGACGTTATGTCTAAACAATCGGTTACCAAGAATTGAGAACATGAAAACATACTGAAATGTTATATCGGACATATCAATAATTAAATCCTTGAATTTATGAGAGTCATTCCCATTCAGAAATTACATACTTTATTATGTGATTTTGTGTTACTCATTACATGATTATGCTAGCGATTTTATCATCTATTATTCCTCAGGCTACTTTGCACCCGACGTATAGTTGTATACAAAAGGTGGTTATTTCCTTCACATATATAAAGATCAAAATAACTGATTCCTGTATCAAGTCAAACATTCCATGGATGGTCAATTTATATATGACAAAAGATGAGACTATTTCTTATTAATATGTCTTTATAGTCCTGTACTACAAATAATTAAGGGATAATATCTAAAACACCCTTCAAAACTTCAAAAATATCTAATATACCCTTGGTTGACCAAAATTCCCTTGTTGATTTCCAAAACTTCCTTTAAATATATCCCTAACACAAGGGATTACTAATGGGATTTGGGGTTTAGAAGGGTCTTTTGGGAATAGAGGGGTAAATTTGAAAATTTTGAATAGTAGAAAAGGGTATATACGCAAAAGCCCCAATAATTAATTAGTATGTGCAAAAAAGTATAATTTGTTGGGTAATGAATTAGTGATCTGACTATATGGATGTATAATCTAACATAATCCACCAAATATGTAATATGTTATAAATAAAGCTGAGTTATTAATATTGTTGACCAACTGCCTCTCCATGTCATGCTCAGCAATCCATGTTGATTAAGCCTTTGCTCCACAATACACTAGAAAATGACAATTGCACATATATACTCGAAATCCAATCTCAACTACTTGATCACAGTTCAAATAGAATTCTTGATGAAAATCATGCTTACAAAGTCTTTCTTTCAGAGTTCACTATAACATAGTAAGTAGCACACATTTATCTAAATTTTAAAATTAACAATTCATCCATTGAAACAAAACTAAGCTAATATAATCTACTTTAACGAATTACACATTAGATAGAATTCTAATCTTTAAATCTCGATTGTTTAATCCCAGCATGAGACAGAACCACATATTAATTAAATCTTTACTTTTTAGTTTCAGTTTAAATTAAATTTGAAGTCAATCATGTCTCAACTATTTAATTCAAACGTGCACATAGAGTTCTAAGCAAGATCTCAGTTTTCCCATCATGTATCAATGTATCCTACACAAGTGAAGATTTATTTCTTTCCAGCTATCAAACTTCTCCACAATTTTTATAACCTCATGCTTTCATTTGTCTTTACACTTACATAAGAAAATACTTTTTCCCCCTCTTCCATGCATTGCATAGAACTAAAGCTATATTTATTCTTATCCTCACAAAACCACTGGACTACGAAGCAAATCAAATATATACCACACTCAATTAAAAAGTCCAAATGGAGAAAATTTTGCACAAAAAGAATTAAAAGATAGCATCAAGAATAAACGAAAAAGAATAAGTGGAAATAACTCAAGATTTCCAAAATATATATGATGTCAATTATTTACTAGCAAAACCCCAATCCTAGGTCCAGGATATGACAATGCAACAGACTCGTCGAGCATGCAAGACCAAAATCTAATTCACCTATTCAAACAAAATAATCACTGCATAAGGTAGTTATTTAAAATATCAAAATTAATACATAATTGTAATGGTATCTTTAAAGATTTAGAGGACAATAATTTCTCAAATAAAACATATCAATTAGTGCACGAGCTAGCCCGCGAGCACTAATAACTCATTGGGCTAGAACAATGTCCCAAAATGCTTAAAACCAGTTATTATTGCCAGAGTCCCAGGTCCTTATATTCCCAATCATAATTTCTTTTCTATCCGATGTGGGATTATTGGGGCGTAACAAACTCTTCCAGATCAGTGGCAAAGTAAATGAAATCCATATCAAACTTACCAACATATTCGGATTTTGAACATGACATTCTTAAAATATCAGCCTTAAAATCTCTTTGTTATCATTAATATCTCATACTCACCAGAAAAAATCCATCTATTCTACAGTTATAAGCAAGTATATGTGTTTCGAAAATTGTTGTTATTTTACTAATTTACTATTCCATACGCATGCTCTTTTTTTTTTTTTTTGCAAATAGGTCTCTCGAAAATCTTTAACATACCTTCTTACAAAATATCTACAGTTAAAAGTTCATCAACTTAATCCCTGCACTTTCTCATACATGGTAATTCCATCCTTAGCGGCAAAAAAAAAGCAAAAAAAGAAAATATATAATAACAAATGACATTTCTTTTTCTATAAGATGATACTCTTAACCTTGATTCAGGTGCACTGAGATAAGTGAGTATATCTACAAAAAAAAAAAAAAAAACAACAACAACAACATCAACAAAAAAAAACAAAAACAAAAATAACCAAAAAAACAAATTTGTTTTCCTCCAGATCACAGAGAAAAACACCACATGAACCACCCAAAAGTTTCTAAAAGCGTCTAACAAAAAAAAAAGGACAAAAAGGACAAAAAGTTACAAAAAAGATCAGATCTAACACCTCAAGAAATATAGAAAAGAAAAAGGAAAAAAAAAAAAACAAAAGGAAAGCATAAGATCGAAAATTAAAGTGCTTACCTGCTTAGAGAATCGAGAGGAGGAAGAGGGCGAAGAATCGATCGAAGAGGAGCGGCGGCGCAGGGAGAGGGTTTTTAGGGTTTCGTGGGGTTCTTCGGTTTTCTTTCTTAATTTCTTCACTTTCTTTCTTTTTCATTATAAAGGAAAAGGCGACACATATCTCTCTCAAAAAACTTACATACACCCGGTCTACAAGAAGTGAACATGCACCAATAAAAAGAAGAATTAATAGATGGATTTGGTGCCAAAGGTGTATTTGATTAGTCGGAAAAGCACAAAATTTTCTTTTCAAAAAAATTATTTTTTACGAAAAACCTCTTTTTCAATTTTCCGTCCATTCGTTTTCAAGAAAAAATAGCTTTTTAAAATTTATTTTTAAAATTTGATGGCAAATTAATATTTTTATTTTTCCGAACTTTGTTTAGAAAAATAAAAAAATACTAGTTTCTAATAAAATTTGAAAAGAAACTTTTTTAAAAAATAATAATAATTTTTTTAATCAAACAAAAAAAAC